>JANZXP010000006.1:28168092-28181530 GCA_027576715.1 Erythroxylum flavicans
TTTCTTATTTTAATTTAATATTTTATTATTTATAATTTTAAATTTATATGACTAATAATATATTTTTTAATTATTTAAACAACAATTAATAGTTTATTAAATCAATAGGTTTTTTAGTCATTTTATCTCTTTTCAGCAACCGCAACCGCACTTGCCAAACTCCTATCTTCACGTTTCAGCAGTTACCAAAACAGCAATCTCAAACACATAAGTACTTATTCAAAATAAGTACTTATCATTTCAGTAGGTTGATTTCAGCAGGTTATCAATTGCCACCGCTCCCCCAACCTAAGCCTAAATAAATGATAGGAATAAGAGAAGAGTGCAATCTATTTTTAGGATGAGATAACACCAGGACGTTCTAACAACTCGCAGTTAAGTGCATTACATGTGGGGTTCTAGTAAACGTTTAATGAAAGGTTCAATTTCAATGTCCATCATCAACATGTCTCTCTTAGGAGAAAAGTTGGCACTTCTGTTTAAAATATAAACAGGTTTTCATATAAAATATTGTAGATGGTTGGAATTGGAGTTTAATAAGACGGAGATAGATTAGTACAGTAGCTAGTTATTATTATTATTATAGATTAGAGCCAATAAAATAAATTTATATACGTAGACAGCATATCTTATAGGGATCACCGAAGACAGAAACATTACTTGTTTAATATGTCCGATTACGACCAAAGGGAACTTAAGTATATAATATCAAGAAGAGAATACTGCACCGTACTATGAATTGGAGAGCCATGTTCTTGCTGCCTTTACTTTTAGTATACCTGTATAAATATGTGATAGATAAATAAAATATATTGCCACGCTGAGCTAGCTTGCATTTTTATCAAAGTACTGCTAATGTGAAAAAAGGGCGTCCTAACGTGGATGCTCATCATGATTGTTGGAAAAAACAAATAAGATTCATCGGCTGTTAGGATACATTCCAAAATCGAAAATGAAAATTAGTAACTAGCTAGTTAAGGAAAAGTTTGCGAGTGAGAAAGTAACGCATGATGCAAACCCCATGGGTTGGCCATAACGTGGGGCATGTGGGTTTCAGTTTCGCATCCTCTTACGTTTTAGAAGCGAAGGCTTTTGTCTTAGGAGCTTCTTCCCTCTCTCCAGATTTCGATAGTTAACTGATTGCCACTTTTAATATTTAGATAAAATAAAAACCAAAACTCCGATTTACTTTTTCATCTATTATTATTAAGGTAGGATTAGGAACGTAAAGGCGGCATTAAAATTTACATTCACCCATGGGCCATGGCCGGTGATATAATTAAACCAATCATGCGTTGGAAAACAGTGATATAATTACTTAATCAAGTAGATTGACTGATGATAACATATTTATTAATTAATGGAAAAAATTGCTAGTAAACACATTTGATGGAGTCAAAATTTAGAGAATAATAATTAATAAAAGTATAAAAATTGAAAATTTGACATTATTTTAATGATTTATTATTTCGTGACCACATATTTCTATATGAACATATTTGTGTCAAAAGTTGTAATTTCCAAATTAATTTATTAGTAACATTGAAATTACAACATATTAAAAAAATGATTTTTTTGAAAAAAAATATATTCATTTTATTGCCCATTCTTGATTATTCTTACACCAGCAATCTATTATATATTTTTATTTTTTTATGTTTCAAACAATGGGTACATAAAAGGTGGGCTAAGGGTTAAGTTAAAGTGGTTTTAATTTGAGATATGATAAAATGAGAGCATTTTGTTGCGATTTTTAATATATGTTTGTTTGAGTTTTCAACTGTTGTTTTTAGTTTTAATTTTATAATTTATGAAAAATCATAATTTTTTATTTTTGATTTTATTAGTTTTAATTAAATTAAAAATATTTAAAAATTTTGATAATTTTTTAATCGATATCTTTTAAAAATAAAATATCTTTGAAGTACATAGAATTATAAATACAATTGACTGTAATAATTAAAATATATGTTAACAAATAAATATTAGATTATAAATAACTTTTTAGTTAATTATTTTAATAAAATCTAATAAATATTATATGAGAGATTAAAATAAAAATTTACTTAATCAATTCATAAACTTAATTTATCTTTGTCAAACATTTAATTATTAATAGTAACAAAATAATTAACAATCAAATAAAAATTTATTTTATTTTAAAATCAAAAGGTAAGAAAAAATATTAGAAATAAAACTAAACGGAGGTCGGTGATATCCATCTATGTTGATTAGCTATTAATTCAAAGAATTTTTGTTTTGCTGAATGGGTGTACTGTTATCATCCACCTATGCCTCCAACTCCAACATCTGAAATTTGGACCAGAAAGTACATATTTTATATGGGAAAACATAAGTAATTGGACATGTGACATATGTACTCTGGTTTCCATCTTAGCCAACAAAGTAATGTAAAAAGCCCCGCATTTCGCGGCACTAAAAGGGAGAGGTGTAGAGCACGTGACATTTCATCTTCTTTGCTGCTAATAAAAAGATAATTTTGTGTAGTAATAATTGATTGCAATGTTAAATGTAAACTAAATCCTTAAGCGTCACCACCAAGTCCATGTTTACGAAGCATAATAACACATTATAAACCAAGCAGTATCGGGATTGCCGAAAATATAGAATTAGTAAACGTATATATAATATTATTATTTTATGTATGAGAATCCGTGACACTAGCGCCGTAGGCCCCGTCATGACGACGTTCAGAAAACACCGTTTTCACGTAACGGAAAACGACGAGGCCAAGCAAATATCAAATGTATAAAAAGATCTTTAAGCAAAAGCACACCAAGACAGAGAAGAGAAGAGAAGAGAAGAGAGAGAGAGAGTTTCTCCAACCTCAAGCAGCATTATTCTTTCGCAAGCACTGTTTGGTAAGAAGGAAAATCTTTTGACGAGGAGGGGAAAGAAAAAAGAGAGAAGGCAAAAGAGGAGACAATTTTTGGTGGAATTCGAGGAGATCCTTTGCGCATTTCTTTGTGGCTAATCGATTCGATTCTTAACCGCAAAAGTTTTTATGTGTAGGACTTATTAAGCTGTGGGGTTCAGTTATTTAATACTTCGCCGTTTGAACTCGTCTTTTCTTATTTTCACAATTCAAATCTCAGGTCAGTAGCAGTTTTTAGAAAAATTTTCGTTTGGTTTCTCTTGAATATCGGTTCCGATGGCTCAAACTTGCTCTTCTAGATCTTCTTTGAATTGCTGGTGATTCTTTCGCTGGTTGCAGTTAGAATTATGTATAATTCGGTGATATCAGTATTTGGTACTTAGAATTCTGATGTTCAATTATTGTAATACTATGGCAGGTTCGTCCAATTTGGTAGTTCGGAGTTCTGGTTAGTTGTTTCTCGTGTGAAGTTTGAGTTATTTCCACAGAAGATTTTCTCAAAGAAAATTGTACACTGCAACTGCAATACATTGAATCAAGACTCGATTCTGCTGAAACAAGCCAATGCGCCTCCGATCTTCGGCGGAGGCGCCATATCTCCCTCCAAACTTCTGTTCTTCCCAGTGAAACGGATCTGAGAAGAAGCAATTGCAAGAAAAGAATTATAGATAAATTTAGCTTTTTCCGAAGGCTATCCATTACCAAAATTTAGTGATATAACAAATTAAAAATAAAATCTACACTGGTTTTGGATGATGGAGCTTCCTCAACAACGTCACCTTGGAACAGAAGGTATTAGAAAGAAGTTAAATTTGTTTTTATTTTGTTCACAGATTAGTAGACGGCATGAAAATCGGAATTGGAAGTATGATTTAACAAGCATAAGAATATGTTCTACCGCAGGAGCAAGGAAACAAACGAATGACTTTCTCTCACTGTATACTCATCCAACAATCCAACAAGATCCAAAACCAACTTCTCAAGGTAATCATTTTCATTTCATGTTTTCCACCCTTTTTTCTGATTTATTTTATCAATTTGTTGGTGCAATAGAAACAACATTTCGGTACACAAACAAAAAGTTTTTATGACCGGTCGGGATTTTGGGTGTGGACAATTGAGTCATAAGATCTGGGCCATGGAGTTATAGGGTGGGGACTCGCCCCAATTATGATTTGCTAAAACCTCAAAAAGGAACCGAGTTAGCAATGAACACCATTAGATTGGAGCATTGTATAGGGGATTTGTGTGGGCTGCGTCCCATCCCATTGCGGACTTGGACATTGGTTTGACATGTGCATTGCATGCTATTTTCACTTCAATAAAAACTTAATTAATCCTTGTCTAATTTTACAAGAAATCTAGATTATAAAAGTATAATTAACGTTTGTTGATTCAAGTTCACATTAAATGAAGAAATCACATGTCCCAATTAATTAGCCCGAAATGAGTGGTTGGTGAACTGAAGAACATGACAATCATTTTTCACAAGACTTCATTTTTTCTATCCAAGTTGGACATTGTTGGCTACGAGTTGCATTTCTTGATTATTTTTGTTTCTCTTAGTAATTCTATAATTTATCTCCTGAGCGCTAGACCCAGTTCATGTGTACAAATATTTATTTAAATTGTAAATACAAATGAAGCTTCAACATGGAATCGGGCAAATTTTATTTTTCGTTTTATATATTTATATGAATGAGCATAAGTTGTCTAGTGGAGTATTTTCTTGATTGATTTTGTGGTGATGAACAGGTGGGTACCTCAAGACTCACGATTTTCTTCGACCATTGGAATGGGTAGGGAAGACACCTGGTACCAAAAAAGAAACCAACGAGATTTCGACCCTCCAAAAGCCTCCACCAGCTGCACCGCCGCCCTCGGAGGAACACATCCTTCCTGGAGGCATTGGGACTTATAGTATAAGCCACGTCTCTTACTTTAATCAAAGAGTTCCAAAGCCTGAGGCCGCTGTGTATACGGTAGCAGAAGCAAGTAGTACTGAAAGAAACGACGAGCATTCCAACTGCAGTTCTTACACTGGAAGTGGATTTAGGCTATGGGAAGAATCTGCATCAAAGAAGGGAAAGACAGGGAAGGAGATTGTTGGGGAGAGATCCGATATCATAAGAGGTAAGCTTCTTGGATAGAGTTTATAGAGTATTACTTGCTTTTACTATTGCATACTTTTGCATTTTTTGCATGAGCAGGCAAAAAGTCCATTAACTACCAAAGGCTTGGTAACTTGGGTTTTGTGGGGTACATGGCTTTGATACTGAAATTCGGCTTAAGCAGAAGTACGCTCTGAAATCTTGGGCTCATAGGGAAAAGTGAGCACGACCTTTTGACCTTTTTATCCACGGTGTTATGGTTATAGCTAAACGGTGACATTAACGTTTTGTCATTCGGGGGAAAGTTGGTTTGGGATGTAGCGACGTAGGTCATTGAAGCGAAAAGCGTTATTGGAGTCCATTCTAGACCCAGTCCACGTTTGGAAGTAGCTATAGAAGCATTAGCTTTGGGCTAGAGCCCAATGTAAGGACGTCAGAACTCAGAAAATACTACTCAGCGGATGTTAAGTTAAAAAGAGGAAGATGTATGTGGTTGTCATTACGAACTTGCATGAGTTTGGGTGAGGGAAACAAATCTTTTGTACCCAATAATCTGTTCCCTCTGTACTCAATATATCTCAACCATTTAATTTATTGCATTGGATGGTTGAGATCTTAGAAGAATATGGGAACTGGATTATTGGTTACAGAAGTTCTGTGTCCCGGGTAAGAGTAGAAAGTCTCGTATCTGAAGCTGAACATTATTGTTGAGGAGACGATAGACTAATGACTACATATACGGTGATTATGACAGTTATATATCCTACTAATTCACTATTACGTATGCTAACACTATCAGAAAACAAAATTAAAGAATGAAGTAATACCATGATGACATTTGAAAGACTGAAAGCCGGGAAGAAAAGAAATGTGAGATTATATGTCAGTGATCTAATTAGTAATTATCAAGGTATTGTTTTTACGTCTTATCTCTCATATAGCGTACTGAATTACGATTTTCTTTTTGGCGGTGGTTAACAGAAACGGCAGTCAAGGCGGGGTGGTCGACGCCTGAGAGGCCGTCACAAGCTTCATCCAATAACCATGGCAACGGATTTAGCTCCCTCACTTCTCAGTTTGTCCCCTTCTTCTCCTATTTGAAGTTGTTTTTTGTTTTTTGGTTCAGTCTCTGTCTCTCATCACAAGTAATGTCATAATTAAATATCCATTTTTTTTAATGATGAGATTAAACTTTTAAACAGGCCATCGGGACAGAAGAACCAGAGCTTTTTGGAAATGATAAATTCAGCCAAAATTAGCAGCCAAGACGACGATCTGGACGAAGACGAAGAGATCGTTTTTAAGAAAGAAAGCCCTTCTCCGGTACACAATGGTACTCTATTCTTTTCACAACTGGTTTCTTTTCTTTGAAAAAGGATTTAAATGGTTTTTCTTTCTATTTTTGTGTGTTATTCTGGAGTTGTCTGTTCAATTGATTGTCATATTATCATCCACTCCTTTCCCATTTACATCTTTGAACTTGCAGGAGATCTGAGGGTAACAGTAGGCGGGAAGAGCAGTAATCAGAAAGCTAACACGCCCCGGTCTAAACATTCTGCCACAGAACAACGTAGACGGAGCAAAATAAACGACAGGCATGATTTCAACACCTTATCTTGTTGTTATAACAAATGTTTCTCTCCAAAATTTTAAATGTTTCATAACCATTCTTTTCCTGGAAGTACGAAATTAGCTAGACGTCAAATAGTAAAAGCAAGGCCCTTTATGGCAAAGTAAATACTTTTTGTTAATTGTGCTTGCTGTTGCATCCCCAAAAAGAAAAGTCATGTTTGGTAGCACTACATAATACCATGTAATGAGATACCCCTTGAGAAATTATCAGCGCGGTTAACTTTTCTGGGCGTGGGGTGAATGCAAATTGTCTTCTGAGTTAACATAAATCCACTGCCCACTTCATGGTTTACTAGAACTTGAAAACTATTGTGCAGGTTTCAGACGTTGAGAAAACTCATTCCTCATGGTGATCAAAAGAGAGACAAGGCGTCTTTCCTATTAGAGGTAACTAAATTTATAGTTGAAACTTCTGTTTGTGAAAAAATGTTGAATGATTGAATTTTTTAATCTTTCTGCAGGTTATTGAGTACATTCAGTTTTTACAGGAGAAAGTACATAAATATGAAGGATCATGTGGAGGATGGAATAATGAACAGCCGAAGTTGGTGCCTTGGGTAATCCCTGAACTTGTGCATATATTGTATTTATGGTATGAAAAGAAGTGTAATTCAATCCCCATTGATCCTTGGTGATGTTACAACCAGACAGCTGATATCCCATTCATTTGATACAGAAAATCAATAATAGGCCTGCAGAGAATTATGCTGATCAATCTCGAATTATCATTAGTGAATCTGCCCCTGGATTAGTGTTCTCTTCAAAGTTGGATGAGAAAAGCATTTCCGTGTCTCCTATTCCTGAAGAAACACAGAACCCAGCAGAATCTGACATGAGCTCTCCTACTAACTTCAAAGCAATTGATCATCCTGGAATAATAAACAGAGCTGTCTCTTTTCCAACATCACTTCCTTCAAACTTCTTTTGCCCTACCAGAAGTGGCATTGATAACCTTCCACCTGGCCTAGGATTTGACTCTGAGAACATAGGAAATCAACCTCAAGCTCAATTGTGTAATATCGGATCAACTGTGGCTGATGGAGCTGCTGATAAGCTGAAAGAAGAGGATCTGACGATTGAAGGTGGTACAGTTAGTGTCTCAAGTGTTTACTCCAGGGGGTGAGTTACGTTTAAGTATTCATCACTTTCACATGGTCCTTCCCACGGGCCATCAACTTTGGTACTTTTATCTTCATTTGAATGATCTGATTTTCTTTATATTTTTTCTTGCTTAGGAGAATTTCTTCCTTTTTCTTGAATTTTTAAGCAAAATTAATCCATTTGCAAATGTGAAAAATACCTTATCCCGCACGGAATATTTTTGCATTACTTTGTGAAGTGGTCGAAGGTGTTTATTCTGTCTTCCGATGGGTTCTTATGCCATTTGTTTTCATGACTAGTGATGATCTCTCTCCGTGATGCTCTATTCTACCTGATGTGAAAGTATTATGACTTGTTATTTGTACCATGCTAACAGTTTAGATTCGCTTTCTTCAAAGTTTTAAGCAATATCTGTGAAGTAATTCTGTTAAACTCCGGATAAGTATGGTTTTAAAATAAGAACGTCTGCTGACATTTGGTTATTTATATAACTCTTGAACACAACCCTCAGCTTTCTCGATTCTTGTTTTTTATTAAGAGTATGTTGAATTATGAATTAAATGGCATAGCTGGTGACACGGAACAGGTTGCTAAATACTCTGACACAAGCACTACAGGGCTCTGGAGTGGATTTGTCACAAGCTAGCATCTCAGTGCAAATAGAGCTTGGGAAGCAAGCAGGTGGCAGATCAATTGCTACAACATCCACCCTTAAGGTTTTCGAAAGTTTCTTAGAATGTTAATCTTCCATTTTTCTTCAGTAGTATTCCATTCTATGGGACAAGTGACTCATGGTCTTTGTTCTCATTTTGGATTAGGAGAACGATGCTCCCTCTGGCAATCAAGGGACAATCAGGACAAGGATTTCAACTTCTGAGGAATCTCATCAAGCCTTAAAGAAGCTTAAGACAAGTAAAGGCTAGTACAGCGGCGTCATAATATTCTTTTCTTCACTAAATTTATTAATTTTTGGAAGCCTCCATCATGTTTTGGAGGGTTTATTCATGTCTTCATCATGATTGTACATGTAGTTTACCTTCAGTTTGTCAGGATGGACAGGGATTCTGACAGACATGTATTATGCAACTTTTTGTGTTTTGTCATAGATGCGTCAATTCTAAGCATTGAGAGGCTGCCTATTCATTCAAAGCTTCCATTCATGTAATGTTACCAGACAATAGCCTCTTTTTTTTTAATTTGTAATTTACTGATCGCACCAGGATGAGCAAATCTGTTTACTGAAGTGGAGCGACCTAGTTTCTCAAGCCGTACTTTTCAATTGGGTGGGAGATGGACCTTTGAGGCCGTGTACAGTATTCAGTCTTTTGTATTCTTTGAACTTATAGTAACTTTGCTAGAGCTTCCTCAGAATTTCAGTCCTTGTAGGGAACTATGTACATGATTTGGTAAGGGCTAACGCATCCGTTTCATTTATCATTTCACTAAGAATGATATCAATTATAACTGATTTTATCAGAATTGTAAGGTCAAGAGACGAAATTGTCTGTATGATTAATACTTGTAGTGTACCAAAGGTTAGCGCGTAACATAGTAATTGGCCTCCTCTCTTTAGTATCTCCACAACTTAGAGCTATTGCGTTCAAATATTTATTAGAATAAGATTAAGTGAGGCGTATTCTTAATTCAACCATTACAGTCCCTATAAATGTAATTCAGATCCTCTATTTCAATAAATTTGATTTAACTCTGTTCTGCCACAATATAACGACGATTTAATAAAACTCAATTTTGTTATGTATCCATCAGCTCTCTTCTAGCTTTAACGAAATCAATGCCTTTTTTTTTTCTTTTTCCTTTCTTTTTTATTTATAGTTTACCTAACACGTGGGAACGTCAACCAGAGCAACCAAAAAGCCAAGTTGTGTCTCTTTCACACTTTTTCAACATGTTTTATGTATTCTCAAGGAAGAAAACTCTTGAGAACTTAGAAGAAAAATTCACTCGAACTAACCCAAAATTAGATATAGCTACCACGCGATTTAAAATCACTGGCATATTTCTTTAGTTTCTAAATACATTGCAAGTCACAATAAATTTTAGGTGCTTTTAAGTTCATCCTTTATATTAAACAGGTTTTTTTTTTAGTAAAAAGCTTCATCTTTGCCAAAAGCAAGCTCTTCTTTACTGATTCTTTCCTATTACATAGGTGATGAATAATTTTCAATGTTAATCTTCTATGAAATTTTTAAATATTTTACTTTTTGGAGGAACATGCCACCAAATAGGGCTTGAATGGAGATTTTGGCAACTCTTTCATGCATAAGCAAATCAATATCAAGAAAATCAATCAAAAGGCAGAACCTTTTATGGATAGAATTAGAACCATAAAAATTTTGTTGTGGGAATAATGTTAATGATAAAGAATGATCATTTTGTGAGGGTTGACTAGTTTTCTCTAAGTGTTGCAATGAGAACTCCTTCTCAACTCTCTTATTTCTAGAACTCAAGTCAACTATCATGGTCTTATGTTGTATTGTTTTGCTTCTTTTTCTCTTCAGTTTCTTCAGTGCCTTTGTTGCAAAATTTCTTACAGTGATTATTGTGCATTCTTCACAATGAGGTCCCACTTTTTGATTTAACCAAAAGTTACTACTAGGGCGATGGTGACAAAGATTCATGATAAGTTCAAGAAACCATTTGATCTGGGCTTAAACGATTCTAAAACTTATGTTTCATTCTGAATGTGTTTGAGCCCAGCACCAGAAGAGCCTACAAAATTGAAACTTGCCTAAATTTCCGATTCCTAAAGACTATCCAAGATACAGTAACTACTAGGTACCCTGAATCATTCACATGCTCCTCAAATTCCTATACTCTGTTTCAAGAAAATTCTTTAGAGCATGCTTTCTTGTACTCTGAATCATTCACAAGCTTTTTCTCTGTTTCCCTTGTATTTGCCTCTCATCCTACTTTAGCAAAAGGAATTAGCATTTTTTCCCTTTGATGGTGCTTTTTTTAAATTTTTTCTTATATTAGTTTATCTTCTTTTGCTGAAAAAGGAAAAGTAATAACTTTTACAACTCAAGCTCATTTAATTGTTCCAGTAAACAAAAAGAAGGAAGATTAGTATATAAATGTTTTCTTGGAGATTGTGTAGTATGGTAGATTCACGAACATTTTTTAAAGAATTTGTTTAGGACTAGCTGAGATATTTATTTAAGTTTAATGCTAAAGGATTTATTTTTGCTTCTTAATTAAATTGTGAATTATACACTTAGTAGTTCTCTATATCATAAAAGTGAAGTATCCATTTTTTTTCATTTGTCTTTTTGGGTTTTTGCTTTAGGATCAAAACTAATAATTCTATGGTAGGTGCATCTTTGTCTTGTCATCGGTTAAATTTTGAAGATGATAATGGAGTTGGCAAGAGTGAAGGTGAAGATGAGCTTATAGTTGTCATGAGTTTAAACAGTAATCAGGATTTGCAAGCTACCCGCTCATTTCTATCCAAAGAATTAATACCAAAAATTGGAATGGAGTTTGAGATAAAAGAAGATGCTTACTAATTCTATTTGGCATATGCTAAAGAAGTCGGGTTCGGGATAAGGAAAAGCAAAAACCAAAAAGATAAATCTGGAAACTTCATTGACAAAATGTTTTATTGTAGTGCTAAAGGTAAATGAGGAAAAGACAAACAAGATATGTATGTAAGAGCAGTACGCCTTGAAACAAGGTTTGGTTGTGAAGCTAAAATGAAAGGCAATTGTCAAAGAAGCAAAAAACTCTATGTGGTTCAGTTTATTGAGGAGTATAACCACTACCTATCGAGTCCAAACAAGAGGCACTTACTCAAATCTCACTGAAAGATAAATTTATCTGCATCAATGCAAATTGAAATGACAAATGATGTAGGAATCCCACCAAAGGCATCTCATGATCTCATGGTTAGGCAAGTACGTGGTGGAGAGAACTTAGGTTTCATACCAAATGTCTACAAAAATTACTTACGGTATAAAAGAATAAGAGATTCGAAAAGAGGGGATATAGGAGGTGTTCTGGAATATTTGTATACAATTCAATTTGATGATCTAAATTTTTTTTATGTTATCCAAGTTAATGAAGATGATTTAATAACCAACATTTTCTAGTCAGATACAAAGATGAGAGCAGATTACTTAAATTTTGGTGATGTGGTTTGCTTTGACACAACTTACCTAGAAGAAAAATGAAGGTCGTCCCCTTACATTATTTGTAGGTGTAAATCATCACAAGCAGACTACACTCTTTAGTTTTGCATTGTTGTATGATGAGACATCCCTCACATTTGAAATGATTATTTGATACTTTTGTGAAAGCTATGAGTCATAAAAGACTTAAAACATTATTTTTACAGACTAAGATGTAGCAATGCAAAGGCTCTAGCACTAAGATTGCCTAAAACTCATCATCACATATGTATTTAGCAAATTTATCAAAATGTCGCCATCCATTTAAGTGGTATTTTATTTCAGTTCAAAGATTTTGCTAGAGATTTCTGCTCATGCATATATGATTTTGAAGAAGAGGAAGATTTTGTAAATGCATGGAATGATATGTTGAGCAAATATGAACTTGAAGACAACAATTAGTTGAGGCACATGTTTGGGATAAAGGGAAAATGGGCTTTAGTGTATGGAAAAATGTTTTATGCAGACATGACTACAACATAAAGAAGTGAGAGCATGAATAGTATTGCAAAAAGGTATGTCACTTATCAACATAAATTCTTAGAGTTTATTCATCACTTTGAAAGACTCCTTAAAGATTGTAGATATGAAGAGTTAAAGGTTGATTTTAAATCAAGTACAAGTATTCCCTCATTATTGTGTCTAATTGAAATTTTGAAATATGCAGCAAGTGTTTACACTTCTGAGGTGTCAAGTGCTTTCTAAATGAATGGTGTAATTCTCATGATTCTTGTATTGAAAGTTTTTTGGAGCTTGGATCAATCACAAAATATCAAATTACTCCTCATAAGAAGAGCTATTACCATATAGTTACTTATGATTCATCAAATGAAAAAGTTGATCGTAGCTGTAGAAATTCAAGTTTGTTGGAATTTTTTGTTCTTATGTTTTGAAAGTTTTTACTGTGAAAAACATTATGGAGATCCCAAGTCAATACATATTGAAAAGATGGACGCGTAAAGCAAAACTTGGATTCGTGAGAGTTGAAAATTTAGGGGTCAACATAAGTAATTTGGATCCCAAGATATGTCAAAGTATGCGGTATAAGGAATTGTGTGAGCTATATGTTCAATTGGTTACAAAAGCAGCTGATAGTTAAGAGACCTACAAAATTGTTAATGATTGTATTTTAAAAATGTTGGAAATCATGGATGCTATACTTTAAGGTAATGGATCAACTGTCCAACACTCAAATGCAAGCTTCAATGTTAGATTACAAGGTGAAAGATGGTTCAATATTCAAGTGTTATAATAGATCACTTGAACCAAAATGGGATTGAAATTTGTGAAATGAACGGTATTGGAATTAAAGGAATCAAAATCAAGAAGAAAAATATTTCAGGTAAGAGTTGAGGGGTGGCTTGGAGAAGGCTTTGAAAAAAAAGGAAATCAATTAAAAAAGTTTAGACTGCAGTAAATGTTACAATTGCAGCACCAACATTACCATTTAATCTTAAGGTTTTATTTGCAAATTTTTTAATTCTTGAATTCCATGTCCCTTACATAATGAT
>JANZXP010000006.1:28181630-28196902 GCA_027576715.1 Erythroxylum flavicans
TTTATTTCAATAAAATATTTTATTTTTACTTATTCTTATAAGTTTTACTTCTTATTTATTATATACCGATTTTATAGTGGTTCATTACCAGTTGAACCTCTAAACCTTAAACCTTTCCTTTGACCAGTTTGATGTCTGGTCTAGTTTTTAAAACATTGGTTGGTAATCTTAAACAATGCACCCTTAAGACAGAAAATTCTATCTGAATCTCATGATTCTTTATTTACAAGTCATGGAGGATATTTGAAGATTCTCAAAAGTCTTTCTGCAAACTTTTTCTAGCTAGGTCTGAAGTATAATGTAAAGCATTATGTTCATAATTGCTTAACATGTCAACATATCAAATAACAAGCCTCGACTCCTACTGGTCTTCTATAACCCCTGCCTGTACCAAAAAGGACATGGGAAGATATCTATCTAAACTTCATCGTTGGTCCGCCTAAATATAAAAATGTTGATATTATTTTGGTGAAAGTAGACCGTCCCAGTAAGTATGCCTGTTTCATTCCTTTATCTCTGCGAAAAAAGCTGCTAAAATTTTTTGCAGGGAGATTGTCTATCTCTATGACATTCTAAGGTCTATCCTTCCAGATAGAGATGTCATATTCCTCAGCAATTTCTGGCAAGAACTTTCAGATTAAACAAAACTCACCTAAGAATGTGAAATTTTTACCACCCTTAATCCGATGGCCAAACCGAGGTGGTAAACCAGTGTTTAAAAACCTATTTATGTTGCTTTGCCCATGAGCAACCTACTGTCAGGAGTACATTGATCCCTTAGGTTGAATACTCTTTCAATACCAACTCTCACATTTCTACAGGGACCATGCCTTTTAAGATGGTCTATGGACGAGATCCTCCTCTACTCCATCCCTTTGTTTTGAGAGAAACAGACCTTGTTAAGCTAGAGGAACAACATCTTCTTCGTGATGACATGCTCAAACTATTGAGAGCCAATCTCTTGAAGCCTCAGTCATGCATGAAAGCATAAGCTGATTCCAATAGTAGAGACATAAGTTTCAATATTGGTAACTTTGTCTATTTAAGAATTCAGCCTTATTGCCAGCACTCACTAGGTAAATGACAATATGAGAATAAATGACAATATGAGAAACTTTCTCTTAGAATTTTTTCCTTTACAAAGTTATTTGACATGTTGGACCAGTAGCGTATGAATTGGAACTTGCAACTTCTTCTAATGTCTATCCCATCTTCCATGTGTCTCTACTACGTCCAACTTTGGGACAACTACCAGTCCACCAGCTTCCCTACCAATTACTTCTGATTGGGAGATCATTCTTTCTCCTGCCAAAGTATTGTCACATTATTGAAGAAGCAGGCATTCCAAATTTGGAGTTGTTAGTTCAATGGGAAAATAAACCACTAGAAGAAGTCAGCTGGGAAAATTATAACCTTCTTGCTAGTCAATTTCCCTCTTTTTACCATGAGGACAAGTCGAGTTTTCGAGGGTAAGTATTAATACAATTCCACCTTTACATACCTATTCAAGGAAAAATGGAGAGGAGCAAAAGGCAGGAGACCAATTCTAGATTTGCCAGATGTTAGGCCTGCATGATCTACATGTGGAAGAGTAATTACCTACATGTTCTCCATAACTCCAGCTTTACCATTTCATCCTTTATCTCCTAGTTTCTAGGAACTTAGTTATGTTTGTTAGCAAATAATACTCCATGATATCTATTATAAATATCTTAGGAATTGTTTAGTCATGCTCATCTTGTATTGTCATTTTAATTTCAAGTTGGAGATTTGTCCTCTCAAATTAGACTGGTTTTATTATTTGTAATTATGTCAAGATTCTTAAACTTTTTGCAGCTAATAAATATTTATATTTTTCTCTACCTTTATTCCATTCTATTCTATATTCGGCTTCTATCAAATATCCAGTAAAATTGTGGAACTCAAGAATGCTTCAACAAGTGTATGATTTGACAAGGAACCACAAAATGGTGACGATACGTTGTGGAATGACATGGAGGTTCTTGCAGAGAGGTATGAATTATGTTGTAAATTCATTGAATCCATTGAAAACTTCATCTGGTGTATTACCTACTCCTATGCATGGAAATCAGAAGGGCGACAAGGATGTGAGATGGAACAAGACGACCACAAGTAAAGAATTAGATGAACGTAGGGCTAAAGGGTTATGCTTTTGGTATGAAGAAATGTATGTTCCTGGCCATAAGTGTAGGAAGAAGATGTTACAGATGTATATGGTGGAAAGTGAAGTTGAGAATAAGACACTTGATGAAGTCATAGAAGAAAAGTTACCTAATATATATTTGCAAGCAATGCCTAGATTGACTGTAGTTAGTTTTCAGCAAATTGAGGTGCAAAGCATTTTATATGGAAATATAATTCACACATACTGATGTGGAAGTACCCATAATTTTGTAGACAAAAATTTAACATCTAGATTAGGAATAAAGTTTGAAGAGGTAAAGTAGTTGTCTATTGTAGTAGGTAGAGGGATGATTTTGAGTTACAACAGGTGTGTAGAAATTTAAGGTGGCAGATGGGGGGTAGAGATTTTTGCTCGGATGCTTTGGTGATTGATATAGGACGTACCGACATGATATTAGGGCTTCAGTGGTTTTCAACATTGAATGATATTGTGTTCAATTATCAAAATCGAACAATGAAATTCTGCTGGAAGGGTGAAGTGGTGGAATTAGTGAGAGAAGGACATAGAAGTGATAAGTGTAAATTGCATCATATTTCAGGGCATAGTTTGATATATGTTTAGTTGTTAGTTCAATCATTTAGTATATGTTTAGGTTAGAATTGTGTTAGTTTGTTAATTATTTAATTTTTAAGTTTTTTATGGGTTAGTATAAGTCTTTAAGCTTAAATATTATACTTTTGAGGTATCTTGATGTGTTTGCTAGTGTTTTAGGGTCAATATCGAAGAATGGAAGAGTTTCAGAGACATTTGGGCTGAAACAATGACCCGCCACAATCGTGATAGAAGCTCCAGATTTGGCCCACGATCGTGGCCTACATGCCACTATCATGATATAAGGCTCAGATGTGAGCCATGATCGTGGCCTACGTCGGGCAAATGCGCAGACACTTATGAACGTCAAGTTTTGAGGAATTTTTTGGACTTTTTGGACCCAGTAGGGTCACCGAAAACATAAGAGGATATAAAAAGAACAAAATTAGGCACAGAAAAGAGCAGTTTTTGCATCAATCACCTTGAGAAACCCTAGAGAGATCATCGAGAGATAGAGGAAGAGAAGAATGAAAAAAGAATAAGGAAGCTGACTCGAAGTGCTTCTCGAATCATAAGGTTTCTCAACATCGCTACCTCCGGTCATCCATTTTAGACTATATTTATTATTGTATAGAATTGGATTGAACAGTTGATAATAGGATTTAGAATGTTAAGGATGTTCTAAACTCACCTTCATAATTTTATTCTTAAATTAATGAGAATCTGGTTGTTTATGCGTTTATTGGATATTATTGTGGTTTGATTTTGCTATTACATAATTCGATAATAAACTAAGAGGGTGAATTGAATGAAAAATGAATAAATTGGACTAACGAGAGTTAGGTGATTTAATAGAAACTAGAATTAAATCAGATCAATAATTTGTGCAGAGAGAGATCTTGTGTAGGTTTCTGATAGTTTATTACAGAACTTCAGAACTAATTAGGATTTTGGATAGGTTGTGAATTGAGAGATTGCAACTTCCATAATTTGATTAAGGTTAATGGTTATAACTCGAGGGAGAGTAATCAACCCTAGGATAATCTAGAACCAACAATCCAATAATTCATAATCTGTTAGGTTAGCATTAAGGATAGATAAAATTCCCTTTCTCTTAATTGATAATTTCCTTCAGTTGATTCTTAGTGTGTTGCAAATTGATTAATAGTTAGTATTTTTCATGTTTGATTCTTAATTTGATTGATTGAATTAAATTCTCATATTAGTTTTGTTGCATTTTGAATTTTTATTATTTATTTCTGGCCTTATATTTTAGGATTAGATTAGTTCCCTCCTCGTAGGATCGACATCTTTGGTGCTACACTAACAAACTGTGCACTAATGGATTATCGAGAGTTAATAATTAAAACTTACACATAACCAAACTCTAATTAAGTTTTTGGCGCGATTGTCAGGGAGGCGATTAGTTTAGTTATTTAGTCTAAGCTTTTTTAGTTAGTTTTTAGTTTCCGTTCTTTCTTTCTATTTTTTAATCTATGCTCTTGCATGAACACAAAAGTTATGAAAAGTTTGATCCTACAGTTGAAACCTTAGAGCTAGATATCACTCAATTAGAACGATCAATTAGGAAAGCTCGGCGCGATGAAGAAGAAAAACATCGCAAAAGCAACAATTACCGAGGAATTTTAGCAAGATTTGGATCATGGAGCGAACCAAGGACATCAACAAAGAACCCCTATGGATTTCATGAAACCAGGGTTCAATGCGACTAACCAAAGAGTAGTTAGGCCACCCATACAACCAGCCTCTTTTAAAATTAAACCAGCCCTCCTAAACATACTTTAACAAAATGTGCAATTCTATGGACTAACGAATGAAGATCTCAATGCACATATAGTAAATTTCCTTTAACTCTACGATACCTTTCGATACCATCAGACATCGGAGGATGCAGTAAGAATTAAGTTTTTCCCTTTTATCCTAAGAGATAGAGTAAAGGCTTGGTAACACTCCCTCAACCTAGCCAATGTCACCACTAGGGATCAACTAGTTTGTGCCTTTTTAAACAAGTATTTTCTCCTTACCAAGACCACGAAGATTATTAAGGAGATTACCAACTTCTAGTAAATTGATGGGAAATCAATCTATGCAGCGTGGGAATGATGCAAGGACTTGTAACAAAAATGCCCACATTATAACTGACCTAAGGAGTTCTTGTTGCAAACATTCTATAATGGAGTAACCCTACATATGAGAAGCACGATTGATGCAACTTCAGGAGGATCACTGATGCGAAAGATGATAGATGAAATAGAAGAGTTGATAGAGGAGATGGCGAGTAATAGCTACCTATGGATGAACGAGTGGAATAGGTAACCCAGTACCTTCCGAGAATAAAAAGGAGTTATAGTTGTTGATTAAATGACAAAGATGCAGGCGAAAATTGAAAACTTAACTCGACAGCTCAACAATATGAAGGCTTTGCCCTCAGCTTCAATAAAAATTATGCAATTAAAGTGTAAACTCTGTGGACAGATAAACCATGATACAGTGGACTGCTTCTTGATAAAGGATAATGATACGAAGCAAGTTAGTTATATGGGAGCTTCATATGGACGAGGAGGGGAAAACAATCCCTACTCTAACACATACAACCCTGGGTAGAAGAATCACCCTAACTTCTCTTGAATGAACAATGCTGGAGGACAATTCAAACCCCAAGGACAACCAAGTTTCCAACAAGATATACCAAGCTCAATGGAATCCAAGTTGGATAGGATTTTTGATAAAATTGGAGGCATAGAGGATGCATATAAGATGTTTGAAAGCAAGTTCAAGCAAGTCACTAAGAACCACGCCTCTTCAATACACAATATGGAGGTCCAAGTAGGTCAACTAGCGGAGGCAATTTCAACTCGGAACGCAAGAGCTCTTCCAAGCAATACCGAATTTAACCCAAAGGAATAGATCATGGCCATTACTCAGACCTAATAAAAGAAACTCAAACATATGGAAGAAGATGGAGACAATGGAGAAGGACAAGCAAATATGAAATTCCTTCCAAGTGAGCTTGTAATTAAGTCAATCGAGGAACCTCAACCTGAATTTTGTACCTTATTCTAGCTCAGCGGAAGTCAAATTCAAGTAAGGTGACGAGAAATTGTAAGGAGACTAAATTAAACAATGTTGAGGACATAACAGAACAACTACAAATGAGGCTCACACTAAGGGAATCGATTAAGAAGAAGGTTAAGGAGCTCATAGAGGAAGAAAACCCTAATATAGCATAGAAGAAAAAGGACCCAGGGAATTTTTACATTCCTTGCAGTATCAATGGAGTTAAAAAAGATAGGGCATTCGTAGATTTGGGAGTGAGTACTAATATGATGCTCTATACCTTTAGTCAAAAATTAGGATTAGAAGAGTTAGAACCCATTACGATGCTAGTGAAGATGGCATACATAACAGTTCATCAATCGAAGGTTATTATTAAAGATGTGCAAGTACAGATCGATATATTTACCTTTCCTACAGACTTCTTTGTATTGGATATTGGAGAAGATGTGAAAACCCATGTGGTCCTTGGATGACCATTCTTAGCTACTGCTTGCTTAATAATTGACGTTTATGGGGTCAATTAACTCTGAAGGTCGGAGAGCATCAAATAACCTTCACTGTGTCGAAGAATGACAACAGTTCTCCCTTACTTCCAGCTAACATTAAAGAAACTGAACCTTGAGGACAATGGGAAGATATTGAGGATCCTGAGAATGCATTTAGAAAGAAACAATCGCGAAAGAGAAGGCGTAGGAATAAGCATGGCAATCCCGGCCCAGCCTGTTTTTGGCTCAGGTTGGGCGAGTCATGATCGGGCCACGGTCCAACCATGGTCGGCCCATACGGGCCAGAACCTGGCCCGTGACCTACCTATTTTTTCCAAAATGATGTCGTTTTGAATTTTTTATATTAAAAAATTAATAAGCAGACCGGGCTGTGGCCCAGCGGGTCATAGCCTGGACCACCGTGGCCCAATCCATTGACATGCCTACATAGGAAGGTGAAGCAGAAGGAAGGTGGAACCCAGGGTATGGTAGCTCATTTGCAAATTGTAAGATCAATGATTACACTACCATTGCATGATTCATTTGAACCACCTTGAGCACAAAAAGAGTGTCGAATTACTGACATTAAAAGAAGCGTTACATGGGAGGTAACCCATGGATTGTTAATTTCATGTTACTTCCTTTGATGTTTAGATAGTTTGAATTCCATAATTAGGTTATTTTGTTCCTAAATAAGGTCGGAAAGGCATAGGACCTCGACATAAGTTAGATGATAAAGGAAGCAAGCAACAAAGAGGTGAAAGAGCTATAAAAGAGTTAGGAAGGGATCTCGAGAATGTGTAGAAGCACAAAGGAAGAAAAAATGAAAAATCGAGGGAATTAGTGGCATAGTAAAACTGTC
Source organism: Erythroxylum flavicans (assembly GCA_027576715.1). Taxonomy (NCBI): domain Eukaryota; kingdom Viridiplantae; phylum Streptophyta; class Magnoliopsida; order Malpighiales; family Erythroxylaceae; genus Erythroxylum; species Erythroxylum flavicans. The sequence continues at coordinate 28,188,793 of JANZXP010000006.1, forward strand.
CACGTTATTTTCAACTAAAAGTTTTACCATTTTACCCTTCCTTAACCTATATATTCATTTCATACTTCATTTTTTCACTCACTTTTATATTAACTTTAGCTCTCTAAGTTTAAAACCTCCAAACGCTCTCACTTCTCTCTAAACAACTTCCAAATTTCCACTTTATCCAACCTCCACTACTTACAGTCCACTATGCCGCGCATTAAAGAGTTAGCAAAGCACAAACAATCATCGAAAAAAATCAAGTCTTGTGCCGAGGGTGAAGGAACAGGGCGGCAGATTTCAGTGCACCCTTCCCAATCTACACAAAAGAGGATGGTACTCGATTCCAATCTCTTAATGTTAAACAGATAGTAGTCCCTAAATATTTTGATTTTTCTATGCTTGATAGCCTAGAATTGTAGGATGGGGTAGAGAATTTAGCGGAAAGAATTTAGTGGAGTAGGTTTATACACTTCCAATATCCTGTCTACCAAGAGCTCACCCTAGAATTCTTCACTTCCCTTCAATTCGAAACTATTAACCCTAAGGAAATGTGGTTTAGGTTATAGGGACAATGTTATAAGGTGAACCTTGAAATTATGTATAATATTTGTTGTTTCCATGAATCTTCCATCGTTGATCAACACAATGATTTTTGTGCTTCCCGCTATTAGAATGAGTTCATTGGGTTGAAGCAGTTCGAAGCCAAGAATGCCCACAACAACATTATACGAATCCATGAGCACTTGTTATTATATAAATTCATGTGTCAAATGGTTTTTGACAAATCAGAAACCAACAAGTGCTCAAAGAAGGAACTTTTTCTGTTGTGGTGCATGGATCACAGCATCCCAGTGTGCACCTCCACACATGTGCTTAATGCTATTGTTGCGACTCTACGTAAAAGGAGCAACAATTCAGGTATGGGTTACTTGGTTTCTATCATTGTTAAGTACTATGGCATGGATTGTAGTGGTTTAACCGTCTACCTCCCTGATTTTCTAAATCACCATCACTTGTGGCATATTGAAATCCTAAAGTCCCATAATATGGAACTCCGGGACATTAGCCAAAAAAACTCATGTAAAGATCAGGGTCAGTCAGGCAAGTTCTAGTACAACGCCACCTCAACAGGCAGAAGATGACTCAACTAGCTAGTAGTCTAAAGAGGAAGAAGACACAAAAGAACCTGGTTGGAAGGAAGTGCTTGATACAATCTCTGCCAACACCAAAGCAATTATAGATACAATTGCAGAAAACATTAGGAGGATGAAAGAGATGGCCCGCACACAATGGCGTTAGAGCTGGGATATACGCCAGATTTATCAATACTTCAAGGCTCAAGGTGTTCAACTACCACCTCTGACACTATTCCCGCCTCCATCATGATGAGGCTTTGTTTCATTTAAATAGCTTTGCTAGTATTTTTTCATGAAAATGAGTAGCTAAAGCAACAAGGTAGGCATTAAATAATAATTAAAAAATGTTTGTAAATTTTAAATAAATAACTATTCCGCTAGCTTTCGAGTTATGAATAGAGCTAGTAGCCAATTGAGAACATTATGTAGTCAAGTAATCGAATCAACACGCATTACAAATGTGTGCCTTCACATCAAAAGACTATAATAACGTTTCAACCAAGTAGCTTAACAAAAACATGACTTAGTTGAGTAACCAGATCAATATTTATCACTAATGTTTGCCTTCGTGTAAAAAGACTATGTCCATGTCCACAAAAAGTAATTAAAAATGGTTTCTAATAAAACCTACCGAAATTGTAAGTAGCTTAACTTTTCATGAAAACGTACTTAGGAGTAGTTACAGAGTTTGAATGACTAAATAATTGTTAATGTGTGTGTACAATTGAAAAGGGTGAATAACTTGACATCTAGGTCTTGATTAATATATATATTTAGTACAGAGCTCCTAGACATGAATTTTGCATGTTAATAATTTGGAACAACTTGAATGATTGTGTTTAGAATTAAACTTGTTTCATGAAGTTGAAGCCATTGTGTCATTATTGCATTGTGTGCCTTATGATTTAGTGTTGTTTGTTTTTTTGTTTGCTTGAGGACAAGCAAACGTTTAAGTGTGGGGATGTTGATAAGTGTAAATTGTATCTTATTTTAGGGCATAGTTTGATATATGTTTAGTTGTCAATTCAATCATCTAGTATGTATTTAGGTTGGAATTATGTTGGTTTGTTTGCTTGAGGACAAGCAAACGTTTAAGTGTGGGATGTTAATAAGTGTAAATTGTATCTTATTTTAGGGCATAGTTTGATATGTGTTTAGTCGTTAATTCAATCATCTAATATGTGTTTAGGTTGGAATTATGTTAGTTTGTTAATTATTTATGTTTTAAGTGTTTTATGGGTTAGTACAAGTTTTTGAGCTTAAATATTATATTTTTGAAGTACCTTAGTGTGTTTGCTAGTATTTCAGGGTCAACATTGAAGAACGAAGGAGTTTCAGAGATATTCGGGCTGAAACAACGACCCGCCACGATCGTGACAGAAGCTCAAGATTTGGCCCACGATCATGGCCTACATGCCACGATCATGACAGAAGGCTCGACCACGGTCATGGCCTACGTCAGGCACTCACGCCCAGACACTCACGAACGTCAAGTTTCGAGAGATTTTTTGACCTTTCAAACCCAGGAAAAACCTAGGGTCACCCAAAATACAAGAGGATATAAAAAGAACAAAAAGAGGCATAGAAAAGAGCAGCTTTTTGCATCAGCCACCTTGAGACTAAAAAGAGGTCATCGAGAGATACAGGAAGAGAAAAGAGGAGAAGAAGTTGACTCGAAGTACTTCCCAAATCACGAAGTTTCCCGACGTTACTGCCTCCGGTCATCCATTTTAGATTGTATTCCTATTCTTTTCAATTTTATTATTGTATAGAATTGGATTAAACAGTTGATGATAGGATCTAAAATATCAAAGATGTTTTAAACTCACCTTTGGAATTTTATTCTTGAATTAATGAGAATCTGATTATTTATGTGTTTATTGGATATTGTTATGGTTTGATTTTGCTATTGCATAATTCGATAATAAACTAAAAGGGTGAATCGAATGAAAAATGATTAAATTGGACTAACTAGAGTTAGGTGATTTAATAGAAACCAGAATTAAACCATATCGATAATTTGTGCAAAGAGAGATCTTGTATAGATTTCTGATAATTTATTAGAGAACTTTAGAATTAATTAGGGTTTTGGATAGGTTGTGAATTGAGGGATTGTAACTTCCATAATCTGATTAGGGATAATGATTATAACTTGAGAGAGAGCAATCAATCCTAGAATAATCTAGAACCAACAATCCAATAATTCATAATCCGTTACGTTAGCATTAAGGATAGTAAAATTCTCTTTCTCTTAATTAATAATTTTCTTTGGTTGATTCTTGGGTGTGTTGCAAATTGTTTAGTAATTAGTATTTTCGTGTTTGATTCTTAATTTGATTGATTGAATTAAATTATCGTATTAGTTTTGTTGCATCTTGAATTTATGTTATTTATTTTTGGCCTTAGATTTTAGGATTATATTAGTTCCCTCCTCGTGGGATCGACACCTTTGATACTACGCTAACGAACCGTACACTTGCAGATTATCGAGGGTTAATAATTAAAACTTACACACAACCAAACCTCAATCACAAAGCTTGGCTAGGTTTCCTGAGAAGAAATTGACAAAGGTGTGGGGTGATGGGTATGTGATCTGTTGTTTTATGGTTGTGAATAGAGATGATTTTATGCAACTGAAGGAAGCACGTTATTCACCATTAGAGGTAAAGTCAGGAGATCAAATGGGTAGATTCCATAAAAAGCTACATGAGTTACTAAAACAGTTTAATGTTGTTTTTGAGGAACCAAGAGGATTACCCCCATCTCGATTCCGTGATCATCGAATTCCATTAAAAGAAGGAGCATAAGCTATAAATCTAAGACCTTATAGATACTTTGGAGTGCAAAACGTGTTGTAGAAGAGTTGGTGGATTTATCAGACAAAATGTAAGCCCTTTTTCAGCCCTGGTAATTTTGATCAAAAAGAAAGATGGCTGGTGGTGATTTATGTTGATTACAGGTCACCAAATCAATGCACCATAGAAGATAAGTTTCCCATTCCATTGGTGGAAGAGCTCTTTGATGAGTTGAATGGCATGCAAGTGTTTTTCTAAGTTGGATCTTACAGCGGGTTACCATCAAATTCACGTATATAAAGAAGATGTTTATAAAACAACTTTTCGTACTCACGAAGGATATTATGAATTTCTCGTAATGCCTTTTGCGTTAACGGATGCCCCAGCTACCTTCCAGAGCTTAATGAATCAAATCTTCAGGAAGTATTTGTGAAGGTTGTTCTTGCGTTTTTTTTATGATATCTTGATATATATAGTGGTTCTTTTGAATTGCATTTAACACATCTAAAGTTAGTATTGGAGATTTTAAAAGAACAGCAGCTGTATGTGAAACTTTCTAAATGCACATTTAGAGTTGGCCAAGTTGAATACCTGGGGCGTATCATCAGTAGCAATGGTGTTTCGACAGACCCAAAGAAAATTTAGGTAGTAGCTTATTGGCTGCAACCATAAAGCGTAAACAACTCAAGAGGATTTTTGGGTTTATGTGGATATTATAGACGAATTATTGGAGGGTATGGGCAGATGAGTAAACGTCTTACGAATTTGCTGAAGACCGTTTAGCTGGACAAGGGAGGCCAACGGTGGCATTCGAAGCATTAAAGCAGTCACTAAAAACAACCCCGTGTTGGCTCTTTGCAATTTTTTGAAAGAATTTGTAGTGGAATATGTGCAGTATGGATGCAAGATAATCATCCTATAGCCTTTGTGAGTAAAACACCGTCTAATAAGTTTAGACATCTTTTGGTATATGAGGAGTTTTTGGCGTTAGTAATGGCTGTGAAACAATGACCGCATTATGTAACTGAGAAGCTTTTTGTGATTCAAAATAATCATCATAGTTTAAAATATGTAATGGATTAGAAAATCACAGCCACTTTCTAACAAAATTGGATGCCAAAGTTGTGGGGTTTTGATTTTTCTATTAAGTACAAGAAAGGAGCAGACAATTCTACAACAAATTCACCATCCAAAGTGATTAGTTCTGAGCTTTTTACTTTAACGCTTTCACAAGTTTCAAAAACTAAAGAAATTGGCAGTATGATACAGCCCTATAGAAAATAATTCAACAAATTCAGAAAGGGGAGAATAAAGGAATAATGTATACTTGGGTGAATGGTGTTCTACGATGGAAAGGTCGAATGGTGGTGGGTAATTTAACACATTTCTGTATTTAAAGTCATTGATCTTTCACATGCTTCTGCTCAAGGTGGTCATTCAGGTTGTTTGGGAACTTATAAAAGATCGAGTGTTCACTTTTTTTGGAGAAGGTTACAGCAAGATGTTAGGGAGTTTGTACAAAAATGTGAAGTTTGTCAACGAAATAAATACAAAACTACTGCTTGCCTAGGTTACTTCAACCATTACCTATTCCTCATCATCTGTGGACTGACATTAGCATGGATTTTGTGGAAGGTTTACCACTATCAAAGGGAAATTAGGTAATATTTTCAGTTGTGGATAGAATAGGCAAATATGCTCATTTTTTGCCTTTGTGTCATCTATATAAAGCTGAAATTTTTGCTAAACTCTTCATGGGTCACATTTTTAAGATGCATGGTATGCCTCAAACGATTGTCAGTGACAGAGATGCTATTTTCACAAGTATATTCTGGAAGGAATTGTTAAGTCTTCAAGGATTTAAGCTTCAAATTTCCACTGCTTACCATCTTCAATCGGATGGACAAACAGAGGTGCTTAATCGCACCCTTAAAGCTTACCTTGTTTAGCAAATTGGAGTCATTGGTTATCGTTGGTGGAGTGGTGGTATAACACTACTTTTCATTAGGCTATTAATGTTACTCCATGTCAATTTGTGTATGGTTTTCCAACTCCAATACATACTCTCTATTTATTCGAAGACTCTTCTGTTTTAGCAGTGGATCAAGTGTTGGCAAATAAAGAAGCTATGCTTAACATACTTCATTTTCATTTTCATTTTCAACAAGCGCAACATTGCATGAAGCAAATGGCTGATCATCGTCGACAGGAGAGAACATTTGTGGTGGGTGATTATGTGTATCTTGAGCTGCAACTTACTGTCAGCAGAGCATTAAAAGACGTTAATTGCAAAAGTCGGCGGCTTTATTTTACGGTCCTTTCAAGATTGTTCGGAAGGTAGGAGCTGTGGCATATTAGCTAGATTTACCTGTAAAAAGTAAGATCCATCATACTTTCCACCTTTCGCAGCTGAAGGGAAGAATGCCTGATTCTGCAATATTTTGACCAATACTACCACATAACTTGTATTCAGCTCTGCGTGTTCCGATAGCTATTATTGATCGTCGACTAGTTAATCGTAATAATCGACCGGCTGTATAAATTTTAACTTAGCAGTAGCCTTCAAAGGATAATGATCTCTCTTGCGATTTTTTTTACGACATGCAGCAAAGATTTCCAGATGTCAACCTTGTGCACAAGGATCTGGAGGAGAGGGGGAATGATAGTGGTGCGTCAGCTGAAGAGTGAAATATAAAGAGTTAAGTGTAAACGATGTAGTATTGTATATAGGCTAATAAGCAGAACGATGTCGTGTAAATAACACGCATGCTGCATTGCATTGTAATTAGCTACCATCCCCAATGGTTATTATAGTCGTTATTATAACCGTTGGTGGAGGAGAAATGTTTAACGAATAACAGATACTGGTTTTCTCTCTCTAGATCTTCTTCTCTTCAGCCTCTCTTAATCTCTTTCTTGGATATTTGCAATCCCTAAATTCCTATATTAGATATTCAACAATTATCTGTAACATTCAGAGTTGTTGGACAAAACTCAAAGGGGTAACTTTTGTACTAGGATTTATATTTTCATTAATATTATCCTTCTCATCTTCACTTTCTACCTTATCACCAGTTTTCTAACTTTCAGTCTTTTTACCTATTTGTTTTGTAGTTTCCACGTTTGTTTCGGTAGCCTCATCAACTATATCATTCTCCTTGTTCTCAGTGACTTCACATTCTTGATTTCCAAGCGCTTTAAATTGTTACCTTCACCTTTTTTATGTACCTTAGATGTGTCTTTCTTAGTATCTTCATAAATGTTTTCACCATTCGAAGTTATATCATCAGTTATTACTATAATGGCAGAAGAAGTTGGTGAAGAAGGAATAAGATCAATGTTGAATTAAGAGTTCACAATAGAATAATTAGGATTTCAGCTAGATTAGGAATTTTAGTTAAATAATTAACATAAAAATAATTAAACAGGTTAAAATATTAATAATTTTAAGTGTTTAAAATAAGTCTCTTAAGGTCCATTATCTCACATGGTGTACACGTGACAGTAGAGCCTACTAATTAATTTTTTAAATATAATTAAAAATATCATGTTGGTAACAAATGAAAGTTTAATTTCATTTAATTTTCTATAAATTTGAAGTCTATTTTAAACATTTTAAAAAATTAGGGTTAAAATTGAACACTCTAAAATGTTGAAGTTCAAGTTGTATTTTAATAAACAATGATAGAGTTCAAACTAAATATTAGTTGAATCCTCAAGTTTTACACCATCTAATTTAGATTCTAACTTTTCAAAATGTTCGAACTCAAATTTAAGTGAACTAAAAATTAAGTAGAGTTTAATTTTCATTTGCTAAGTTCGCGTCATTGTTTTCTTAAAAATGAAGAAACATATTAACACAATATAAAATTTTCATATTTTTATGTATCAATCTACCAAATCAAAGTGCCACACTTGACACGTATTTTTTTCTTTTAAAATTATTAAGTGATTATTATTGTTATGTGCATAATACCATAGATATGGAAACCGTACCGTACCGGTCAGTACTGGCCGGTATAGAAAATGGTACGATATTGATACAGGCCTCAAATACCAGTCGATATCGATTGTTTTCGTTCGGTATTGGCCGGTACTGACAATACCTGTAAATATCGATCGATAATGTGAAATTCTAAAAAACGGAAGACCATTGTGCAAAATTGAAAATTTTGACCTAAATTCTCATTACCC
>JANZXP010000006.1:28197002-28220194 GCA_027576715.1 Erythroxylum flavicans
AAGATTTGCTCAGATAATTCTATTTTGTGATTCTGATATTCTGTTTAGATACTTATAAATGTGAAGCAAGTATATATTCTGTTCTGATATGTTGTATTCCAATCTGAAACAAATGTTATTGAATGTTCAATAATTTGAACAATTAAAGATTGTCTGAGGTTTGATATGATTCCTATTGCATGTGAATGCTAGACAATTGTTAGAAACATTCACCAAATCATATTTTGTTTAATTATTCCCTACTAAGCTTTATGTTTAGCATGGTGGTTTTGCCTCCGTGTAGGTTCTGATAAGAAGGTTTAAAGACTGGGATAAAGACAACCGCAATGGCCAAAGAAGGATGTGTTTTGTTTTGACAAGATGTATATTTGAGTTTGTTTCTGTAATGTAGTTAACGTAATGATCCATATTGGAATTTGTATTTTATGTTTGTATGGTTTGTAATAACTATAGCACAGTTCAAAATTGGAATTATGGTTTGTAATTTGAAACATTCAACTTGTATGATGTAAATTATTTCTTGATTATAAAATATCTCTTAATGGATTGGAAAGCTCATTTACTTGAGTTTCTAGAAATACATGTAAATGATGGTTTGGTATGTTTTGGATTATTTTGGTTCTGTTGTGTAACATCTACATATCCTTCCAGGGGGTTTGTGGGTGTTACAAACGACAACACAAAAGAAAACAAGGAGAATTGAAAACGTAGGGGAGAGAGATAAGGTCTTCGGGTAGGTTAAAGGTGAACGAAAATGACATCGTTTGGTGTTAACCAAACAATATCATTTTCGTTTTATTAAAATTGTTGAAATCAAAGACCCAACGATGACGTTTAACTTCAAATTTTACTGAAGGAATCACAGTTTTGTTGGTAATTTACCAACGGAAGAAATTTCCATTAGTAATCCCTAAAGCTTAATAGTTGTAGATTGCATCGTGTTTTAGTGGGTAGTTTGGTGTGTGATTACTTGTTAATTTGATTATTTAGTGTATATTTAGGTTTAAATTGTGTTAGTTTGTTAAATATTTGTGTTTTAAGTGTTTTATAGGTTAGAGCACGATGTTGAGCTTCAATTTTATATTTATGAGGTGCCTTAATGTGTTTGTCCATATTTTAGGGCAATTGGAGGAGATTTGAAGAAGACCCAGGAAATAACCATTAAGGCACCTCATAAACATTGACAATCACGATCTACCACGATCATGACAAAAGCAAAAGCAAGGAGCCACGATCGAGGGGAATATGCCATTATCGTGACAGAAGTTAGTGTAAGGAGCTACGATCACGGCATTATAGGTCACAATCGTAGTGTTATGAGTCACGATCATGACAGAAGCAAAAGCTCGCAGCCATGATCATAGCCTACATAACAGATACGCGAACAACAGTCCCGACTTGAGTTTTTGAGATATTTTTTGAACCTTTTGAATCCAAAAAAGACCCTAGGGTTACCCTAATTGGAAATGCTATATAAGACTTAATGATGTAACCTTAGGGAGCCTCCATTTCTTCCATCTTAGGAAAGCTTCAAGGAGAGAGAAAGAAGAGAGAGAGAAGAGGAGAAAGAAGTAAGTCTTTGTAGCTGCTACTCTGCCGAAGCATCTGGGTCCCCATTCTATTGTGTATTTCTTTCATCTTGTTATTCTTTTCTTTGAATATGAAGATGAATATGAATATATGTATGTATTTGAGTTTGATTAAGATGTTTTAACTTTCCTTCGGGATTTGACCTTGATTTATTGTTAATATAGTTATTATTGTGTTATTATGATTGGGTGTTGTGATTGATTGTGGTATTTGCATACTTCGATAATAGTTGAGAGAGTGAACTGGATAAAAATGATTAGATTAGGTTAATGAGAGTAAAACCATCTAATTGACCACGCAATTAATCTAGTTGCTTATTATGTGGAGAGGGATCTCGTGTGAGACCCCGTTGTTTATTAAAGGGCTTTAGATCTAATTAAAATTGTAGGTCTTTTATTAATTGAAAGATTGAAAATTCCATAATTCAATTAGGGTTTATGATTTAAGGTTCAATTATTATAACTTGAGAGAGAGTAGTCCACCCTACAATAGTTTAAAATTGACACCACAAGAACAATTACATGACTAGATTAGCATTGATGATAGGAAAAATCCCTTCTCTCATAAATTTGAAACTCTTCTTATATGATTCCCATTGTCAATTTGGTGTTGCTCAATTTTGATTTCTTTGTTTTAGTTTTGCAACTTCAATTTCAATCATTTCATATTCGATTGTTTACTTTTTGTTTGATTTTTATTTTCATCTAATTTTTTTTAGGCTTTAGACAACTTAGAATTTGATTATTTCACCAACTTCTCGAGGGTTCGACATCTCTTATACTACACTCGCGACCCGTGTGCTTATGGTATTTTGAATAGAATAAAACTTGCTCAACAATGCTTGTTTTGCCACTAACCATTGCCGCCTATTTTACGACGACCTTCACTATTCTGTAGCTATATTTTGTCGGCAAAATTGTGGGGATAATTTGCCTCCAACTTTACTGACAGGCAATTTTTTTATCGCAAAATACGACAATTTTACTAACTGAAATCAATTTTCTTCGCTAATTTACTACAAAAATTTTTCCACCAGTAATTTTAATTTTTCTTGTAGTGAATTGTAATATAACCTTTTCGATAAATTCACATCAAAATAATCCCTACTTATTTTATGAGATATTAAACATGTCATGTCAATTTTTAGGACCAATAACGTTGATGGGCCATGTGGGATGGTAGGTATAAATGCGGAAGATATTCTTACCTATAGTTTAAGTTTAATTATCAATTCAATAAGCCACTGTGACATCCTTTCGTAATATAAATTCTCTAGTTCTCTACATCTATACATTACGATCATTTTAAGGACATTCACTAGTAACCCTACAAGATACATGCCCCTAAACACTTATTCCTTTTATACTATACCTATATAAGATCTACCATGATGAGTCCCATTTCTTGTTCATGAGCAATCCAAATTCATATTAGAAATTCTGCATTTGTTAGCAACATCACCATATGTAATGTCCAAACATACTGGTGCCTTGATATTCAGTTTGCATATCCTATTAGTTAGAGTTCTCTAACTAACTCTAAGTAGATCATTAGATGAGTCCTTAAGTTTTGTGGAGGTTTACATAAGAAGACCATCTAGTTATATTAATAACCTCTAAAGGTGTCGTTATTATTTCATGGTTGTTTATATAAGTCAATTAAAAAGATTAAGAAAAACAAATTTGTTTATGTTATCATATACAAGATTTTGAATTAAAAAAAAGAACCAAATAGAAATTCAAAGTTTATGGTAGATAAAACATTGTGTATTGCTGATACTTATGGACTTTTGGTTTTTCTTATCGATTAATTAATGTCTCTATGGTACACTTATCTAACTGCTATCATTTCCTTTTTCTTTATGTATCATATTTCTAGTTATTTTTATTTTTTCAATACAATCAAGGGTTAATTACCAAAAAAGCTCAAACTTTCATCAATTTTTCAATTATAGCTTAAACTTTAAAAGTAATAATAAAATGTCCGAACTTTCAATTTTTTTCAACTAGCCCAAACTTCAAAATGTGACAATAAAATGATTAAACTTTTAATTTTCTTCAATTCTAACCCGTCGTTATCTGTTGTTCTCCTAATGTCCTCAACCTTTTATTTTTTGTTTGTTCTTTTGATGCCCCAAACTACTCTTGCATTACAGCATATTACGCTAGTAAGGTCTTCGTTTTAGTTCGCTCTTCTGATGCTTTTAGTGTGAGGGAGTGAGGGCCGCTTAATCTAAAAATTAAAAGGTGAGGACATCAAGAGAACGAACTGAAAACGAAGCGAAAAACTATAATCAAAACGTAAGGTTATCAAGGCTGCGTAATATGATTTAGGTCATTTTTAAATAACAACATCATTTCATTAATCTTCATTTGTTGTGTTAATTTTGATATATTAATAGTTAAGGTTTTTAAAACATGTGGCAAGTCACGTCAACAAACTTAACGTAAACACTAATATTGGGCTAAAATTGAAAAAAATTAAATGTTTGAGCATTTTATTGCTACTTTTTGAAGTTCAGACTAAAATTGAAAAAAATTGAAAGTTTTGACATTTTATTGCTACTTTTTAAAGTTCAAATTATAATTAAAAAATGGATGAAAGTTTGGGTTTTTTTAGTAATTAACCCTATGATCAGTTATAATTAGTAAAGGTTAGAATAAATTCAAGGGAAGGACCTTGGGTAATAAGTGTACCAATATATATAAGGACTTAAAATAAACTAACATGACTAGTGAAGCATGTACCTACCATCATAGACTAAGTTTTTCCCTATCATCTAATCCTTGTGTGGGAAATAAAACATATTTTAAAATTTTCTTATTATTTTATATTTTCTCAAGTGTGCACAATTTTAATTTGAAATTATGTTTAATGATTATATAAGACAATAGTGTTTTGTATCATATTTGTTATTGGAATTAAATTTCTAAAATGTAGAAAATAGGATTTTATTGTAACATAAAAATTATGATTTTAAAATTTTTTTCCATTATATATTAATGATAAGTTCCTGATCATTTATATTTTCAAGTTTATATTTAATGCATTTCACTTGTTTGTTTCAGTTTTTTATTATTTCTAGTACTTAAATCATTCAGATTTCATTTTCATGTTGTAATCCACTTATTTAGGAAAAAAGGAACAAATTAAAAAAGTTTGAAGCGATTTAGAGTTCTTTTGACCAAGTTATGAAGCTGCATAATAAGAAAGCGACCTAGTACACAATCATGTATTTGACCATATTCTCTATTATTTCTAAATTTCATGTTTACATGGTTATTTTTAAAGATATTAAGGCACGAAGATTAATTCCTTATATTACACGCTCACTTTAAGAGATGTACACCTATGTCATATGTTGAAGAGTATATGTTCACATTTTGAGCCTGTGTTTATACATGTTTGCTCTGTAGTGGGATTCCATTTTTTTTCAAAGTACACGGACTAGTATATAACCATCAACTTGCCTGTGTTGTACCCAAAGTCTAAATTTTGAACTATAAAAAACTAAAGGAAAAATAAAAAGATAGAGTTTTGGGGGGAATAATTAGACGACCTAGAGCGATAGAGAGAATGAAGAAAAAGCAAGGAGATTTATTTGGAGCGGATTCCATTGATCTAAAGTAGATTTCATGAAGATTAAAAGGGATTACATTATGTTTCTTTAATTTTTATATTTTTCCTTTTGTTTTGATGATATGTATTCTATAATTAGGAACTAAACCTTTATGGTACCTAGATATGATGAACCTCGAGATTAATCTTTTAGTTATTTCATTTTAACTCAATTTATTCTTAAGTTTCATTAATATTTAATTATATGTTCTTTACTATTTAATTAATATGTTCCAATAATGTTGGTTAATGTTTGATTTCTTGAATTTGAGTGAGAAATCCTTTGTATGAATTAATCTAGCATAATCAAAAAGAGTTGTATAAAATCTTATAGATAGTTTTATATAAATCTACCAACCTAGAATTAGTTGTTAACTATATTAAGAAAGATATTCTCATAATTGAAGGGTTTCCACAACTAAAGAACTTCAGGTTAAATTGATATGTGAAGTCTTATATGCATATGAAGTCTTAGAGGGATTCACTATTCGAGTATTCCTATTTTTATTGGTTTTTTTGTTTAATCTTTGCTCTAGTTAGTCAATTGTATTGGTTTGTTTTGGTTTACTACTTTAAATTTGAATTTGATCAATCATCATTGCCATAATTTGTTAGTTAGATAATAGAAAAAAGGTTAATACTAGTAATTAGAGTCTCTATGAGGTCAACATTTGGTACTCCATAACCTATATTACTAAAGCACTATGTGCACTCGCCTGAAAAGATCTATGGGGTAGGAGATTGAATGAATAAAAACATCAAGTTTTCAATGTTGTTACTAGGGCTTAAGATATTATAAACACTTAATTTCTATTACTATAGCTATTATTTTTATTTTTATTTTTTTATTTTAAATTACTGACTTCTTTTTTTTTATTGCTATTTCACAAGCTTAGCTTGTTTATGATCCAAAAAAAATCCATATGAGATTTTTTTGGAACGTAATTAATGAACTTCGTATAGAAATGATAAAAGTCATTATAATATATTACAATTTAAACCACTCTAAGTCCATGAAGAGTACTCTAGCTACCGTTACAGAATTCTAACATATTTATAGGAGCAGTGTAGTTTTACAGGTTCTATATCATTTTCAACTTTGTTGTGATGAAGTCTTTGTAAAAACTTATTAGAGCAATCAGTCTTAGTTTAGTCATGCAACCTAGCCTATTATAATCTAAGATATCTTTAGCTTCCCTAAATAATTTGGCATTCCATATTTTCCATATCAATTGAATCAACATAGTAAAATCAGTTTTAAATAACTTTTTATTTCCTTTCAAGTTTCATTTCACCTTGGTTGCTTATATGAGACTGTTTATCCATGTCTGGTTTTTCTCCTTTAGATTGAATGTCAACAAAAATTATCTCCATAATTGATTAGTTGCTACACAATTAAAGAACAGGTGGTCATATGTCTCCAATATATCTCCATACAATGCACATTTCATATTAGGCACCTGAAATTCCAATCTGTCTCTTATGCCTAACCTCTCCAATGTTGCTAACCATAACATGAATGAATAAGCTGGTGCAATCTTTGAGTCCTATATGAATTTGTAGAATTGGAATTTGATCAAGGTTCCCAATAGCATTCTTTTACATAAATCTATTAATAACGTTTTGGACTTATGTAGCTCCCATTGAATAAAATTAGGTTGAAATTGGTCAGGATGGTAAGTTAGGAGATTTTGTATGATGATACAAGAGCCCCTAGATGAGTCAAAAGGCTAGCTTTAGTTGCCATTTTAAACAAGCATATGAAATTTAGTGTTCACAGGTATAGAAACATTTTGTCTATGGAAGTACAAAGTGAGATATAATGACCCCAATGGGTGTCAATTGTCATACCAGAACAAATTCATATGAGTTTATTAAGGCCGTAAATTAAGAGAACAACTCTTCTTATAAAAAAAATTAGATGGAGGTAAGAAGATCTAGAGTGAGAATTTGAAGAAAAGCAACCATAAATGATAGTATAACTATAGAGGATCAAGTTTAAATATATGCATCTATCATTAACTGGAATTGAGTCCAGTATCATTAAGCCAACTAATATAACCAGAAACTTCAAGATCAAACCAAATATCATTTAGATGGTACAACTGCTTATTTAGTTTGATAGGGACTCAAATGTCCATTTAGAAAAATTTTTAGAGATTTATGATACATTTAAGATTAAGAAAGCAACTGATGAGCAATAAGATTGAGGTTTTTTAGTTTTCATTAGGGAAATGGACCAAATGGTGGTTGAATTCTCTTTACATGGAAACTACCACTCTATAAGACTAGATGGTTGAAAAATTATTGATAAAGTATTTCCCACTAGCCAAAACTTTCAAGATGAGGAATCATATCTCTTCCTATGAACAAATTAAGTCAAAAGCATCATATGATACATGTAAGAGTCTTAAAGACTTACTAAAAAGATGCCTACATTATAAACTTCCTATATGATTATAAGTTTAGGTATTCTATAATAATGTGATTGCATCAGCAAGGCAGATGATAGAAATAACAACTAGAGGTACCTTAAATAGTAAGATGCTTAAGGTAGCTTAGGAGTTGATTGAGGAGATGATTATGAATAGTTATCAATGGCTTTCCACTATAGCAAAGCTTAGCAAGTTAGCTAGTGTTCATAATTTTGATACAGTTATAACTCTAGTAGTTTAGGTTGAAGCTCTCAGTAAATAGATTGATGGATTTTTAATTGTACAATAACCAACTTAAGTGACATATTATGATATGTGTAGAGGAGGACATATAGGCTAGGTATGTCAAGTTATTAAGGCTTTAGCATAACCAATTGGATATGTTGATTATATAAGTAATGCACCTCATCCACAGAATAATTTATAAAATGACATATATAATCTAGGTTGGAGGAACCACCTAAAATATTCTTAGGGACATGAAAGGCAAGACCACCATCCACCTGAAGATCTCATAATAAAATTTATGTTTACATTTGAAGCTTGCTTTCAGGCTATTGAAACTTTATTAAGAAATCAAGAGGTTTTTGTTTAAAACCTGGAGAACCAAATAGGACAACTTGCCCAATTGGTTTCTAAGAGACTACTAGGAGAGTTACTTAGTAATCATAAAAGAAATCTTAAAGAGCATGTAAAAACAGTTTCCTTTAGAATTGGCAAGGAATTGAGAGTCGAAGAGAAACAAGGTAAGGAGGATAAAGTAGCTAAAAAGAATAAAGACAAGGAGAAATATGATGAGCAATTTTAACTTGTGAAGGAGTTCAAACCTACCATTTCGTAACTAACAAAGTTGAAGAAGGATCATTTAGATGAGGAGTTTGGTAATTTTCTTGAACTTTTTAAACAACTACACATATTAACACTCTTTTACAGATGTCTGATTACTCTAAATTTTTAAAGGAGCTACTGTAAAGAAAAGGAAGTTAAAGGAGTTATTTACTGTGACATTAAGAGAGGAGTATTATGCCATTTTGCGAAACAAACTGCCTAAAACGCTTTAAAATCTAGAGAGTTTCACTATTTCTTGTTTAATTGGTATTTTATTAACTGAAAAAGCTTTAGCTAATTTAGGGGCAAGTATTAATTTGATGCCCTACAAACTATTTCAAAATTTGGGGTTAAGAGAGTGTAGATTAACTAGAATAAGCATTTAATTAGCTGATAGCTTAATTAAACACCCTAAAGGCATTATTAAGGATTTATTGGTTAAGGTAGACATGTTTACTTTTCTATTTGATTTTGTGATATTAGATATGGATAAGGATATTGAAACACCTTTGATTTTAGGCCAACCTTTTTTAGCTATTAATAGAGCTATAATTAATGTTAGAAATAGTAAATTGATGCTTAAAGTTAAGGATAAAAAGGTAATATTTAAAATATCTTATTCTATATGACACTCTCTATAACAAGATGATACTTTTTAGTTTCTTCATGATATTGATGCTGTAGTTTTAGATTTTGTGCGGGAAATTATCCATGATGATAAGCTAGAGTTGTTCCTTGTTCAAGGTGAGGAGAAGAAGAAAGATAAACTTGTAAATGTTGAGAAATAGCCTATAATAAGGCTAACAAACCTATGGTGCAAAAGGAAGAGCTTGAGGAGATTAACAGGAGTAACGAGAAAAGGTTAAAACCCCTTCACTAAAGACCCATTTATTTTGGAATTAAAGAAGTTATTAAATCATCTCAAGTATGCATTTTTAGAAAAGGATTTAAAGCTACTAGTGATTATAGAATCAAACTTGAAGACCAAAAATGAAAGTTATTGAAGGTATAGAGAGTATAAAAGGGAGAAAGCTTAGAAGATTTTAGATATCAAAGGATTTAGCCTTTATTTTTGAACACGTAAGATTTTGAAGAAAGATGATAATAAGCTATTTTTGTACATGTAAGATTTTCCCTTCCTTTTTGTTGACCAAATGCTTGAGCTACTAGCTAACCATATGTACTATTACTTTTTGGATGGTTTGTTGGGCTATTTTCAAATTCCCATAATCTCATAAGACTAGGAGAAACAATATTCATATGTCCATAAGATATATTTGCTTGTAAGAGGATTTCCTTTATGTTGTATAACACACTTGCTATGTTTCAAAGGTGTATAATGGACATTTTTATAATTTACTAGAGAACATCATGACTGTTTTTATGGATGAAATTTTCATTTAGTGATTTTTTTGGATTTGGGCCTCTGTAATTTAAAACGAGTGTTAAACATTATCAAGAGACTAATCTAGTTTTGAATTGAAAAAATGTCATTTTATGGTACATGAGGGAATAGTTCTATTCTAGAAGATCTTATATGTGGGAATAAAGGTAGATAGATAAAAATTTGAAACTTTGAAAAATTTCCATCTCTAGCTTAGGTTAAGGATGTTAGGAGTTTTCTAGGACAAGAATATTTTTATAAAATTAGGTTTAGAAAAAAAGAAAGTTGATGAGGAAGAGGATGTCACCATTTTTAACTATTGTTAACTTAAAGGCTAAGGGATACTTTCACACAGGTAGACCATATGATGACTTAACTCTAAATCTGTTGTTATATCTTATTGTGGATAGAAGTCTTAGAACTTGGAAAGAGTCATCGCCTTTTATTGAATTTTCTTATAATAGGATTTTCCATAATGTTATGAATTTTATGCCATTTAAGACTGTTTACATATTTAACACATTATCACCTTTAGATTTTGTGTCTATTCTTCTAGGTGAAAGGAATAACTTAAAGGGTAAGAGAAATGCTGAGTTGGTGAAGAAGCTTCATGAAAAGGTAGAGTATTGGAAAGAGGGCTTAACAATATATTAAGTAAGCTAACAAGGGGAGGAAAGAAGTGATAGCCGAACCTAAATATTGGGTTTATGTACACTTGTAAAATGAGAGGTTTCCAAGTAAGAAAAAGTTTGAGTTACATCTAGAAGGGATGAACCATTTCAAATTGTGGAACGATTGAACAATAATACTTATAAAAATCAACTTCCCAAGTGAGTATGATACCCATTCTACTTTCAATGTGGTCGATCTATCACCTTTTATTTTTGTAGACAAAGATGCTAGTTTGAGGATAAATTCTTCAATAAGTAGGAGAATGATAGGATTTACTAATCGAGCATCAAGAGTTACTGGAGATCTTTTAAAGGATAATAAAGGACTGATGAGATAAAGTAAGGTAAAGAGGGCCAAAGAATTCTTTAACAAATTAATGTTGGATCTCTATACAAAGGGTAAGCCTTTTCTACTTTTAGACATTGAATTTAGACCTATCATTATGATATAAGTGAAGGAAAAAATTGAAGAATTATGCTTATAGAATGTTACCAGCATCGAACTTAGAATCTAATTGGTGCCATAGTCATCTTTGTAACTAATACCTATCTTTGCAAGGTTTTTGCATATAAAAGTTATAGAACAAAATTGGTGTCAAAATTTAATATGTAACCAATGTCTAACTCATCTTCAAATTTATGTAGTTTTTTCCAAAACAAAATTGATGTCAGTTATAGTCCAAGACAAGCACTAATCTCATACTATTTATAAATAAAGTTTTATTATTTGGATAAGGTCTTGTTATTTTTAGGAGTTTATTTCCTTTTAGAAATATAATTTTTAGGGTTTCATGCCTAAATGAGGTTTAAGGTTGCTTGATAATTGATATCTTCTGATAATTATGACTATTCTTGGTTAACCAAAATATTAGAGTGATTATTCTTCTATTTTTAGAGTGTTCTTATGCAAGATTTCTCTAAAAATTTCGATCTTATCTAGCTAACTAGTGGCAATCAAAACTCTAAGATCTTATCACTCCCAATCCCTTTTTTAAAGTGTGATGATTCATATCCTTCTTTCCCTCTCATATTAGTTTTTGGAGATTGATTGTATTATGTACAATGGTCCTAGGTCTTGTCATATTGATATCAATCTCACTAACTCTAACGGTGAGGTTTGTATCACACTCTCTTTAATTATGACATAATATTCTCTCATGCTATAGATCTTTTTTTAATAAAAACAGAATGTTAGCTTCTTTCCATACATCATAATCCCTCATAAATTCATAATAAATAAAGACAAAGTAAAGAAAGTAAAACAAGTTATAAAAAAGTAATTAAAAAATCTAAAAAGTAAAATAAGAAAATAACTATACTAGACTAGAAAAATAGTAAAAAGGTTTTAAAAAAAGTAGTTGCTTCCCTAACAATGAATCCAAAAACTTAGTGAGCATATAATAATGTTGATATATTCTTTTAGTACTACCAATCTTTTTTTGTTATTACAAATCTATTGTCCACTAACTAGGTAAGTGTACTTATCATTAGTAAGCAATACAATAATAAGTAGGACACAAATCCATAAAGTAATGGTACGGATAGAAAACTCTAACATTATTAACTAGTTTTAAAAATAAAAAATAGTGATGATTGATTTTTAGGTAAAAGAACAAAAAATAAGACCATACCTAACATTTGAAATGGATAAGAAAATAAATAATAAGACAAATAATCAGATAATACAATCAAATAACTATGTCTCGAAAAGTGCTTCCTATAGTAACACTTTCTATTTTATGATTTAATTAACTTAGACCAGATATATTCTTTGGACTGACAGGACTTCTAGACACTAAAAATGAATTCTCTCAAGCTATATCCATCGACTCTCATATTGGTTAATCTATATCTCTACCTATGCTAACACCCTTTTGAATACTAAGTTAGATGAAATCACATAAAATTTTTCACCTTAACACTAGGATGATTAAACAATTCTCTTTTAAGCACCATATTTAACCTCATACCTAAGCATTATAAGCAGGCTCTCTTGGGTAATTTATAAGGGAGAATTTAGTTATTAATAAGAATAAATCATTATTAAGATCAATAATGATAACTCACATAAACTTGTCCCATATTATAAATTAAATTAAACCAATCAATGCATAAATAACAATTAGGAATTTTCAAATCTAAACATGAAAAAGTATTTAGCCACAAAATGTGTTTGAAAAAATGTAATCAAAAGACAAAAATAGAAGATTCACTATAGAAGTAAATATATATTAGCTATCTAAGTATGTTTATACCTTGATTAACTAAGATGAATTCTAGATGTTGACTCTCTAATAAAAAAACATTAAAAATCATTCACTCAAAGGATAGAGAAGCCTCTTAACAAATAAATTTATCTTTTAGAGATTTGTTTTCTCTAGAAGGTGAATAAAGTCCTATAAAAATTAGGGTTTCTTCCCTTAAATATATTTTACTCTTCCTATGTAACAATCTTCCCATAGTTGTGGCCCAAACTATGGCTTTAATCTTTCTTTTTAGTGATAGACACGTCCTCTAATGTGGTCCTATCTCTAATATGTGGATTTCATTATTTTCTTAAAGATGACTACAAAGTCTCTAGCATAATCATATTTCTCAACTATAGATCCCACTACTTTCTCTGTGAATTATACATGGTCTTTTACATAGTCGTGGATCAAGTCATCTCACTTACTGCACCTAATTTATTTATGGCATAGACTAGCACACAAGCATAGGCTAGACTACATTCCTTATAGTGTATAAGACTATTATCATATTTTTTTACTTAAAATTGCATTCAAATCTTGAATAATATCATTTTAATGTCCAATTTGTATATTTACCTTAAAAGATAAAAAAATTAGGTTAAATAACATAATTTAGGATTAAAAATAAAATACTTAATAAAATATGTACATTTTTTATGCACATCAAATATCACTTAAGCTTTTGTTTATCCTCAATCAAATTAATTACTTCACTTTTAACTTAAAAATGTAACAATTCCAAGAAATAATTCAATAAATAAATTGAAGTAATCAATACTACACAACATATTTTAAGTTGAAATGTTCATTAATTAGTTACACTTTTAGATACTTGTATTAAGTCATAAATCAATTCAATTTAACAAACCTTCAAACATCAACTTAATTTACAAAATTCAATATAATGCATAAAGTAGACATTCATGAGAAAGATGTTTTTAATTTCAAACATTTTAGTAACCGAAAATTTAGAAACAGACTCTCTACTAGTTTGGGGTAAGGCTGCGTACTATTGAACCTCTCCAAATCCCACACGTCAACGAAATTTCTACTACATATTGTTGGTTTTTTTTAATAACCCAAATTCATAAAAAAATTGCAACAATAAACTTTGAAATAACAAGAGCACATTTAGAGGTCTATTTGAAACGTCACATAACCTTTTAACATAAAACATAAACCTTGTCATGACTGCTCATAGTTACTCGGTTTGGTCATTATTTCAAATGGCCACTAATAACACTCTTTAATTTATTTTTTCTCTTTATATATATATTAGTGTGACACAAAAATGTTTAGGAAGAATGCACTGCTAACTCAACGAGATGCCTAAATTATTAAAAAATATATCATAATACAAATTAAATATCTATTTTCATTATTATTGAAGCAAATTATAACTAAATTAATCATCAATGCTCATAACTATTGGACTAAACTCATAGGATCAAAAAACAACAAAACTTATAATGTGTCATCTTGATTAATCTTCTTTTATTGATAAATTCTTTTTCGAAACTGTTCCATTTTAAGGTTATTGTAATAAAATTGATAAGCATACAAACAGGGCCTATAAGTCATAGATTCCCTCCCTACACTTGAGTTGTACATTATCTTTAATGTTGCAAATATAAAGTATGAAAATTTGGCATTAAGGATAATAAATAGAAAGTAAGGAAATTAAAAGTTATAGGAAACTTCTCTAGCTCCTTTTATTGTCTACTTTCTAAGCTATTTATAATCATCATCTAGAAATTATTTATATATTGCAACATAATTAGAACAAATTCAAAAACAAACAATAGAAAGCAAAAGAACACGATGGAATAACAATGAACTAATAAATAACCAATAATAATCCAAGTATCAAATATAAATGAAAAAAGGAAACAATCCCAAACTTAATTCAAATTATTCAAGAAAGAAGAAATAAAATATAAATAGAATGATTGAAATAAAAATTAACTTATCAAACTCCAACAACTTCATCATTATGATGGAATTGGTTATGTAGCTTTAAGCTTCTTTTAGCTAATATTTACTAACAACCTCTCTTCCATCTTATTCAACCACACTCATGTTTTTTAGATCTCCTATTAAGCATCCTAAGGATCTCAATAACTTCAAACTATTGATTGTTAAGGTATGCCATTAATGCACTACTCTTTTCCATTATTAGTTTAAATATTATTTGGGTAATAGTGTTGACTTAGTTATTGGATCTATATTGACCTCAACTTGGTTTTTATCCATACTAGTGAGCATATATTCACCATCAACCTAACCAATCATATTTAATAAAAACATATGTCAAAGTCAATAATAATGGAGAAAAAAACAAATTGTTAAATACAATATCACACTATATATGCCCAATTTTCCTACTAATTTTGATAGTAATTTCCCACCAAAAATAGCCCTTGTTCTTTTTTATGCTATATATTCCATGTCTATGGAAAAAGAAAATTTGAGACTACATGGACTTTCCTAAATGAGGACCTTTATTTAAAAGAAGTCCTAAGATGTCTCCAAGTTATGTTGTCCGCCTAAATTGGGTATGTGCTAACATAATGCAAATATCAAATGGCAAAGTTCAAGATGTCACTAATTTTATTTATGGATAGGGAATAGTTGGATCAACCCCTTAAGATTTACTCTTAAAATCTTTTGGAGGTATATTAAATCAAAACATATTTTTATAGTTCATATACTAATAGGTCATCCTTAATATGATGGGATGATAAAAAAGCAACAGCTTACCCTAAACTTATTAAAAGACATTCTCCAAGTCCTATTCACCCGCAAAAATCTAGCAAAACCTTTTCTATTTATGTCAAAATCTCTACTAACCCTAATAATGGGTGAAACTTTTAAAGTGATTTCTTGAAAACCAACGTCATATGACTTAAAGAATTTTTTTCCATCCCCATAATCAATATAGTCTTTCACCTCTTTAACAATCTCTATTGCTTCTAGAGTATTCTAATCTATATGCCTACTATCTTTAAAATGCCAATGTTAATGGTATAGGTACTTGAGATACCTTACGTAAAGTAGGGTTTAAAAGATTTTTTTGCCAATGTCTCTCAGTTCTTTCGAATCCTCCTTTATTGGAGCCTTCCTTTCCTTTTAATTCATACAATAACTTATAGTACTCTTGAAATTGATGATGTGTTTTAGTGTTTACGAACGAATTTTATATTTCTTAGGTTGATCATGGGCATTAAATATATGTGAATAATATAGTTACTTACAAAAGTGGCCATTAGACTTTCAAATGTAAGATCATAGGATAGATTATTCTTATTTTATATTTGAATATTCTAGAGGACAATTTTATAAATAAATGGATTGGAATCAAAGATGTGAGTACCATTCTGTACCGGCTGGTGCCAGCCGAACGATACCGTACTAGCCGAAAAATAGAACGATACTAATGGCTTCGATACTGGCTGTAAATACCAGCCGGTACCGAGCGTTTTCACGTGAAAATTGATAGCTAAAGGACCAATCTGCAAAATTTGAAAAACTTTTCTCTAACCCCCTCGACCTCTTCTGTTCTTTACTTTCATTTTTTTGTTTACTCTCTCTCTCACCAACTCATCCTCTCCTCTTTTTATAGCTCTTGTCATTCTCCCCTCCACTCCTGGCGTTTGTGGTGCTCTCTGGTGTGCTTGGCTGCTCCTCTACCTGTCATGGGTCGCCATATCCTCTGCTATTGTGGGTCGCCAGTCGCTACCTCCTTCGCCTATCGCCTCCTCCCCCTGTCACCACCATTCGACAATCTCCGACGACCACAAACACATCATCTAATAGATATGGGAATAATACCCAAATCTAAACCCGACCTAAGAGTGAATTCGATTATGAATTTGTGTTTATTGGGTGTGTTTTTTTTTCAATTTTTGTTAGAATGCTTCTGTTAATTGTTTGTGTTGTTGTGATTTGTGACTTGTGACTTGTGAGGAATGAAATTGTAAAGATTTGTGGTTAATTGATTATATTGGAGATTTGGAGTTGTCAATCCATAATTGTTTGTGAAGGATTTATGGTAAATGTGGACGGAGGTTTGAATTTTGTTGGGTTGGTTTTGATTTTGCTAATGAAAGTTGTGGTTGATTTGGGTGGTATTTGAGAATGAAATTGTTATGGCCGAATGTTTGGGAATTGGAAAATTTTGTTCATTTCTTTGGTTAAACTAAATTGAAAGTCGGATATTGCAATGTAATGTATTGTGGTTAAGTTAATTGGTTTGGTTTTTTGGTTGGTTTGGTTTTTTGGTTCACAACTTCACATTGAATTTTTGAAATTGGTCCATTAAATTTGAAAATAAAAACAGAATTAAAAATAAAAAGAGAAAATTAAGATGATTGATTCATGCTTTGCTAAATGACATCATATTCTTAAAAAGATCCATTCATGATTTCATGCTATGCTAAATGACATGTAATTGTAAGTGTAATTACATTATCATTAGTTGAACCAAAAATAATTTGTTTAAACATATACAAAAAAGAACCTAAATTGAAAGAGTTCAAATGACATCATATATGAATAGAAAGGCAACAATTAGAATTGACCACTTTAGATATATCTAAAGTTTGAGGAATTAAATGTATGATTAAATTAATTTTTATTATTTGTTTAAGAAGTCATTATTAATTGTTTATTAATTGCAATGTTTAAGGTATATACTAGTTTTTAAATTTCAAATTTATTCTAATAATTTTATCCAAATTTACAATAGAATATTTTATTATCTCTAATCTTTTTAATTCATCTTAATTATTATAAGAGCCTAAGAGGACAATTAGTAAAAAAAACTATGTGCTAAGGGTTTGGGAGGTTCTTTATATATCATTGCTAATTTTGTTGATAAAACTAACATCTTTATATTTTTGTTATATATAAATGGAAGGAAGCCTAACTACTCCTGATCAAACTACTTCAGGAAGATATAATAATCCAGATTAGGTTCATGCTGCATTAGTCCCAAGTCAAAAAAATCATACAATTTGCTTGTTTTGTAACAAGCATTTGAAAGGTGGAGGAATTACTCGATTGAAGAAGCATTTAGCTGGGGCTAAAGGAGATGTAGAACCCTATAAAAAAGTAAGGCATTATGTGAATTGGCAAATGAAAACATTGTTTGATGAATATAAACATGAGAGAGATAGAAGGGAAAGGTTGAATTTTGAAATTGGTAGTGGAAGTTCATTTTCTAGTTTTTGTGGTGATTATGAAAATGTTGAAGGTGGTAATGATAGTGGTGCTAGTAGTGTTCCATCTCAGGGTCAAGAGGAAGTATCTGAACCTGAAGCGAGGAAGAGAAGAAGGCAGACTAGTTTCTTTGCACCATGAACAACTCCTAGGTCCCAACCTTCAATTCGTAGTGCAATGCAATTAAGAGATACAACTCATAATGTCGATATGGCTGTAGCTAAATGGTGGTATGATACAGGTTCGTCATTTAATGTTTCTCAGTCTTATTATTATCAACCTATGATGGATGCAATAGCCTCTTATGGTCTGGGATACAAAGGTCATTCGATTGATGACTTAAGAGGTAAACTTTTGAGTTGTTCTGTTTCTGAAATTAGAAGTTATTTGGCTGAAAGAAAAGTGAATTGGGGTACTTATGGATGTTCAATCATGTGTGATGATTGGACAAATAAGAGACAAGAGCCTATTATTAATTTTTTAGTTTATTCTACAAATGGCTCTATGTTTTTGAAATCTATTAATGCATCTGGCCTGATTAGAAATGTTAAGACTTTGTTTGGGATATTTGATGAAGTTGTAAATGAAGTAGGGCGAGAAAACATTGTTCAGTTTATTATTGACAATAATTCTGCTTATAAAGCGGCAAGAAAAATGCTGCAGAATACATATAATTCATTTTTTTGGACTCCATGTGTTGCACATAGCATTGACCTAATGTTGGAGAATATAAGGGATCTTAGGTATTTTCCTGTTATTGATGAGACTATGCAGAAAGCTAAAAAGGTGACAAAGTTCATTTATAATTGTGCATGGCTGTTGAATTTGATAAGAAAGGAATTTACCAATTGTAGGAATTTGTGTCGCCTTGCTATGACAAGATTTGCAACAAATTTCTTATCACTTCAGTCTTTTCTTTCGCTGAAGAAAGAGTTAAGAAAAATGTTTACAAGTGATAAGTGGATTGCATCTCAGCATCCTAGGTCTAATGCTGGAGTGGAGGTTTGTAATATTATACTAGAAGATAGAGAATTTTAGTCTCAGTGTCAATTTTGTTATCCAAGTTTGTGAGCCTTTGGTGAGAGTGCTTTGATTGGCTAATAGTGAAGAAAAGCCAACAATGGGTTATATCTTGGATAGAGCGACGGAAGTAATCAAGGCTAATATGAAACATAGACTTCTTTGTACACGCCATATCTTTCAATCATTAATGAGAGAAAGGAAAAGACAACTTTCTTCTATATTGTTTACAGTAGGGGCATTTTTGAATCCTAGTATTTATTTTAGACTAGATCTTAGTAAGCAAGCTGAAGTTAATCGAGGAATGCTTTTAATAATTACAAAAATTGTTAACATTGACCCAATGCAAAATCTGTTAAGCTCATAAATGGAGCTTTATAAGATATCTTATGGGATTTTGGAATGTCGATTGCTATTCGACAAAGAGGAAAACTTTCTCCAGGTATTAGTTATTTCCTTTTTCTTATTTGTTGAAAATTAATTATCACTTTATTTTGTTTAAAATGCTACTTTTGTTATCTTATAACTTACAATTTCTTGGTGGGATCAATTGAAAATGTTGTTCTAGAATTGAAAATGTTTGCAATTCGGATTTTAAGTCAATGTGTGAGTGCAACAGACTGTGAACAAAACTGGAGCACATTTGAATTTATCCACTCTAAAAAAGGAATATATTGGAGCATAAGGAGTTGAATGACTTGTTTTTGTTCGATACAATTTAAAACTTCGGGAAAGGTATGTCATGTGATTGTTGGAAGTGTGAATTGTTGGGAATTGAAAATTGTTTTATGCATGTTTTGTGATTGTTGGAAATGTGAATTGTTGGGAATTATTAGAATTGAAAATTGTTTTATGTGTTTGTAATTGTTGGAAATGTGAACTGTTGGAATTGAAAATTGTTTTATGCATGTTTTGTGATTGTTGGAAATGTGAATTGTTGGGAATTGGAAATTATTTTATGTATGTTTTGTGATTGTTGGAAATGTGAATTGTTGGAATTGGAAATTATTTTATGCATGTTTTGTGATTGTTAGAAATGTGAATTGTTGGGAATTGTGAATTGGAAATTGTTTTATGTATGTTTTGTGGTTATTAGAAATGTGAATTGTTGGGAATTGTGAATTGTTGGGAATTGGGAAGAAAATTCTTTTATGCATGTTTTGTGATTGTTGAAAATGTGAATTGTTGGGAAAGAAATGTTATTATCATTATTATTTTCAATATAATTTCTTATAATTTTCTAATAATTAAATTTTATTGTTTACTAGGAGTCTTAATAGTACAAATAGTTCAACTGATCCAATTTTCATTGATAACATCGATCTTTTGGCGGATTGGGTTTCTGAAGAATCGAATTTGGTAGATGTCAATGACTTAGAAGATAATCTTGAATGGGAAAGCATTGACATGTCATTTACTGCATTGAATTTGAATGATAATGATGATGAAGTTCCTCTCAATGATGAGGATTTTGTACCAAATAATAATTGGAGTCGGTACAGTTATAGTGGGTATCCTCCCATGGAAGATTGAATTTCGTTCCAGGTTATTTTTTCCTCTTCTTTTAATTTTTCTTATATTTGATATTTATCAGTTAATGTTAAATTCTACATATGTGATGTAAATATGTAATTGTAAATGTTTTTGATTCAGGTTTAACTTCAACTTCATTGTTTCCTCGTCATGATGAAATTGTAATAGTTAAAGATACTTATTGTTCTTTTTATTGGATGTTTTGATGTAATTATTATTTATTAAAATGATGAAATTGTATTATTGTAATATTTTAAATATTTTGTATTATTCTTATTTTTATATTTGTATTATGATGATTGTCTTTTTTATATTAATTGTGATCATTATTTATATGTGAAATGTTTAAAAAATTTTGTTATTTCATATTAAATTATTAATTATTATTATTATTTATTATTATAATTTTTAGAAACGGGTTTGATGTAAACTTGTAAAGTATACAGTATATAACTGTATAATATATCAATGGAATATTTTGCAAAATTTATAAAATTTCAGAGACTATTTCATAAATTTAAAAAATTACGCGAAACGGTACCTGGTATTGACTGGTACCGGTACAGTATCGTACCAGAACTCAATCCGATATCAAGTCCGGTACGGTATTCGCAACTTTGCATAATACACAACGAAGATGAGACTCGCATGTCTTATGTAAAATTTTAAATTAAATTTAAATCTAAATTTTGTAATAACACCTGATTAATTATAATTAGTAAAAAGTTAATTAACCCCCAAAATAAAAAATGTTCAACTCAAAAACGATAAACCCTGACTAACAATCCTCCCACCAGCGATTCTCCTTCTTCCACTCTCGTTTGGTTCCGGTTCCTCGCACATGCTTTTCCGTCTTGGCGGAACAAATGTCACCACAATATACTGGCCATGGGTTGGAATAATGCCTGATCTTCTCTTCCAATTACACCGACTTCATCATTGATTATCGCTAACAGAATGCAGTTTCTTATTCAGAGAATCAGAGGTCCTAGCTTATGTAAACTGGACTTTTTGCTAACGTTACAACCTCTAACTTCTGTAAGGCTTTAAACAAAATTATAGAATAACGATATGGTTGGGCTGGGTACCTTTAAAAGAGATTTGAGGATATTAAATTTACAATAAAAGCCACATTGTGACGCAGATCATCAGAATCATTAAGCCCTACAATACAATCTACTTGAAGAAAAAAGCTAAAACAAGAAACTAAGAACCATACTCGAAAATTAAAAGCGTATTTGTGAGGGTAAAAAGAAAAATATAACTTATAATATTTTTCATGTTGTTTTTGATGAGGTACAGCGTTTGGCCGTATGAATTAGAAAGATGTGATGTTGAATGTTGAGTTTTGCAAACCTTCTTTGACAAAAGCAATTGAATGTTGCATTAAAAATAATGATTAAGGTTAATCATCATTTGAGTTGCTATATTTCGACGTAAAAGCGATTAAATTATTAGACATGTCAGTAGAAGACAAAACGTAATTCATAAGATGTCCCATGTCTTTGCATCGAAGTGTTCCTTAGTTTTTGGTAAAAAAGCAGACGCAGTATCATTGTCTCGTGAATTTGTCCGGCGGCACACAATTTCTTTTCAAGAAAAACCAGTCATTATCATTGGCAAAGCAAACTTTCTGAGTTTCCCAACACCAAAGCATGTGATTGGATGGACCATGCCACTGTTACCTACGCAGCAGCTAATTGTTATGGATCTATGGGTCATAAATTCTGGGATCAAATTTTCTGTATTTACTAGTTTATATCAACTCTATTTTATATAATTTTATTCATACATTTTTTTAAATTTCACATATTTACGTAGATAAAATAGCGTGAAACAAAATTAGTATAGGCTAATAAATACAAAAAATTTTGTTCCCATAAATCCATTTTCAAGAATCTGAAATGGAGTTTCAGAGGTCAAAGGCCAACATGGAAGGCTCTGTACACTTGGTGGTCTCCACGCGAATTCCCATCTCTATCTTTGTCAAACTTTTCTTCCAATAACGAACAAGCACTCCCAGCCGACCAGTTTGGTGCGGGAGGACTTGTAAGCAGCCACTCAAAATTCTTTCCTCAGCTGTGACGACACGCCAATTAATCACTTCCCAATTGTTTCAATGGAATCATTCCCTAATCTTCTACTGGTCATATTTGTTTTTCATTGTAACAATTCAGAGAAAGTTCTAGAGTTTATTGTCAGCCTGGTGATACGTTCATGTATATATTTTATGTGTACCAGATCCTCGTAACAAATTCCAACCGAGATTGGAATGCCTCCTCGACGTGCCAGGCAAGGAAACCTTATGTTGCATTTAATTAGAGAAAAAATGAAAATTATACCTGCTTTACCAGCGCCTGCTGTTTTAGTTTAATATGGAACTCATCCTTTTGATTCACTGCAGTTTTTGTAATTTAATTGCCAAAAACCAGTAATCAAAGGTGATGTCCACTTGACAAGTTCAATAGGTGAACCTAATTATAACACATATCTAACACCAATCTGTAAAAATGAGAGTCGGGGTGAAAATAGCAAAGCCAAATGATAACACTGAACAGATAAATTTCAGGAGTGTGACATTCGGTAGGAACTAAAAGATTTTATGGATATTGAAAAATAAACAAAAACGTACAATGGAAGGAGG
>JANZXP010000006.1:28250104-28263621 GCA_027576715.1 Erythroxylum flavicans
ACGCGTTCCCGAAGGAAATGGTAATCTAATTCAACATGCTTGGCCCGCTTGTGGGAAATGAGATTGGAGCTTAAAAAGATAGCACTTTTATTGTTACATAAGAGCAGGGGCTGCTGTGGAATGGGGACCTGGAGGTCATGCAAAAGATGCGTAAGCCAAAGAAGTTTAGCAGCAGTCATCGCAAGGGCACGATACTCAGATTCACAGTTGGAGCGTGAGATAGTAGGTTGCTTCTTTGAACTCCAAGGAGCTAGATTGTCAACAAGATAAATAGAGTAATCGGATGTGGAACGACGAGTATTAGGACATCCAGCCCAGTCAGCATTCTCATAAAATACTAGCGCACTAGGAATAGTGGATGGACGAAAGATAAGGCCAAAGTAAAGTGTGCCCTTAACATAGCGAAGAATAGGCTTAGCAGCAAGAAAATGATCGTCAATGGGACATGCAGAAATTGGTTGACAGAATTGACAGCATGTGCAATATCTGGACGCGTAATGGTCAAGTACTAAAGGGCGCCAACAAGATATCGATAAAGAGTAGGATCACAGAAAGGAGAAACATCAACAGTCAGGTTTTGGGAAACAACCATAGGGGTTTGGACAGGTTTGCTGTATAGCAACTGAGCACGAGTAAGAATATCTCGAGCATATTTTAACTGATTGATAAATAAATCATCAAGAGTGGGTAAAGCTTTAAGACCAAGAAAGTAACTGAGGGAGCACAAATTCTTGGTAGCAAACTCAGAATTAAGTTTGTGAGTAAAGCTGTCAAGAAGAAATGGGTTGTTGCCAGTAACAATAATGTCATCAACATAAAGAAGCAAATAAACAAGGCTAGACTACTGATGAAAGACAAAAAGAGAGGTGTCAGCGCTGCTGCAAGAAAAACCAAGTGTGAGAAGAAATAAGCTGAATGCTGAAACCAGGCGTAGGGAGCTTGCTTTAAACCATAGAGGGCTTTCTTTAACAGACAGACATGAGTAGGAAAGCAAGGATTAATATACCCAGGAGGTTGTTCCATATAAACATGCTCAGTAAGAGTGCCATTGAGGAAAGCATTCTTGACGTCAAGTTGTCGAGAGGTCATTTATTTGTGACAGTAAGAGAAAGCACAACACAAACAGTAGTAGCTTTAACAACTAGACTGAAAGTGTCAGTGTAGTCAAGACTAGGTACCTGAGTATAACCTTTTACAACAAAGTGAGCCTTGAGACACTTGATGGATCCATCAGGCAAATATTTAGTGCGAAACACCCATTTAGAGCCCACAATGTTGGTGTCGGCAGGGCAAGAGACCAAAATCCAAGTACCATTTTATTGTAAAGCTTGAACTTCTGCATCCATAGCAGCAAGCCAAGCAGGATTCTTGGCAGTAGATTTGAATCCTTTTGTCTCAGGAGATGCAAGAAGAGCACAAATAAGTCCATAGGAGCCTAAGACACCAAGATTTGCTGGATGACGAGTCTTGAAAATAACAACTTTGGCTCGTGTGATCATAGGATGAGAGCCCAAAGAAGAAGAGGAATTAGCAGCAGGCTCAAGAGGACGCGGATCGGAAGCCGAGGGTGGCAAAGAGCAACCTATAAGAGAATTATCAACCTGCATAGACTCATCCACAAGGTTAGAACAAATATTACACAGAGAGGAGCTGGATCGAGGAATGTGTGGGGAAGAAGGGGTAGGGGAAGGGGGGATGGATCAATATGGTGAAGATGCGGTTCCAAGAAATTTGAAATATGAAGAGAGAAAAGAGGTTGGGCCCCGGAGCTAGGGACAGTAGGAAAGTGAGTTTCATCAAATTGAGCATGGCGGGTGATGTATAGCCTAGTGGTGGTGGGATTAAGACAACAAAACCCTTTATAAGAGGGACTATAACCCAAGAAAATGCAAGGAATGCTGCGGGGAGAAAGTTTG
Organism: Erythroxylum flavicans; assembly: GCA_027576715.1. Lineage (NCBI taxonomy): Eukaryota > Viridiplantae > Streptophyta > Magnoliopsida > Malpighiales > Erythroxylaceae > Erythroxylum > Erythroxylum flavicans. The sequence goes on from JANZXP010000006.1 coordinate 28,252,021, forward strand.
TTAGGTGGCATATAATCACATAAGCAAAGATAAACACGACAACCAAAAGGATGAAATTCTCATAATGCGGAGAGTAACCGTATAGAAGTTCAAAGGTTGACTTACCTCTTATAAGTGGAGTGGGCAACCGGTTGATGATATAAGCTACAGTGCTGAAAGTGTCAACCCAGAAACAAGGAGAAAGATGGGAGTGGAAGAGAAGTGCCAAGCCAGTCTCACTCATATGACGATATTTTCTCCCAGCACGACCATTTTGAGCAAGTGTATATGGGCAAGAAAGTTGATGATGGATGCCAAAAGTACATAAGTGGGATTGGAAGCAAGTTCGGCACCTCCATTGCTTTGAAAAACCTTGATATGTGCAAAATGTTGGTTTTCCACAAATTTTTGAAATTGAAGAAAAATATCAAAGAAATCATATTTAAATTTGAAAGGATAAAGCCAAGTGAATCAGGAATAATCATCAATAAAAATAACATAGTAAAGAAAACCTGAGTTGGAATTAACGGGGAAGGACCCCAAAGATCGCAATGAATAAGATCTAACACATGAGACCACCTATGTTCATTTTGGGAATAAGGCAATCGATGATTTTTCGCAAGTTGACAAGTACTACATAGAGAAGGAGAAGGCAATAAAGATGTAAGGGAAAGATGGCCTTTTTTATTTAAAAAAGAATTAACAGAATGATTCACATGGCCTAGGCGAGCATGACATAAATCACATGAAGCACTTAGAGATTTATTTTTAAGGACAGAAATAAATGCAGGATTGTTGAGCTCCAGCACATATAGCCCCCCATCTCTTTTACCGGTTGCCACCACCTTTCCTGTTTGACGATTCTGGATAGTAAAAAGATTATTAGTAAATGTAACGCAGAGAGGAACATTATACGTTAATTACTAATTGAAAGAAGATTTTTAGTGAGATGAGGGACAACCAATACATCTAATAAGTGAATCTTTAGAATAGGAGAAAGAGTACCAGTGTGGGTAATGGGTAGAGAGGTACCATTTCCTACGATCATAGAGTCCTTACCCGTGTAATTTTTTGACTTATCCAAAATAGATGGATTGGTGTTCATATGGGCCGAAGCCCCAATGTCCAAAAACCAGTCAACAACCTCGGGTCCAGCAAGAGAAGAGGACGTGTTGAAGGCTTCGGCAAGGTGAGCAGAGGAATCAGCCTGAGCATACCGTTGGTTACAGGGATCAACATAATGGCTCTCTGTGCGACATATTTGGCAGCAAGGTGGTCGACGAACCTAACCAGAGTAGGTTTGTCCTTGGTTGGAAGAGTGGTTGCTGTGGGAATGAGAACAACCTCGCTGATTGCTACGAGAAGTAGAGGGAGTTCCATGGGAATTGGTGCGGCTGCGATTAGTGGTTGTGAATGCCGCAGTGGTGGAGTCAGAAGACTCAAGGGAGCGTTGGAACAACTCAAAATTTTCTGCTTTAGAAAGTAAATCTACAAAATAGGGGAGAGGAGTGAGAGCCATCTGAGCGATAGAAAATTGGAAAAATCGGTGCCGAGTCCATGAAGGAACCAGTGCATTTTGTCAGTGTCCTCGACGGGTCTTCCAATGGTATAAAGCTGGTCACAAAGTGTTTTGAAGGTACGGTCATACTCAGCAACGAGTTTGATGCTGCGTTTCATTAGGTACAAGTCATCCTTGGGTTGTAGTTTACGAACTTTCGAATGATGGCTAAATGTATTCTCCAAAGCAAGCCAAACGTCACAGGCAGTGGAGAGACCAACAATGGTAGCAATGGCTTCCTCGGTGAGAGAGGAGAGCAGGAGGCAGAGAAGCCATTGATCAGCTGCTTTCCACGTTAAATATTTGGTGCTGAGTGTGGTAGAAGTTGCTGGTTCAAAACGGGGTGGTGGAACAAGAGTTCCATCAACATAGCCCAACAGGTATTGACGCTCAAAAAGAGGAAGAAATTGGCTTTTCCAAAGAAAATAGTTGGAGGAAGAAAGCTTGATGGTGATCATGTGGATTAGTGTTGAAAGGAAGAAGATGAGAAGAGAAGAAAAGATCGGGGTGGCTAAACCATTCAGGCTCTTATTACCAAGATAATATTTGCTAAACCACCACACGTAAAAGGGTGGTGAGAGTTTTCTATTTATAACCATTTACAGAATACAATAAATCAAATAGATTACAAAGGAAATGGAAAGTAACAATAAATAGATACAAAAGAATAGTCTATAATCAAGGGTCAAATATGATACATATGGTAAATCGTAATGGAAGGCTAAGTATCCTCAACAAAGAGTAGGGTGAGTTAGCTCTGTAATGCCTTGAGTAAAACTATTGTTGTTCTTTGATGAAAGTGATCAAGCTAGGTGAGGGCTTTGTAGACGTAAACAAGTTGTGTCGAACTACGTTACTAAATCTCGAGTGTTGATTTGTTTATTTTGCATATAATTTTTCTATTTTTCATTTGTGCTAGAAAAATTACAATTGTTGACACAATTGCTTTATATCAAACAACCACAAATACAGTTTAAAGCAATTGTGGCTGAACCAAAATTTTTACAAAACCATGTCCTTTCAGATTTTCAATTGGCATCAAAGCGAGGTTCACCGAACTAGAATTTGGTACATCAAGTTAGTGTAGATCTATGTTTCATAATTATGGTTACAAAAGAAGAAGCATCAATCACCAGGCCACCTTTGCTAGATGGATCCAATTATCTTATGTAGAAATCACAAATAAGAGTATTCATTCAAGCATAAGGAACAAAACTATGAAACTCAGTTTTAAATGGCTAGACATATCTAATGATGATTGATGAAAAGGGAGAAGCAGTTCTTAAAGATTCATATGAATGGACAAGGGTTGAAGAAGAAGGAGCGTTTGCAAATTCTCAAGCCACGCACACCATCTTCAGTGCAGTTGATGAAGGTCATTTTGCCAATATATCAGCCTATGAATTGGCGAAAGAGGCGTGAGACTCTCTGCAAACAATAAATGAGGGATCAAAATCTATGAAAGCCTCGAAACATCAGATGTTGGTCATTAGATTTGAAGAGCTAAATATCGATGAAAATGAAAATATCGAAGACTTCCATGAGAGGTTTCGTGACATTGCCAAACAAGAACATTAACTTGGGAAGAAGTATTCGAATTTGAAACTTGTCATGAAAACTTTGAGATCATTGCCTTTAAGATTCATACTGAAAATTGCAGCCATCGAAGAAGCCCATGATATCAATGAATTATCCTTGGATAAGGTAATTGAGATTCTTACAAACTTCGAGATGAATTTGTTGAGAGATAAACGTGAGAAGAACAAAGGATTGACATTGTAAACTGAGGTTGGAAGAGTCGTGAATGACTTAGGAGATGAATATGATGAGAATCAGGATATGATGTTATTGACAAGAAATTTCAACAAGTGGCTGAAGAAGTTAAAGAAAAACAGACCCATGTTTAAGACAAATGGTGTGAGCTCATCAAATAACAATTTCAAACAACAAGCTAAAAGTCAAAAAGGTGAAATAAAAGTAAAGAAAATTCAATGTCAAGAATGTCAAGACTTCTAACATGTACAAGCTGAATGTGTTAACAGTTTTAAGAAAAGAAAAGAGAAGTCTTATACTATTACTTGCGGTGAGAATGAATTTGAAAGTGAGTGTGGAAGTGAAGAAGAATTTGTAAGCAATAGTGTTACATTGGTTGCTTTATACAGAAGAAATCCAGTTGCTTGCTTAACAGCAACTAGAGAAGAAATTGATGGCAAAAACAAAGATGAATCAGTCCAAAACTCTAAGAAAACACAAATGAATCAGTCTAAAGTTTCTGTTCAGATTATGACAGTGATGATAGTGATTCAGATTACAAAAGGGAGGGCATTTGCAAAGCTTATGAGTTAATGTATGTTAAATGAGTCCAAGCATGTAAGAAAAATGAGAAGCTGAAGGAGGAAAACTCTACCATAAAGAGCATCATTCAAGATTTAGAGAAGAAGTTGTTATCTATAAAAGATGAGCTAAATGAAACAAAGCTGAAGCTGGTCAGTATCGAAAAAGGATAAGAATGTTAAACGGAAGTACCAAAAAATTAGAAAAGTTGTTGAAAATTGGTAAGATTAAGGGAGGCCTTCAAGGCATTGGCTATAAAGGTGATTGTTTTAAGTCAAATGATGAGAAAAATGAAGCAGCTAGATCTGTTCAAGGAGAAACTTCAAGGAGGAAGCGAAAATTTATACCTATCTGTCATTTCTATAGGGTAAAAGGGCACATAAGGACAAAATGTTACAAGTTGTTATAAATAATATTTTAGAGCGCTCAAAACCAAAAGTCTAGACATTCTACAATGAATTTCTAGTAACAACCCACGTTACCGAAGCATACTTGGGTTAGAAAGGGTCAATTATAAGAGTTTATGGCTTTTAAATCTATGTGGGATGCTTTACATAATGGTTAGTATTTTGATAGTAGGTGCTCACGTCACATGACAGGTGAAAGAAGTTACTAGATGGATTATCAAATTTGTGAGATGATCACGTTACCTTTAGTGATGGTAAGAACACTTCAATTATTGGAAGAGGGACTTTATGTGTGGATGGATTGCCACATCTCAAAAACATACTTCACGTTGATGGGTTAAAAGCCAACTTGGTGAGTATAAGTCAACTTTGTGATGATGGATTTTTGGTTCATTAGTAAAGAATGCAAGGTATTAATCAAATAAGGAGAATGTTTAGTGAGTGGCAGAAGATCGACAGACAATTGTTTTATGTTACAGATCACTATTTTTTGCAAATCAGCCTCATATGATGACAACATAAATCTTTGGTATCAAAAGTTTGTTCATTTCAACTATGATCTCATTAACAACTTGAGGAAATTCGAAGCGGTAAAAGGATTGCCCATAATAAACAATGATGAGAAGACATTGTGTAGTGCATGTCAAATAGGTAAACAAACGAGAATGCCACATAAAAAGGTTAAACATGTTACTTCCTTACATATATTGAAATTAATTCACATGAATTTGGTTGGTCAAACACAACATGCTAACATTGGTGGAATGAGATATTTTTTGACTTTTGTTGACGATTACTCTGGATACACTTAGGTAGCATTCTTAAAGGAAAAATCAGATGCATTTAAGGCTTTTAGAAGTCTATTTATGCAGGTTACAAATATGAAAAATTTAACAGTGTTGAGAATACAATAAGATCATGGAAGGGAGTTCGAAAATGTAAGTTTCAACGACTTCTATGAGAAATATGGTATTATGCAAGAATTTTTAGCACCTAAAATTCTTTAACAAAATGGAGTTGCCGAGAGAAAAAATAGAACTCTTTAAGAAATGACCAGATCTATGTTAAATGGAAGAAAGACATCATTGAGGTTTTGGGCTGAAGCGGTAAACACGATATGGTACATATGCAACCTAGTATACCTTAAAAACAACTTGAACAAGACGTCCTATAAACTTTGGAAGGGAAAGAAACTAGATATCAACTATTTTCATGTATTTAGGAGCAAGTGTTATATTCTAAGGGATAAAGAACAACTGGGAAAGTTCAAGAGTAAAAGTGATGATGGCATCTTTCTTGGATATTCAACCCATAGTAAAGTATATCAAGTGTTCAACTAAAGAACCAAGACAGTGATGAAATCTATAAATATTGTGGCAGATGATGTGCATCAAATAATTGATGAAGTAGAAGAACAAAATCTTCAAAATCAGCTCTACAAAGCACAATAAAGATGCAAAGAAGCAAAAAGCAAAAACTGCCCAGATTTGCAGTTAGTTGCTGTTGGTAAAGGAACTGTTTAGACAGAGGATCAATCAGTTGCTTCAGAGGAATAAACTAACTAGGCACTTGATGCTGAAATAAGTCTTTTAAATAATGAAAACTCAAGGGAAGGTGATTTCAACAAGGATCCACCATTATGAATCAGAAGATGTCATTCTATTGAGAACATAATTAGAGAAGTCAGTGATAGAAGGAAAATACGAGAGAGAAAAAGGATATATTATTGGGAACTTGCGGGACTGTTATTTTATACTTCTTCATTCGAACAAAGGAACGTGAAAGAAGCCTTACAAGATGAAATCTGGACAGTAGCTATACTAAGGTCATCGGATGTGAATGGTATTGGAATAAAATGGGTATTCTGCAACAAAACCGATGATAGAGATAATATGACGAGGCATAAGGCTGGGATTGAATCTCTTCGTAGGGCGCTAAGACTACGTACTTTACAACTTTGAAGCTTATTGAAGTAAGTTCATAAAAAAAGGTTTGAAGGAGTTAACTTCTACACTTTATGAGTTTTTAATTTATAGGTTTTCTAAGGTTTAGGTAATTGGTGTGTGTTTGGTTTTTTCTTACTTGTTGAATAACATATTTAAGGTGAAAATGAGGCTCTTATTGATGATTTGAGAGTTCTGCTTCTGGATATTGATTTATAGAGTTATGTAGAGAAAATGTTATGCTTGGTTGGAGACCTGCAGGAAGATTCGAGTTTTCTATGATTTGGGTTTCTAAATTTAATCAGTAGTATGCGGATGGCTTTGATGTGAGTAATGATATGTTGGCTAGTGTTTTGGCTGGTGTTAAATTGTCATCTTGGTGTGCTTATGATTCTTCTGCTACACCTACTACTAATTTTTATGCCACTTTATTCACTGAGATTGATCGCATCTTGTTTATTTAGCTGCTGATATTTTGCTTTTTGGCATCTTTTTGTCCCTGGGGGAGAAAAGTGGATGATTGTTGATTGTTTTGACAATTGTTTCTTTGGATATTTGACAATTGTTAATGAGAACTTGACGAACATGATGGTTATGCGAACTTGATATCATTTGGAAGTTATTTGGAACTCAATGTTCAATTAAGGGGGAGTTCCTATGGATGTTATGTGTCTAATTATTTTCTTAAGAGGGAGTTTTGATATGTGATAAATAATGTCAAAAAGGGAGAGATTGTTAAGATATGTGTTATGATATCTTATTAATTTATTTTGGACATTATTTGTAATTGGACGTAATTGGTTATTTGTGGAATATCATTATGATGAGTATTATATCTTGTGTGGGATTCTTGAAGATAAGGTTTATTTGGGATAAAATCCTAGTGAAGATAGGATTTAATTGGGAGGAAATCACCATATCTTGATGAAGATTATATACAAATTTTTGGTGATCTTAGAACTATCTTTGATAGCCTATTTTCGGTAGTTCTATCCATCTAATGCAGTGGATTTTTTGGGTATCTTATCAACATTGGACAACTGTGTTTTCCTTACCTATTGCATGAATGTTTTAGGCTATATTGTTACTATTTTTGTGTGGAAAACGACTAGTTTAAGGTAGCTTGGCGGCTGTAGTTTAGGGTATCTTGAGCTATCTTTAAAGGCTAATTTTTGGTGATTTTTGTAACTTGTTGTTATTGTGTTCTACAATATATAGGGATTTTTGGATAGCTGCGCTTGATCAGTTCTTTGGAGAGGAAAACGTACAGATTCTTTGTTGTGTGTTCAACTATATTTTTGTGGGATTTTTTAATGATCTTATCTATCTTCGGCAATTGTGTTTCCTCCACTTTGTGTGTGAATTTTCTGGATAGTTGTGTTATTGTTTTTAAGTGAAAAACACATCCAATATATGGGTTTCGTGAGTAGCTATATGTTGTGACGTTTTAGTGATGAAACGTTGTTTTGTTTGATGTCTTCTTGGAGTTGCTGTGAATGATTAATTGCTAATTATTTTTAGAGATTCATAGCAAATATTGTTCTACCACTTCCCACACTTTTGGTTAATGAAGCTGCATTTTTAGGAGAGTTGTTTTCTTATCTCAAGTGTCTTTATTTATGTCTTTATTGTGTCAATCACTTGAGTTGTTTAATTCTTATCTTTGTTATTAAACATTATTGTTAGAAAATCCTCTATTGAGGTTAGCACGAGGTGATCGTGTTATTAGGTGTAATTTACTCTAATGGGTTGTGAGGACAAGGGATGGTGTCAAAGGTAGGGTGAGTCGGCTCTGTAATGCCTTGAGTAAAACTATTGTTGTTCTTTGGTGAAAATGATTAAACTAGTTGAGGGCTTCATAGATGTAGGCAAGGTGTGCCGAACTGCATTACGAAATCTCGAGTTTTGATTTATTTATTTTTCATTTATTTTTTTTCTTTCGTTTATGCTAGAAAAATTACAGTTGCTGACATAGTTACTTTATATTAAGCAACCACAGATGCAGTTCAAATTAACTACAATTAAACTAGAATTTTTGCGAAACCCATTTCGAATTTTCAGTATTTACTTATCAATTTATCTAGGGTTTATTATAAAAACATTTTAAGGAATTATGTTATATTCATTTTGGATCATCAATGCGAAACAATCTTTTTAGAGAACTCATTACCCTTGACAAAGTGGATCAGTGGAAGACTACAAAATTAGATTTCAAAGTTTACTTGTGTGAGTAACTAAACTATGGTGCGTGCGAATCATTAGGTGGATATTTTTACTATAGGGTTGTCTAAACCCATTTGCTTTGATGTGAAAATCCCTTATCCTATAGATTTTGCTTTGATGTGAAAATTCCTTATCCTATAGATTTAGTGTCAGCCATAAGAGCCTTATTAGGGCGTTCACGAGGAAGTTACAACTTATTGAAGGGAAACGCTACAGTTATAATTGGATAATATCAAGACATATCTTAAATATTGTAAGAAGTCAAAGACGAAGAAGGCAAAATAACAATGTAGAGTTCAAAGAGCAGATATACTAATCAAACTTCATCAAATGTTTGAATTGAGTTAAAATAGAAGAAAGAAAGGACAAAATATTGTGTTACAATTATAATGAGGCATAAGCTGGTGGTCATAAATGCGAATGTATGTTTTGGATGGAAGTAGCAAACATGGAACAAGATGAAGATGAATACAAAAAAATGTTGCTACTTTAGAGCTCTAGGTCTCTCTGTATTCAACTACAGGGGTCTAAAAACCATGTAAATTATGCAAACTAAGACATACATACAAGGGCATCAAGTTTTAATTCTGGCATATTTTAAAAGCATTTAAAATTTTGAAATAAAGGAATGGTGATCTACCTTACTAACAATAGTCAGGCCTCCGAATCTCAGTATCAAATGAAATGAAATTCAAAGTTTTTGTATATGGGAAGATATAGGTTTCCTCTAAATATTTTAGTGTTGCTATTGGATGGTTTTAATGTGGTGTTCAATGTCAATTGGTTGTGCACACTGAGTACAAGTTGGACTTTTCCTCCTTCACAATGTCCTTTTGATTCAATGATAAGATTGTGACATAGCGAAGGGAAAATATAAAATCTGCCCTTAAAGCAAGTTCTTATATGACACTAGAGAAATTATTAAAATATCAAGATTTATTTTGAAAATCAAAAGGGATTTTATAACCTTGCACAAAAATCACCGCATTCCTTTGTTGTTAGGTACGGAGTTCTACAGTGGTAAGGTCATATCACTCTCTATTCTTGTAAAACAAGAAAATAGATAAGTAATGTAAAATGATATGAAGAACAATGAAGAAAGACCCAAAAACTAAGAAGAAAGACCCAGAAACTAAGTTACAAAGCAGTCAAAGATTACAAAGTAGTAAAGAGGTCTCTAAAACCAGCATCTATGTCAAAGATTACAAAGCAATCAAGAAGTCTTAGAATCAACATCTGTGGATTTATCAGGTCATGGGCTATTGGACTCATTCATAAAGCTCTTCCGTTAGTTCATTATTAAAGACCCAATCCATAACCATTTACTTTAAAGTCATTTGGTTAGATTCAGCAGCTGATGTATGGAAAGACCTGCATGACAGATTCTCACAAGTAGATTCCTTCTATATTTTAGACCTGCAAGCATAAATTTATGGTTTCAAACAGGGAAGTCCATCCATCTCTGATTATTACACTCATTTAAAAATGTTATGGGATTAGTTTCACAATTTAAGACCATTTCCTAAATGCAAGTGTCACCCTCAATGTCATTGTGATATGCTGAACATTATTAAATCTTACCAAGACAGTGATTGTGATATTCATTTTTTGAAAGGCCTAAATGAATCCTATTTCACTATTAGATCACAAATCATGCTAATTGAACCATTACCTGATATTAAAAAGGTCTTCTCTATGGTAGCTCAACATGAACGTCAGCTTCATTCTACTACATTACAATCACCCAATTATGAATCTCAAGCATTCTTTGCCAAAACAGACAGTCGAAAACCTTTCAGTCAAACAAAAAATCATTATGTACTTTCTGTGGTTACAAACGACATATAAAGGACAAATGTTGCAAAAAACACAGGTTTCCACCTAATTGTTCATCAAACAATAGAAAAACGAGTACTTACTAATCAAGAGATAGTTTCAAACATAAATCTAAATCTGTCAATAATGCAAAAACTCACCTTAAACCCACCACAGCTCTCAGTCATATTGCTCCGATTATACACAAAGAAACATTTTCATCCAGTCACAACTTCAACTTAACACACCAGAAGAATACTGTCAGTTGAAGGATTTATTAAACAAAGAGAAGGATGTCTCACACAACTCAACTACTATACCTCAAATCAATACCATTACCAAAGACATCAAAGGTACATCTCTATCTACCAAACCTTCCTTGTGGTCCTCTGCTTGGATTTAAGATTTAGGAGCGACAAATCATATTGTCTGTAATCTACATTTGTTCACTGAATAGACCACATCTCAGAATCTGATAGTAAGACTCCCTAATTGTCAACATGTACCTATCACACACATTGGTGCAGTACATATATCTTCTCTTGTCCTAACTAATGTTCTTTATGTTCCTTTTTTTTCTTTCAACCTTATTTCCATTAGTTAGCTTACTTCATTCTCACATTGCAAACTGACCTTTACCAAACATTCATGTGTTACTCAGGAACTCAACACTTTGAAGACGTTGGTTTTGCCAAGCATTCTAATGGACTTTATTATCTTACCTCTCTCCCGCAAGCCTATACTGTTACATATCAATCAAACTACCTTTGGCATAAACGCTTAGGACATCTTTCAAATGCAAGACTCAAATTGTTATCCAGTATAGATAATTTTGTTGTTTTTCATAATATCACTCAACGTGAAACTTGTCACTTTTCAAAACAAAGAAGATCACCTTTTACCTTAAGTTCTTCAATTGCTTCCTCTTGTTTTGACATTGTGCATGTTGACATTTGGGGGCCTTACCACACAACATCGATTCATGGCCATCGGTTTTTCTTGACTATTGTTGATGATCAAAGCCGTATGACCTGGTTATATTTAATGAAACATAAGTTAGAAACTAGAGACTTAATCAAAAAAAATTTTGCCTATGTGGAACTCCAATTCATAAAGTAGATAAAGTGCATAAGAAGTGATCAAGGAATTGAATTTTTGATGACTGATTTCTTTACCAAGAATGGTGTTTGATAGGTGTGCATTAGGATATTTCTTATAGGCAATTGGCATGTGTTTTCTAGCATAATTGTTATTTATTATTCTATTTTAGGATTCATTTTGTATGTTTTCATTAAGTTTGATTTCTATTGTTGTTCTTATGTGTTTGATGCTAATTGAGGGT
>JANZXP010000006.1:28267136-28278922 GCA_027576715.1 Erythroxylum flavicans
TAGTTTCGGATGGCCCTAATTCATTCCGTTGGGAGGAATGTGGCAAAATTGTCCCTACTGAAAAAATAAACAATGCAGAAAAATCTCCACTTTATACACTAATCATCGTTTACCTTCCATGGCTGATCTTTTGCTTCAAGGTGTTTAGTATCATCCGAACAACGTCACTTTCCTTATTATGTACATCTCATTTCCTTTCATGAAGCTATTATATATTCACATTTGATGGTATATATTACATATTGTTTTAAGCTTCCTTAAATCTCGAAGTTGACATGAATGCCCATGGAGGCAGGAACAATGTCACAACAATCCGTAAAAAATTAGGAAAATCAGTTGTTTTAGAAAATTCGTCAATTCCATAGACTTCGTCTGGTCATTCACATATGCATGTCACTCTAATTTCGGTTCGTTTAACGGTTTACTAATCTGACAATATCTAAATTATATACTAATTGTGTTCTAAGTAAATCGTTTTGTACTGGCAATGCATATGGAGAACTTGTCTTCCATACTAAATCTAATGACTCATTCACTATATCCTCTACAAGTTTAGCTATAGCAGAAACACTGTTACAAGAGAATGTGAAAAACCCTACACCTGAGAGAACTATTACTGTTTCAATTGGTGCCTTCGAACGTGCAAGAACCCTTCTCGGTAATCCAGAAATTGGGGACTCATTTACCTTTACCGACTCTCATATCACTTGGAATCCAAAAAAATAATTATATCATTATCATTTATCGATGCAATCAACTGGAGTCAACTTTAAAGTTGATTTATTGTTGTATCTGTAAGAATTTGTCAAACAACCTCTCTACTAGTTAGGGGTCAAGCTACGTACTATTGAGTGTGGACTGTTATTGTTCTTGTTCTATGATTGTATGAATTGTTAAACTTCTAATTCAAAGTTCGTATTACTCCATATATCATATTATTATATTGATATAATTATTTAATAATTTTTATAACTAATTTTTGTAATGTTAGTAAATATTAATGATTAATTAATATATTATTTAACATTTAAAATTATGTTTTGTGTGTTTTTTTAACAATACGTTGTAAACATTCAAAACAAATCTCCAATAAAACATATCTTAACTATGATAGATTATAAACATGTTAGTTTAACAATTTGAAAAATGTTAACCCTTTGGTGATAATTTCTAAAAATCGTCACTGAATGGTTTCCATTCAGTGACGATTTTTGGAAATTGTTACTGAGTGACGATTGTCAAAATTCGTCACCAAATGTTAATCTTTTGGTCACGTTTACAAATATCGTCACCAAATGATCACGTTTAGTAACAATGTCAAAAACGTAGCAAAAACTAAACGTCTTTTTAGTGAAGATTTTGTATAATCGTCGCTACTTGTGAACCCTTTGGTAACGATTTCAGACATCGGTCACCAAATGTCTAACAAATTATAGTGATGATTTCTGAAAAGAGTCATCGTAAGTTAATTTAACGACAAATATCTGAAATCGTCACCCATTGTGGATCATTTTGTGACGATTTTCGATAATTGTTACTAAATGTTCACCATTTGGTGACAATTTTTGTCATTCGTCACGAAATGTTTTTCCTTTTGTGACGCTTTTTTGTTTAGTCGCTAAAGTCTTAGTTTTAATGACGATTTATAAAATTGTCGCAATATGGTAACTTTTGCCAACGATTTTTTGAACGTCGCAAAAAAATGTAGTTAAATGTCTACTTTGTTGTAGTATAGAGGCACCATTTGTTGCTATTGGACAAAATTCTCCTTTTGTTTCTTCTTATTCTTTGCCATAATGCCCATTTTGGGATGAGTTAGAAAAAGAACTCATAATGCTTACATGGATGAGACAGATTAGTGAAAAATTCTTACACAAATAGGTTTTATTGAGGTTATTCATACAAATAGCTCTCCATGATAGGTCTTCACGGCCATAACGTGGTAAAAATCAAATTGGAAGTTAAACTGGTAAGACAAAAAGTTTAAGGTTTAAAAGATTCAACTGATATTAAAACATCATAAAATCAGTTAAAGATTAAATAAAACTAAAGAGTTTAACAAATAATTAAAGACGATTATCCTTATTTATAGAAAATTTTAAAATTTAATTAAAAAACGAGACTATTAAACAAAAATTAATTAGTTTATTTTACTTTTTAAAAACTTATTAGTTTATAAAAATTGGCTGATTAATTAGTAAACTAATTAGTTTTTAAAAATAAAGATCATTAAACTAAATCGAATTGAAAAGTTAAAAATTGAATAAAAAATTTAGTCGGTTTAACTAAAGTTTTTACTGTAAAATTGATCGAACTAGTTCGATTTTTAAAACATTGTTTCTATGGCTCTTATAGAATTTGAAGTCACTTTGTGAATGTTGTCTATTAATTAGAGTTCCTTCCCCACGACTGCATATATGATGTCTTTTATATTTTCCTATACAAGAAGTTCATTGGTGATTGACCTTCTGCAGTACTTCAATTACCAACCTAATGAAAGGATGTGTGAAGCCTTCTCCTCTCAACATTCTAAGCTCTTATCTCAACCATGATATCTTAAAAATTTTGGTCTAATGAAATGGTATGCCACCTGCCGAAAGCACTTGGAAACCATTGGACAAATTTTGCTAACTCTATCTCGAACTCGACAATAAGGACAAGCTTGTGCTTGAGAGAGAAGGGACGTTATAGACGCATTTTGGGGCAAGCATTATTGAAGAAGATAGAATAAGTAAAGTAAAACTAAAAGAATTAAACCAAAAAAAAGATGATAATACAAAATATGATCAAGAAAAAGATGATAAGAATCATGAATTCAATAAAATTATTGTAGGTTAATGCAGCAATATGAGTAATATCAATTAATTATGATACAAAATTATTTTAGAATTATATTATGATTATGTATTTCATTTCTTAGTAAATCCTATAATAAAAGGATTAAATTATTTTTTATTACGTATTACTTAAAATGGTAACTTAACTTTGTTATTTAAACGATTAAACGTAATAAAAAAAGATAAGAAAATTTATGAGTTTGAGATAAATAACTCTCTCTTCCTTAACTCTTAAGATAAGTAACCCCTTTGATCAACACCTTTCCATCACTCTTGTCACCATAGGTATTCATGAAAAACTCAAATAAATTCATTGGTGACTAGATCCTAATTTAAGGCTTGCAACACAGTTATTATTTGTCTTTCATCTGTGTTGGGATATCTACTCGTGCTTAATTTACCAGTCTAAGAAGAATGTGGAACCTCCTAGCATGACAATCCATTAATCATACTGGGCCTTGAAATTGTTAACGTTGAAGATTGGCTTGACTGACTTATGTTTCCATTTTGGCAGTTCTAAAGCTTGAATTGAAGGAGAAACTGGCTGGAGCCCCATGGGGACTGAAATGAGGACGTAAGGGAAGATTTAACGCAAGGAAACCTAACGACATGCAGTTGAGCATATGCTGACAAAACAATACTGGCTCTGGGGAGCAATAATGCAGATAAAGATAGTAATATCGGAGCTCTTTTATGTGAAAGACAAAATTGAAATTTCCCTAACCATATCAGTCTTCCATTCCCCTTCCCATATCAGTCTTCCGTTCCCCTTCCCATTGTGAGGGACTTCGCTCAAGTTTAACAGAACCAGAAATTGCCAGTTAATATTATGGTTCAATTTCCATGCATAGTCCAATAGTTTATGATTAAGGCTAAGGACTCGTTAGGCTATGTATGGTTGGACATAAAATTTTTAATAGAATAAAAAAGTTTATAATAAAATAGAATCTAAATGAATGTAATATTAAAAAATTGTTATTTAGGAAGGGTGGAAGAGTTCATAATATAATATAGTAAAATGTTGCTTGAATAAAAGGTTTATAATATAATATAACGTAAAATTATTTATCATTTTACATTCCATCCTAGACCTTCCAAATTAAAAATTTTTAATTTTTACTGTTTAGAATAAAATAGGATGGAATATGAAACCCTTCTATTCCATCTCATTTTATTCTATTTTATTATAAACTCTCTTTTTAAATAATAAAATAATATTACATTCCATTCCATTAACAAACCTCCAATTAAACGTATCTTTAGCCTTTATCCTTCACCCTGGCTCAACACACCGATTTCTCAACGGTCTGAAACAGATCTGCACTTAGGCAGTTTATGTCATCGCGTATCATTTGACTAGTTGGATATTTGGTACTTCAGTTAATACGTTGGATGATCAAGATATGATCGAAGCCACGTGACAAATATTGGTGGATAAGTGTTCCAATCACACATTATATTGTGGTTAGCTGGGGAGGTCCACATCTTCGTCCTGTTGCACGTTCAGAAAATTAATTACTAAAACTAATAATTAATAATAATAAAATTAATAATTTAAATAATAATAAGCAGAAAAATAATTTATAATAATAGAAATAAAATTAATTAATAAAATTAATAATAATAAATAACATAATAATAATAATAATAAATTAATTATATTACGGATAATAATAAATAAGTATAATAATTAGTAAAAAATTAATAATAATAATTAATTATTATATTTTCTTATTAATTTAATAATTAAATTTTAATTTAATAATTAAATTTTAATTTAATTTAATTTTTTATTAAATCATAATAGTATAATTAAATTTAATAAAATAAGTTAAAAATATAAATTATAAAGAGCTAAGCCTAATTAAAAAAAGAAGAAAGACATTAATTCGGCATGAAAGTGTGACGTTATTTTTAATTAAAATATTGACATTTTTATTACGGTACAAAATAAATACAGAATTAATAAAACAGACAATCTGAATCCGTGTGAACTCAAGCAGACGATTTTAAACATTGGTGTGAATGGACAATGGACTTGATGAATTGGTGGGACGAGAGTGACGTGACTTGGGGGATGCGATAGAAAGGGATTGTTGGGACGTATTTGTATATACTTATGCGTAATATCCACTCGATGTGACCACAAGATCTTTCAGGGGTGGCTTACCCGTCATCCATTAACATCAAACTTGGCTCTTTGCATGAACAAGAGCAAATACATCAAAACATCGCATGGGGTTGCTTGGGTGTCATGTTGACACCTTGACCACCATTTCTTTCAATCATTTCAAGTTCTGTTTTTGCACATTCCATCTCGATTGATCGACCACTCACACGCGTAATACACGCAAACAAACACACACTGTGTGCATGCCTACGTAATAATTGTACGGTGTCTGTCAATCAAGATTCCGTTCTCTTTGACATTTCGGTATCTGTGCGCTGTTCATAGATTTGTTTCTTCGGACTTTGGCTTATTTCCATTTACCATTTTTGGTTTCACTAAGAAAAACTGAATTACCATCAGTTCAACAATTAATAGCATTTAAGTGATTATCAATCATGTTTTGAGCAGTCGTACTAATTACGATTGCTAGTTACACTCCCATCCATTTACTGGTACGTTTGGAGCACTTTTTAATTGAATTAGACACATGAAACTATGCAAGCTCTTCTTCTTTTTTTAAGTTTTTGTTTTTAAATTAAAAATTTTTTATTTGCTTAAAATTTTATCTTATTTTTTATTTTGGTTTCTTTAAATTTTTAAAAATTATGAAAATTATAAAATAAAAGTTTATATTTTATTTTTGTTTTCGTTTCTGTTTTTTATAATCTAATTTATTATCAAATATGTTATTTGATTATTTAATATATTAACATGACTCCTATACCTATGTTCCCCAACAACTCTTATAATTTTTAAAAATAATTATAAGTAATTTAATTTAATATTACTATTTCCTTCCCTATTTTTCTTATTTATTTGTTTATATCCGAATTTAATTGCATGTCATAAAATATTTGTTTGCATCTCTTTTATCCCTTCTTTTTAACATATTCAATTTTCTCTTTTTACCCTTGTTAGCCTGAATTACTTTTTCATTATTACATTTGCAGGTGGATATACAAGAAATAGTCTCTCTACTATATAAGGGTAAAGCTGCGTACTATCATATCTCTCAAAACCCTGCTTTATTGTAGGATTTCAAACTAAGCGATGATGATGATGAATTAATTATGAATAAATTAATCTTACCTCATAATTTTATTTAATTTTTGTAAATAAAATAATTATTAATAAATATAATTTAATTTAAAATATTATCAAAATATATAAAATTTCAATATAATTTAATTTAATAATTAAAATATGTTTAAATAAATATTAATTTTTAAAATAAAAGTTAATTTTTAAAATTATTTATTTTAATAAAATAAAATAATTGTATGTAATTAAAAATAATTTATCTTTACGTTTGTCTAATATATAATTATTATTATTTATATTAATAACCAAATATTTGTTTTTATTTAAAAGAAACAAAGAATTAAAAAAGTGGAACAGAACTGTCCTAAACAATTTGATTAAACATTAACATGCATTTATTCCTCAAGTGAATTAGACAACCATAGAATAGAGCTCATTATACAGTATATGATTTTTTAAAAGTTCAGTATAAGTTTTATGCCGTTCAGACTGGAACTCAGCTGTATTTATGAGTAATCTGCAGATTAATTTCATACAAATAGTAAGAATGCGTATGGGTAGTGCACGGTTTGTTGAGTGAATTTTGCGTATGGGTAGTGCACTGTTTGCTGAGTGAATTTTAAATTGAAAATGGATAACAGAACAAGACAAAAGAGATGGACCCAAATTATTGAATTCGAAAAGCTGCCGATACGACTTGTCAAAGAGCTATCTGATGATGGTAGGGGGAGTTCGGGACGATACCTCCATGCTTTGAACTCCTGAAACTAAATTACACACCACAAACATTCCCAATTTAATTTAAATAATCATTAAAGTTTAAATCTTCTTAAGAATTTTGTAATTTACCTAAAAAATTATAATTACATATTTCGTTGAGGTGTGTGTTTTAGACTTTAGAGTTTGTTATTGTTAATTCTAAATTATTAGTTTGAAGATGATTTGCATTATTTCGATTTCTCCAATTGTAAAAGCGACTTTTTCAATCCTATCTATCGTCAAAGATGCCGAGTCGGCAGTGCCATTATAGAATAGACCTTCATTCTATACGGTCCTAAAGCGTTGTAAATTCCGAACTTCTAATTTATACGTGGGATGTGCATACAGATATAAGGAATAAAGATTAACAATTACATGAGAGGGAGAACTTGAGACGTGGACAAATACCAAATAACCTAACACTGGGAGATCCCCACACCGTCCCATGTGCATGTGACCATGTTCCCATCAAATTTGCCTGTCTACTCAACCATATTTTCGCCAGGTCCTCAAATTTGACATTCTAGCTCCAAAAATCAATTGGTTTTTACCATACAGGGATTCCCAATTTTCGTTTGAAAGCGTATTTATAATATCATAACCATCATTGCGCATATTTAAACAAATTGTTTGTCTATTAGTGCTGTAGTTATTGCGATTTGATCTGTGAATTTAAGGGATTCGTTTTCAAAATTATTAGTGCACATCAGTTAATAGTATGAAGTTTTACATATATGCATAAAGTATAGTTAATATTGCCTTCTACCAAAAACCGGGCTGTACCTATTGTTTCCTTTTTTTTGCCCTTTCCATTTTGGGTTTATAACTTGATGCATGTACTTATTTTGCACTTTAATGCACATTAAGCAGCTTATAAGTTTAGGCAGACATCTATGGATGTGTGGTGTGCTTGTGCTTGAAGACCGAAACTACCTTCCTTTCCACCTCAAGAGCCTAAAATTGCATTTTGATTTTATTTTTATACACTTATAGGGGGGATGCAAGATAAGAAGAAATATAGTACTAAACAACATTAATGCTCTGGACGGAGAGAAGGGTTTTTAGATTTGAAGGGAGAGGTGACAACGGGAGCGGCGAGAGTTAAGCAGGAGAGGCACGATAGTGAGAAGTGATCCAGATCTGAAGGGAGGTGCAATAGTGGATACGACGAAAGGAGCGACCCCTCTTTGGTATCTGCCCTTCCCTGTTCAGCATCGTGGACGCTTCTGCCTCGATGGAAGGCCCTTCGTCGGCCATCCATGAGGCAATGGACAAGGGTGATTTCTCACACTCCAAAACAAGTTTCCCTTTTCTTTCAAGCGAAACCCTAAGCATACTTACAAGTGACAACGCCACCGTGGGGGGCTGTTATCTCAACAACTCCCTCGAATATTCCGAAACCAGCTAAAAATTGGCATAGCAAATTTCCCTCCCACCATAACAAGGGCCAGCTGAAGCAATATCAAAATGTATTTAAAGATGATGTTGTATCTCCACCTCTAGAGCTATTAGCTGCCAGCGTCCGAGCTTGGTCCACCGCTCTCATAAGATTTTTTTGGACCAAACGACCTACTTTTTTGGCTGTAAATGTGTGGGTGAGAGCTCAATGGGAAAATAAAGGCCTGTAGAATGTGATGTTAGAAGATGGTACCATCCTCTTCAAATTTGTTGATGAAACATTTCTTAAGGAGATTGTAGAACAAGTTCCATGGCACATTAGAGGCCAGCCACTCTTTCTACATCAATGGAGGCCAGATATGGAACTTGATAGAAGTAGAATTGAGGTTCTGCCATTGTGAGTTCGATTTCATAATTTACTGATAGAATTTTGGACGGTGAAGGGGCTAAGTTTCTTAGCCAGTGCCTTGGAGAAACCTGTGTGTATGGACTCTCAAACGACCAAAATGGAGAGAATTGGATATGCAAAATTTTGTATTGAAGTGCAGAAGAATGCATCTTTACCCAACAGCCTTCCTGTGCATCGATTTAGTGAGACGGGAAAAAAAATACGTGTTGATATTCACATTTCTAATCTATGAAAGCCAAACTTTGCTAACACAAAATGGTAACCTACAAGTAGAGTTTTTAACACTGGTTGGCAGGAGGAATTAATTGGGTCGACTTCAATTGTTGCCGATGAAACAAGAGAGGAAGTTGGAGATCCTCCCTCTGTCGCTAAACTACAAACTCAGTCAATAAGGATTGATGAGACAGTAACCAACAGGGTAGTTTTTATAGTCCAGAAGCAATTTGTATCAACTGAGCATAATACTCAACTGATCATTATTAATAGTGAGGATTTAAATTTTGAAGAAACAAAGAAAACTAAAGGTTTATTGAATTTGATAGGGCACATTACTCCTACTGATATTAATGCAGATAATGTGAAGAGTTTGGACAATGGAGCAATTGAGTTCACTTTCTAATATTTGAACATTGTCAGATGGATTGGGCCAACATGCTGACTCTATCAGCAAACGTCGAAAAAATTGAGAAAAATTGAGAATGTTGTTACGGTTATGACAAAATATACACAACAAGCAATAATGAAAAAATCTAGTGATGACTGTGTGGTAAGTCAGGGCATAGAGAATATCATCTCTCAAGCTAAAGAATAAGCAAAGGATTATGATTTTCCATTGGTTACAACCCAAATTCTAAATATAAGAGATTTTTTTGTGCATTCCAAAACTGTAAAAAAAAATCAGCAAAAAAAGAGAAAGCAAAAATCTAAATACTTGAGGTTTTTCCTAGTTAAGATTGTTAAGTTGTCTTATTTAGAGAGTTTTTGGTCATATTATAACATAATAATAAGCCTACTGCTTTGAACTCATTGTAGTGTAGCTATAGTTTTAACGATAATTATATAAAATTTTCAATTTTTCAAAAAAACAAGAAGCCTAAAATTGCGATTGGAAATAAGTGTCGTGACTCGTTGATATGATGACAATTAGTAGACTACGGTGCAGTGACTGGTAAATGTGGGGTGGGGAACTGGGGCCTGTCAGAAATGGTGATGCCATTATTACTATCGTTATTATCATGCTCGTGCATTACCCTCCCAGACAGACGTGGTTGAATTGAATGGCCTTTTTTTGTAGTGATAACGTCATCACACATTTCCCACGTCCTAACAACTTGATGCATTTTCTCAAGTATAATATAGAAAAATGATAATAATAATAAAGGAAAACCAACACTAGTAGAGTTCGAAGTTATACAACTTATAATCAAAATAATGGCATAATCTTTGGAAATCGTAAGTTGGAAAGGCAGAACAGAAGGGCCAGCCAATTAAGCACTTCCAAACCAGGCCGCCAATTATGTTTTGACATTAAAAGCATATATAACATTTGTTGCTTTTTAAAATCATATGCAAACATTAAAGTAGTCAAGTTCGCATGTTCATAATTCTACAATTTCATTGTGGACTGACTTGGATTGCGAACTTGGCACATCCTGGGGTTAAGTGTGGTGGGGTTGTTGATTTTGCCAAAACAATGGTGACTTCTGGCGATTCCAAGCATTTCTGTAGAGTTCAATTGGATTTGAAGGTGATGGTGGATTGGGGAGCCCACTCATAACAGCTCCAGAGATGGGGCAGTAGGAACAAGGTGGCCAAATTGCAGTGTCCTGTGCGTTTCAGCGTAGCGAGTAGCCACTGTTGAGAGAGATGTTTGAATTTGGGTTAGGACAAAGAAGAATTATGAGTTATAACTCGTATATAGTGGGGCTGTGCAAATGTCGATATTGCCTTACCCTCTTTTCATGCCTTAGCGTTCTCTTTTATGCGTAAAACTCATTCTACACTTAAGAAAGTTCAAATATTCGTTAGGTTCCTGTTGCAGCAAGTAACCACTTTTAACTACTTGATACTGTCTGTTCTAAGTTTAACAAAATTCATATCCAATCCGGTAAAAATCATATGCAACTCAATGCCCAGCTTCACTTCTATCTTGCTTTATGGTTAAATATACTAAAATTGTCTACTATCTTGTTATTCTTCAGGAAGATACGATGAGGCTTGGATTCGGTTGTTAAAGTTACTTATATTCTTTACCAACTAATTAATTAATTATTTTTAATGTATTTTAGCGATTATAAAACCTTAATTTTATAATTTCATATGAACATAACAATTCTATAATACATCATATAACAACGGCTTCCTAATTTTTTAAAATAATGTAACAACATATCAGTAAATTGGTCAATTTTATTATTCAATAAACAACAGGAATTATTAAAGTTAAATTCCAACTAAAGAGAGTTTTGTTAAAATCATCAATAACACATTAATAGTTAACATCGTATTCTTTAGGAACAGATCATCTCTTCCCATTATCTTATTCCTATTATGCTTTATGAACATTCATTTATATAATAAATAGGACCTATAGAAAATAAATAGATACATGCTCATAAAACAAGATAAGAATAGAGTAATAGAAATAGATAATTTGAACCTCAATTGTTCGGCTCCTGGAAACTACCTATTGAGTTATCTCTTTTATAAAAAAAAGAATGCCAAATAAGTCATATTTACACAGTTTATGTTTTAAATTGTATACTTGCTTACTGTTCATTTGTAATATAATGTGGGAATTATGCGGCAAACTTGGCTAGTCAACTTGATAATTATAAGGAAATTTCACCGGTTGTTCCTTTTTGACTATAAGATGATAGATTCAAGTGATAAAAACAATTTCTTTGTAAAAATATAAAAGAAAGACTGTATATATCATGACCTTTTATAGATCCCCACAAAATAAAAAACTGTATGTATTAAGTACGTTAATTTTTGAAAATGAGTGTTGGAATAACTGGTAAAATTGTTCCTGTAACACCCCATTACCCTAAGGTACGTACCGGGACCCCCGTAGGTCATTCCGACACATATCTTAAGATAACGGAGCGTTACGTGCAATTACTATGGAACTCCACATGGCATCACATACATTAAAAGAACAAGAACCAGT
>JANZXP010000006.1:28280527-28296794 GCA_027576715.1 Erythroxylum flavicans
TTAATTTTCTGTTCTTTATGTTTCATCGATTTAAAA
Organism: Erythroxylum flavicans; assembly: GCA_027576715.1. NCBI lineage: Eukaryota > Viridiplantae > Streptophyta > Magnoliopsida > Malpighiales > Erythroxylaceae > Erythroxylum > Erythroxylum flavicans. Next base: position 28,280,564 of record JANZXP010000006.1, read on the forward strand.
TGTAATATGTGTTGTTTTAGGTTTAAGTAAACAAAATGTTTCGGAAAAAGAAAAAGTGGGCCCACATGAATGATAAGTGATAAGATGTTTTCAAAAAAAAATTTTACCGAGTTTTTAAATGTTAAGTGATGTGACACGCCACCCTTGAGGGGCACGGATTCGGATATCACCATCGGTATCGGGTTCGGCTCCAGCGGGAGTGAGGTGTTACAGTTCCTTTATAATTATAAAGTTACAAATTCAAGTCATTGAAATAGCTTATTTATAAAAATATGAAAAGAAGATTGCATATATTATGATCCTTCTTATACTCCCATAACAAGAGTAGTCTTATGCATCGGAAAGCTTGTTTCTTATTTTATTTTAAAGTTAATTACATGGACTTCCTATATATGGTATTTACTATTTAATCAATCATTAGTTCAGGAAATTATTCAGCTTTTGCTTCCGCTTTGCTTGGACTGGGAGGTTGAATTATAATCAGTTAGTTAATAAAGCAAACATTGTACTAATTATATTGTCTTATGAAGGAGCTGAAGAGAAATAGGGTGATGAAGGTAGAAGCATACGTAAGAACTTATGCTGCTGCATAAAACAAAAGTCAATCAACTCCTCACTTTAATAACTTTGATTTTGACTACTTAGTAACGTTACCCAGCCTTAGAATTTTGAATAAGACGGGGGTTTTCCGAAGTAAATGGCTTCATCGAATAAAGCCTACTCTAAGGTAAAATCATTCCGCCTAAAATTTTCATGGTTTTGATTTAAAAAAAAAAAAGAGCGATTTATTTCTAGTGTGGTTTTTATAGTCTTATATACAATATGCACATTTTCTCTAAAACTAGTACAGTAAGACTCCTCCATGTGCTATAGTAAAGTGGAAAAATAACAATCAAATTCTTTTAGAGTATTTATAAAATTACTAGTTCAATTATTTAACTTCGATTTAAATAGAAAAATGTCATGTTATTAAATTTTAATTTTTTAAAAATATAAACATTTGATATTGTAATTATAGTGGAATAAAAATAAAATATCACCATTATATTTCATTTAGAAACTGCTGGAGTTCAATCCAACTTTGTATTAAAATTAAATAGTTGAACGAATTGAATGTAATTGGAGAGTACGGTCCTCGTGGACATTGCAATATGAATGAAAATCACGTATAATCAAACTCTGAGCTTCCGACGCTCTCTCTTATGCTCCTTCAACCCGTACTACAGAGAATGAAATCAAACTGTGTCTTCAAGCTTCTAGTGACATCTGTCCTCGCATTTGCATAATCCATCAATATTTAATTTATACCCTAAAACGCACCGTTCAGATACAAGGTAGATTGGCTACTGTTAAAATTAATTGTGACAAATCATCAATACCCTCGGGCGACGTGGCGTTCCCTGCTCCATTTGTACTGACACCAGTTACATAGCGGAGCGGATGAAGCCGGGGTGGCCGACCAGTAGACAACCTGATTGTTGTGGACAGCAACTACTCTCTCTCCCCTTTCGTCCACGTTTCAATCATCTGACGGCCAGATGTATCCTCCCTTTCTTGCATTTCTTTTTTTGAACCCCCAAAATTATCCTTCTTCCCCACTGAGCTCCTACGTATTGGTATGGGTAATTTAGGATTTTAAACTAGAAAGGGTAGCTATAGAAAATTTGGGAGATGCAGAGGGGTAATTTTGTCAGTAAAAATAAATAATATTACTAGAAGATTTGCAAAGGATATTTGTCAGAGCTGAGGATCTCTTTTCTGCTCCCTTCAGTTTCACATCCACCCAAGTCTTCCTCTCTCTCAGCTCTATTACATGTTCAGTTTTTTGTTTTCCCCTTTTGTTCTTAGAGACAAAATTAAAGCGTTGTTTACGAATAGCAACAAATTTCTCTTTTTCTTTTTTTATTGGGAAACAGAAATTTGTTGTTGAGTTCAGTTTAGAGTTTGAACTCATATCATAGTCAGCCGGTGAGGCATTTGATTAGGAAATGCAAGATATCCACTCAACAGGAGACGGGGGGAGCCTGTATGCAGGCGGGGGTGGTGACCGGAGACTGAGGCCGTACCATCACCAGAACCACCAAGCACTCAAATGTCCTCGCTGCGATTCTCTTAACACCAAGTTCTGTTACTACAACAACTACAATCTCTCGCAGCCGCGTCACTTCTGTAAAAGCTGCCGTCGCTACTGGACCAGTGGCGGAGTCCTCCGAAACGTTCCCGTCGGCGGCGGTTGCCGGAAAACGAAGCGATCCAAGCCTAAACATCAAACACCCTACTCATCGGCCAATACAGATACTACTGCTACCACCACTGTCACTACTACTACTACTACTAGTCCTACTCCTACAACTATATCTACAACTCCGCCGCCACAGAATCAACAAGAACGAGAGGAGAAATCGTGGGAGAATTCCCATTCGAGCAGTGAAAGTTTGAGTCTAATCACGACTACCAACACTTCCGCCGCCGTGGATGCAGCGTCAGCGCATTCTACGAGCCCTGCTGCTAATGTAATTGGTGGGTCAAATGTATTTTCTCAACCAAGCTTGGAGTTACTTGAGCATGGATCATCATCAGACTATGGGATATTTTCAGAAATAGGATGTTTCACTAGCTTAATAAACACGTCGTCTGTGAATGAGCAGTTACAGTTTGGGTTTGGTAACGTATTGAACCAGCAAACTAGCGTTTACAACGTGCAACACTGGCAACAACAGAAGTTGGCTGGGTTAGACTATGGTGGCGGTGTTGGGGAGGAGATGAAGATGCACGAAATTGTTGCGGGTGGTTTAATTGATCAAACGGTGCATCTCGATTATAGTAGATCAGGCAACGGTGGTTTTGGAGCGATGGATTGGCAAGGGGGTGGAGATCATCAAGGTCTATTTCATCTTTACCAACGCTGTTAATCAAGCTTACTAGACTGAGTGGACTGATCAAGATCCCCCTAATCTTTACTGCCGTAACAACCATCTGGCTATCTTGTCCCCCACACACCCCCCCCTCCTTTTGTTTTTAACTTGAGAAGAAGAAGCTAGAAAGATCTGTCTAATTATCCAGGAGATAGAGAGATCAATGTAATGGGGAATATTAATAATGACTGTTGTTGCTTAATGTTTAAATATTTTTCCTTCCTTCTTATAATTATCTCTCCTTTGATCTTTACTTTGATGACTTAGAATGTCTGGAACATTTGGAGCTTGGGGTTTGATCAGGGTTTTTTGGTATTGATGGCCATGTAAGTCATTTGTGTTGGTGTCATTATTAGTTCTGGTTTCTGTAAATTGGGTTGGGGTGGATTAATTAATGAATAAGTGAGTTAATTGCAGCGTAACAAGTGTCTAAACCGAAAACCACTAACACGTCAGCCATATTGAGGATAATTGTTGGGGATGCCATCATCACATTACATAATAGTCAAAGTAAATCCTCAGTTGCATCATAATTGTAGGAGAGAGGGCCTACGCTTGGTGCAGCATTCCATTAGACTGAGCTTAGTCTATACTTTTAAGTCGGTTGGAAGGTGCAGAAGGGGTCCACATTGCAAATGATCATTCCCACGAGTGATTTAAGACTCCACGTGGCGCTACGCTGTCGGGCGTTAATGCTCTCCGTCGCGTGGTTTCTCCTCATTGACGACAGATAACTCAGCGCGTAAGAAAAGGATGGAAAAGAAGCCGGTTTGTCCCGGCGTTCCTAGCCTTTTTCCCAAACATCGTCCAACTGATTTCATACTGCAAGTCGAGTATTTGATTTGGGGTTATAAAAATAATTAGTCACAGTGAACAATTGAGGATGACGTGGCAATGAATAGCTGACCCAGATTGGGTGGGGGTGGGGGGCTTCTTGGTGGTTACAACTTACAACTGGTAAAAACGCAGTGGTGAAGTGGTGTTCTTCGATCATGTGCAGTGCATAACTGGTCTCTTCCATATGATATGATATCCAAATCTATCTCATCTTCCGCATTGCCATCCCCACCTCTTTTCGTCAGTGGGGGACGGGTTTAATTTGGCATCATTACTTCAATTGTGCGTTCTAGGGGGTTGTAATTGGGTTACTAGTAGTGATTCTGTGATTTTTCTGTGCCAGTGCCCATTTTGGTAACCCAAAACTATAAGTGCCATCAGTGGAATTTTTTACTTTTCACGGGCATTGATTACTGTACGTACTGGCCTGTAGCTTCCAGATGTGAACTGTGGCTTAATTTAGGAGAGTAGTGACAATTGATAACCTATTAAAATCAACCCGTTGATATGATTGGTACTTACTCTTAATAAGTACTTGTGTGCTTGAGATTTTTATTTTGATAACTGCTAAAATGTGAAAATATGTATTTGACAAATGCGATTATGGTTGCGGTTGCGGTTGCGGTTGCGGTTGCGATTGCTGAAAAGAGATAAAATAACTAAAAAATTCATCGACTTAATAAACTATTAATTGTTGTATAAATAATTAAAATATATTATTAGTCATATAAATTTAAAATTATAAAATATTAAATTAAAATAAGAAAATATAAATAAAATAACTTTAATAAATAAAATATTTCATAAAAATATATTATTAATTCAAATTATAAATAAGAAATATTAAATTAAAATAAAAAACGTAAATAAGATAAATTTAGTAAATTAAATATTTCATAAAAATATTATTAGTCATATAAATTCAGAAGGTTATTACTAAAAAGTAGAATAGTTACCACAAAAGCACTTTCCTACCACAACTCTCTTTCTACTTATCGATTTCTGCGGTAGCATTGCACTTTCCTCCAACCTCCAATTGTTCGCCTGCGGATCTAAACATATGACTGCGTTTGAAAACTGCGGTAGATAAGTACTTATAGTCACTGCATCGTAGATTCAAACGCAACCTGTGTCAATATGTTTTTCACTGTTGAGGACGGATATTGCTACTTCTTAGGTCCTTTTTTAGGGTATTGCAAAAGGGTGCTTTTGGGTTGAATCCATAATTTTTTTCTTATAGAAATGAATCTTTAACTATTTGTAATCAATTTACTAGATTTTTAGTGGCATTTTTACCTAAATTATAAGAAGAAATTCAAATGGAAAGCAAATATTTGAGAGTATATTTAGATCGCTTATTTTTAGGTACTCATTAACTAGAGAATGAACAAACAAGTTATAAGTATTTCCTTATTTAGAACGCTAAAGTGTCGAAAATATATCGACATTAGACTATATATCTTTTCTTGTATAAAAAATACCATAAAAATTTATTTATAGTATTATATTTACTAAAAGTTCAGTTCAATTGTCACCCATCCTAGCATATTTAATTACTTCAACATCTTATTCAAGTAAATTATGTTTGCAGATCTTGAATCCAAACTTTTATTTTGAATTGTACATTTTTCATTAGATGTCAACTTTTGCATACAATGTTAAATATTGTAATTCTGTTATTCAAGAGGAGTGTTTTACATAAAAGAAATATTTCAACCCAAATATAACGAAGTATATACACCTAGCAGCCTTCAGTTGGAATTAGTCTTTGATTAAATGAAAAATGAAGGAAGTTGCAATTTTATCAAGCTGAATATAAACTAGGCTGTTATTGATCAACAGTTGTGTTCGTTTGCATAGATAGCAAATAAAGACAACATGTCCCGTGCTAGTTCCTTCAGTTTGTCAGTAGCAGGAAAAGAATGATCTTATTAAGGGGATCAGTTATTATGTTTCGGTTAATCTATTTTAACTCTCTATCAAAAGAAGTTCAGCTTGGAGGGCCACTGGCCACTGGCCATCAGCTTGCTTCAGACATAAAGACTCTTCTTAAGATGGCAAACAAGATCTGGACGAGGAAGAGCTAATCCGAGAGGAGCCTTCATGTAGACTTCTTCATGTAAGTCACCGCGCAAAAATGCACTATTATGTCCAGTTGATGTAGTAACCAGTCATTTTGTGCTACTAGTGCTAGCAAAACTCTGATAGTTGTTTTTACTACAAGGGAGAAGGTTTCAGTGTAATCCAAACCTTCGTGCTAAGTGAAGCCCTTGGCTACTACACGGCTCTTACGTCATTGAAGACTCCTATCTGCACTAACTTGAATCTGTGGACCCATTTGCAGCCAATTGTAACTTTTCCTGGAAGTAAGGGTTTAAGTTCCCAATTGTTATTGTCTTGTAGAGCTTTTAATTCGGCCTGCATTGCATCTCTCCATTCTGGATATTGAATTGCTTGCTTGTAGGTAGTGGGTCCTTTTAGTGAAGAGAGTCTAGCTGAAAAAACACGATATTGAGGAGATAGGTTGTCATAAGAGAGAACTGAGGAGGGGGTGTGAGGAGAGGTATATGAAATGGTGGGGCACTCATAATCTTTAAGATGAGATGGAGGTTTGGATTGCCTTGTAGAGCAACGAAGCAATGGAATTGGGTCTGGTTGAGTTGGAGAAGTAGGGGAAGTGATAGGTTGGGTAAGTAAAGGTTGTTGGTTCATAGAGACTGATGGAATGAAGTCATCAGAGGGTGAATTTGAATGAATGGGTAGTATAGGTGCAGGTACGTCTGAGGTGATGGATAAGGTATGGTAGGGAAAAATATTTTCATAAAATTGGACATCCCTGGTCAATAGGTATTGGTTAGAGCTGAGATCAATGACCTTGTATCCTTTTGTGCTTGTAGCAAAGCCATCAAAAACACATTTCTTTGCCCTTCCATCAAATTTCCCTCTATTTGCTTCTTTGGTGGAAGCAAAACAAAGGTAACCAAATACTTTTAGGATTGATAAATATGGATTAGTGCCAAATAAGACAGAATATGGAGACTGATTAGATAGTAAAGGAGAAGGAATGCGATTGATTAAATATACTGCATGAATGATGCAATCGGCTCATAACTTTGTAGGTAGGTTGGCTTATATTTTTGGTGCTCTTGCTGTATTCAGAATGTGCTGATGCTTCCTTTCAACTCTTCCATTCTGTTGTGGTGTTTCAACACATGTAGTTTCATGCAGGATTCCTTTTTCTTGGTAAAAATTTGTCATGCAAAATTCCACACCATTATCACTGCGAATGTGTTTAACATGTTTCTCAAACTGTCTTTCAACATAAATGCAGAATCCTTTTATTAGATCTCTGGTTTCTGATTTGTATCATATATATCCATGTCATTCTGCTATGGTCATCTACAATAGTTAAAAAAAATTTGTAACCAAGAATAGTTGGAGTATGATAGGGACCCCAAATGTCAATGTGTATTAAATCAAAACAAGCATTTGTAATCGAAACACTAAGATGAAAAGGTAATCTTTTTTGTTTAGCAAAATGGCAACTATCACACTGATCTGTGTGTTGAAAAATAACAATAGAATCTATTAAAGACAAGGTATGTAGCCTAGAATTAGGGATATGCCCTATCCTTTCGTGTCATAAGTTTTCTTGAGGTGAGGAAACATGACAAAGAAGTGAAGTGTGATATGGGAATGATGCAGATAGATGATAGAGTCCGTTGACTTGTTTAGTAAAACCAATCATCTTCCTAGTTTTTGTGTCCTGAATTTGACATGAATGAGGTGTAAAGATCAGTTGACATGGATAAGAACTAGTAAGCTTGCTGATTGAAACTAAGTTAAATGAAAAAATAGGCACAAAAAGCACATTGTTAAGCGTGATTGAAGAAATATTGACTGTTTCAATATGTGTGGCAGAGACAAAATTCCCATTTGGTAATTTGACAGTTAAGGAATCTACTGCTTTGTAAGTTGAGAAGAATTCTAAGGAACAAATGATGTGGTCAGTGGCGCCAGAGTCAAGGATCCATGTGGATGACCATAAACCAGAAAGCATGTTAGGTTTGAATGTACCTTTTTTATCAATGGAAATTGTGTTGATCTGAGGTGTGCTGATATTTTTTTCTTTGGTATCTCCTTCTTTGTGCAGAATTTGCATTAACTATGAATACTGCAGTGAGGCTGAAATTTGTGTTATCTTGCCCTGACTCCTTGGAGAGTGAAGAATTCTTAATGTTTGAGGAGTGGTACTCCTAGTAAGTCTCAACCTGATTGATTGCCTTGAATTTGTTCTGATTGTTGTCTCTGCTTGGATAATATGATCTGGCATTTGATGAAAAATTCGGGAGGAAACCATGTTTTTTATAACATTTATTTGCCACACGACCAAGATTCCCACAGAAGGTACAAATGGGTCATTTGTTCTGTTGGTAATTCCTTTTGGTGTCAGTTTTGTTAAAGAATGCTTGTGGTTCAATGATTGGTAAGGATAAAGTTTGTGTGGTTATTTGTCTTTCGTGTTGTGTTACCATTGCAAAAGTTCTTTTTATGTCATGTAAAGGGTCCATGTGCATAATGTGAGCCTTGACAGAAGTGTAAGAATCGTTTAACCCCTTTAAAAATCTGATAACACAGTCCCCATCTTGATAGTTTTTGAATGTAGCTAAGATATCACAGTTACATTGAGGTTCACACTTGCATTTAGGCATAGGTCTCAGGTTAAATAATTCATCCCACAACATTTTAAGATGTGTGTAATAGTCAGGTACTGAAAGATTACCTTGTTTGTAACTGTATATTTCTTCTTGGAGATTAGAAATTCTAAAAGAGTCAGTTTGTGAAAACCTTCCTTCCAAATCTTTCCAAACTTCGACTGCTGAATCGAACCAGATCACACTTTAGGCAATCAAATTTGTCACTGATCTTAATAGCCATGATAACACCATTGTGTTGCATCTTTCCCAGTAAATGAACAAAGGATCTTTTCTGTGTGGTGTTGTGATAGTTCCATTAATAAACTTGAGTTTGTTTTTTGATAGCAGTGCCATCTGAATGGATCTTGCCCATGAATGATATTTAGTGCCTGTCAAGAGAGAAGAGATAAGAACTAAAGACGGATTTTCATTGGGATGAAGGTAAAAAGGACTGGCTGGATGATCTTTTGGTCGAATTTCATTTTTTGAGTGTGACTGGTGATGTGTCTGGTTGGTAGCAATACTGGCATATGAGGGACCTGGAGCTCCTGACATAAGGTAGATGAATGAAGAAACAAGGAAATCGCAACAGAGAGAAGACAAAGAAAAAATGCAGCTAACAGAGAAGAAAGAGTATCGAGCTTCTTAATGCTCTAATACCATGATAAGAAAGGTAATGAAGATAATAATTGTTGCTCAGTCTTTATTGAATGATCCCAACCTATATATATAGGTTGTTCTGTTTACAATTTGTTATAAGAGACTAGATATTTGTAACAAAAAGAGATTCACTAGTAAAAAAAATAAAAAAAGAAAAATGGAAAAGAATGTGGGCCAGAAATGATAGAAGATAAGAGGTTAGGCCAAGTAAATGGAATAGGCTATCAGTCCAAAGACATTAGCCTAGAACTAAAGAATTAACTTCGTTGTTCCTGACCCAAAACCAACATCGTGTCTTCATCATCTGCTGGGGTTCTCTTCACACATTCTCCACACGCCGCCGCAAGCTGAACTTCTCTTGACACGCCGCCGCAAGATGGGGGGTAGATGTTGTGCACGACGCCAAGCTTGAGTAACAAGTCTTTAAAGGAGATTTTTGGTAGGGCTTTGGTGAAGATGTTGGCCAGTTGAGCCTTGGTCGAGACGGGAAGAAGGTGGATGATACATTTCTGTAGTTTTTCACGAGTGACATGGCAATCGATCTCGATGTGCTTTGTTCGTTCGTGAAAAATTGGACACAGTAAAGATACGTCGGTTGGTGATGGGTTACGCCGAGGTCCTGAAGAAGATAAAACAACCACTGTAGTTTGCATATCGTGGTGGCGAGAGCTTTGTATTCGGCTTTAGAAGAGCTTTTGGAGACTGTTGGTTGTTTTTTGGATTTCTAGGAGATTAAGGAAGATCCAAGAAATACGCAGTAACGAGTGATGGACTTGCGGGAGTCGGGGTAAGTTCCCCAGTCAGAGTCGGAGAAAGCACGGAGCTGGAGTGGTGAGTCTCTTCGGAATAAGAGCCCTTGACCCGAAGATTTCTTTAAGTATCGAAGGATGCGATGTGTCGCTTGAAGATGACACTTGGTTGGTGCGTTCATGAATTGTGAAAGTTGCAAGACAGCAAAATATATGTCTGGTCTTGTGGTGGTCAGATAAAGAAGCTTTCCGATCAAGCAACAGAAAAGAGATGGGTCAGTGATGTGATCTCCGGATGAAGATAATAAGAGGTCTGAGGCCAAGTAAATGTAATAGGCTATCAGTCCAAAGACATTGGCCTAGAACCAATGAATTAACTTCGTTGTTCCTGACCCAAAATCAACATCGTGTCTTCATCATCTGCTAGGGTTCTCTCTATACATTCTCCATACTCTGTTTCATATTATCTCATTAACACATTTATGTGGATGAGATCTTCTTTTCTAGTTAATTTATATAAATGTATGAATGAGATAGTATAGAACAAAATTAGAACAAGTTAATCGGCATAGACAATCTGTTCCCCTTACTAAGTTAGGTCCATGAGAGGATTGGAACGAAGCCTCTATTCACATAAATCAGTTCTTACTATATTTTATTATATCTCATCTATATATTTATATAGAACTCACAAAAACGTGTGAATAAAATTAAATGACATAGAATTAAAATACCCTAAATGGCACAGAGGATTTCTTGTATGAGAGGGCAATACGAAGTCGAGAATTATTTAACTTGAATCCAAAGAACCCAACTCTTAAGTTCTCAACCGTTATGTGCCATAAAAACTGCTATGTGTTTTCAATATCTAATCTCTTGATATAAATAGAATGTTCTATGTCAGTTAGTGAGTTCACGTAGATGTAGCAGATCCTGAATTGAAGCATATCCATAATTCTAAGTTGTCGAGTCTAGTAAACTAGAAAAGAAAAGTATAGGTTGGTACATACATAGAGTACGGCAACATAGAATCTAGACAAAGTTGATGTTATCCTCGTAACAGATTAAAGTCTTCATGTAAAACGAGCAAACAACCCTTGATGGCTCTGCCGGTTGGAGGCTTCTTAATTTTCAATTGACTATACATGGTCGTGACTCATGACCTTTAAGAGAAGACAATGCAACGCGTGCAGTGGTCCAAACATGGGCAACTTGGGCCCAACGGAACTAACCATGAGAAGGATCTCCCTGTGAGCTGTTGTGTGGCTATCAAACTTTAATTGCCTTAAGGCGACTTCCAAATGGGAAGGGTTAACTGCAGCTTCGTCTGCATTGCAACCGTCGTCTGTCCAAGCTTTGCCTTCGCGTGAAAAGTCGCTGACAAATATGGACCACTGACTTCGTTATATTTGCCCTTGAGCGTTTGGCACTGTGGCACATGGTTATGGTGGTCCTCGGTTATTGCTCTTGTCGATTGGCTGTTAAATTTTTGCTAGGGTTTTGAAGTGTTCATTTGGATGGTGCACCATTAATGGTTACCAAACTGGGGGCCGTTTTTCGTTCCTCCAAACATTTGACAAGAGGTGGCAGAGTTATAAAGAAACGGTTATGGACTTCGATAATCACTTGGTTGCCGCAACTTTATGGTACGGAGAGAAAGCTCAAGTTGTTGCCTTTTAGAGGTTTACAAGAAATTACAGACTCATAACCATGTTTCACTCGTAGAAAAAAGGCATCTTTCTGTATGTGATTCCAAAGTTCTTTTTTGACGGCAGGATGATCAATCTGGTGCAGTTACATAAATCTAACCTCTGTCCACATCTTTTCATTAATATGGGCTCCATCAATGTTCCCCGTCGAACCTGTGACTGAGAGACCTGATTTGAAGCCAAACTGGGTCCAGTCATAGCTGCAATGACATCAAGGGTCATAACTTTGGTGACTGGTTCAGAGATTATTAATTCCTGGATCTTACCATTTCAATGCCTGGTGTGGTTTTGACTAAACAAATGTTAAATAGTTCTTAGGTTCATACTTGTGTTCTTAAACAATTCAGAACAATATGACAACATTTGACGTCAAAGCAAGCTCAAGGCCACACGAACTCTGTCGTAATCGGGTATGAGACTGCCAGGAGCTTTACTGTTGACATTGATGTTATACACACATGCATTCAGTAAACAATCACAAAAAAAAGATCTAACATTTTATTTAGAGCATTAATAACACAATGAGATTGACATATCTCCAATGTTTGGCATAGAGTCTTGATACATTCTCTCTATCTTTTATCATAACCTATCAAAATCAACAACACCTTGTGCAAGAGAGAAGCTAATGGTAGAAGACTCAATATTCTATTTTTTCACACCCACACATACCATATGCCCACAATCTCATCATATGTTATATCGTATAACATGTTCTATTCTAAGGGGGGGAAAAAATAATTGTGTCATTTCAATGATGTCATGAACTATAGTTTAATGGGCTAACATATAGTTATTTGGGTACTATCATATGTCTCAAATGTAATTAGTAAATTATTAACCATCTCATTATGATTATTAAACATACATTAGGCAATTCAATTAATGGTCGTGCATATGGAATTAATCTTGCTATTATATTAGTCCACATATTTATAACATTCCCCTCTTGGACAATATAATCAAACCACCATACCAATCTCCATCATCTAAAAGCAGTCAAATAAATCATATGCAATATTATATTGACAGGATATATACTACACATGATTTGGCCCTGGAGATGTTCAAATACCACAACAACCATTAAAACAACATGCATGCAGTACAACAATTGATACTTTTCATTTATCTCCTTTTGTACTTGTCATTTTGTCAAACTACATATATTCATGAACATATATATGTCAATATTAACAAGACGTGATTACAAACATCATTATTCATGTTTCATATATAAAAGTCATAAGCAATCCATACAAAGTATTAACATGTTCAATACAAAATGGAAAACTCCCACTGATCTTATCAAGTTAGGCTGCTACTAATCCCATGCAAGAGACGTGTTCTGCAAACATACATATAGGTAAGCCTTTTGTAAGTGGATCTGCTAATATGCTAGCTGTAGGCGTATACTTAAGAGTAATAAGAGATTCATCGACTTTCTCTTTTAAAAAATAGTACTTTATATTAATATGCTTTGAGCGAGAAGTACTTCTAGTGTTCTTAGAGAAAGCTACAACTGTGGAGTTATCACGATACAATTTCAGTGGATTCAAAATAAAGCCTACAATACCCAATACTGAAATAAAATTTTGCAACCATATTGCTTGACAAGTTGCCTCATAGCACGCCATATACTCTACCTTTATGGTAAAGGATGCTGTGAGTGTCTATTTGACACTTTTTCATGATACAGCTCCTCCAGCCGTCATAAAGATGTAGCCTGACGTGGACTTTTTTATCATCCACACATCCTGCATAATCAGAGTCACTGAACCCAACTATATCAAGAGTGTCAGTTCGTCGATAAGTCAACATATGATCTTTGCTACCCTGAAGATACCTCATGACTTTCTTAGCTGCTTTCCAATGGCTAAGACTAGGATCACTTAAGTATCTTCCTAACACACCTACAACAAAAGCAATATCATGGCGTGTGCATACTTAAGCATACATTATACTGCCCACAAGTGACGCATAAGGAATGACTTTCATTTCATCTCTCTCTTTATCATTTTGTGAATATTGGGCCTTTGAGAACTTGTCACCCTTCACTATTAGCCCCTTTCTAAGAGAACAATAATGTATATTGTATCTTTTTAAGATCTGATCAATGTAAGTCTTTTGAAACAATTGAAGAATCCCATTAGCTCTATCTCGAAGAATTTGAAATTCAAGTACATAAGAGGCCTCACTAAGATCATTCATATCAAAGTTACTAAATAACAATTTTTTTATCTCAAATAATAGATCAGTATCATTAGAAGTAAGTAAAATGTCATCAACATACAGTACTAAAAAAATGAAACTGCTTCCACTGAACTTCATATATATACATCGATTAACTACATTCTCCTTGAAGCCATTTACAGTGACAACCATATCAAACTTGAGATACCACTGTCTTGTACTTGTTTTAACCCATAGATAGACTTCTTGAGCTTGCAAACTAAGTATTCTTTACCAGTTATCTCGATATCAACTGGTTGGGTCATATAACCATCTTCATACAAATCTCCATTCAAGAAGGCAATCCTCACATCCATTTGATTGAGTTCCAAGTCAAAATGAGCAATTATAGCCATGATGATTCGTATTGAATCTTTGGTAGAAACTGGTGAGAAGGTTTTTTCGAAATCAATCCTTTCTCTCTGACTATTGCCTTTAGCTACAAGTCTAGCCTTATACCTTTTTACTTGTCCACTTGAGTCATGTTTGATTTTGTAAACCCACTTGCACCCAATAGGTTGGCAACCTTTAGGTAGTTCAACCAACTCCCAAACTCCATTTTGTGACATGGAACTCAATCATCTTCCATCACATTCATCTATAACGCAAATTGAGGACTATTCATGGCTTCTTGAAAACTGACTGGTTCAGTATTATCTCTCACATTGAACTCATGTTCCTGCAAATAGACAATATAGTCATTAGGAATGGTAGGTCTACGTGTTCTTTATGATCTCATGACAACAACTTCATCATCCCCAGTATCAATGACTTCATATTGTGCTTGATTCTAAGGTTCATCATGAGATTCTACTAGAATCTGTTCAATCACAGGGTCATCAGTAGGAGCAGAATACAATTTCTCTTGACCCTTGACTTGAACTAAATTCATCTTTAAAATAGACAGCTCTATCTGATTCTATAATTCAGGTCGTGTGAGATGGGCACTAGATCTATAACCCCTTTATCCGACGGTGTAGCCCACAAAGTAGCCACTAATGATTTTCGGATCAAGTTTTTTAGATTGTTGATTATAAGGCCTCACTTTTGCTTTGCATCCCCAAACATGAAAATGGCATAAGCTTGGTTTCTTACTTGACCATAACTTATATGGAGTCTTTGGGATTGACTTGTTGGGTACTTGATTCAAGATATAAGCAGCTGTCTTCAACGTCTCACCCTAAAAAAATTCAGACAAACTAGAATGAATCAACATACATCGCAATATATCAAGAAGTGTGCGATTTCTTCTTTTAGTGATTCCATTCTATTGAGGTATTCTCGGCATTGTATATTTTACTTCAATACCACATTCCTGCAAGTATCTAGCAAAAGGTCATAGATTCCTTCCACTCTCATCATAATACTCTCCACCTCTGTCAGAATTAACTACCTTAATTTTCTTCCCCTTTTGAAGCTCAACATTTGTCTTGAAAATCTTAAATGCCTCCAAAGATTCAGATTTTTCACGAATGAGCTCCACATGACCGTACCAGAAAAATCATTAATAAAAGTGATGAAGTATTTATAACCACCCATAGTAGGTGGAATAAATGGTTCACATATATCAGTATGAATAAAATCTAAACTTGGCAGTCAACTTTCCTTTAATACAATCAACATAGGCAGTGAAATATGAGAAGTGAAATCCTGAAGTACACCATCTTTTACCAACCTCTCTATTCTGTCTCTAGAAATATGGCCTAAACATTTGTGCCATAACATAGAAGATCTCAAATCCAACCTCGCACGTTTGGAACCAACAACAATATTAAGAGAAGAGGAAGAAGCAATAGTAACAACATCATTCAACTCAAGTTTGTATAATTTTTCAGATAAAATTCCATTTTCCACCAAAAGAGAGTCATGATATAAAGTTAATTTTCCAGTTCCAAAAAGAAGACTATAACCTAATCTATCCAAAATGGATACAGAAAGTAAATTCCTCCTAATAGAGGGTAAATAAGCAACATCATATAACACCAAAAGATGTCCTGTATTCAATTGTAGTCTAACTGTCCCAAAAAATTCAACTTTGACTTTGGTATCGTTTCCTATGTACATATGTTGCTTAGAACTAATGGGCTTTCTTCGACTTGTTAGTTTCTGCAAGGAATTTATAATGTGAATTGTTGTTGCAGTATCTAATCACCAAATATTTAAGAGCACATCAATAACATTGGACTCTAAACAAACCATCACAAGACAATTTCCTTTCTTCTCTAAGTGAGCCTTAAGTTTTCGACAATTAGCTTTCTTGTTCCCAAGACAAAAGTTGCACTTCCCTTTGAAAGCTTATTCTTCTGACTAACATAAGATGAGCCCGCCTGTCCACTTTCTTTAGTACTAACAACCTTCTTCTTGAAAGGCTTTTGGTCACTTGAGCTATTAGAAGTGAACTTTCTCTTTTGAGAATTGTTGTGGTTTGTCAT
>JANZXP010000006.1:28296894-28309780 GCA_027576715.1 Erythroxylum flavicans
GTGTTGGCGAGAGAGGTCATGGCTCACAGGTCGGTCAGCTGGGACTTTTGGGATGACCTAGATAGATTTGATGTATTCTTCCTCTTTCATATAGCATCTTGTACTAGGTTTTTGTATGTATGTACAGACAGTACAGTATGGGACGATGTACAAACTTTTGATTTTAAGAAATGAAATGAGGAAGAGTTTGAGTTTAAAAATATTGTGGTTTACAATTAATGCTTTATTACTCAAATTGATGTGATGCCATATGGAGTGACTGTAGTGATCGCACGTAGCTCTCCCTTATCATAGGATATGTACCGGAATGACCTGCGGACGTCCCAGTGCGTACCCTACGGTAAGGGGGTGTTACACATAGTATGCTCCTCTTGAATAAAAATGGAAATCAATTCATCAGTGCTCCATTCATCTTTCTGAGCATGGTAAGTAATCCTGAGAACATCAAACTCAGATGGAAGAGATTCAAACACTTGCTAAATAAGATAATCCTCTCCTAACACAACTTTCATAGACTTCAACTTGTTATAATAGTTCACAAGCTTCATTACATTCTCACGAACACCACCCATACCATTATACTTGGTCTTAGATAGAAAAGACAAGTAATTAGACATTTCAGTCTTATCAAACTTCTAAAATTTTTCACTAACAGCCTTGCGATAATTTTTGGCATTATTAGTTTCAGTGATGCTCTCTTTAAGAGGCTTCTCCATTATATACTTGATGGTCCTCAGATAGAACTTGTTAGAACGAGCCCACTTATCATATTTAGCTTTATTTGCAGCAAAAGACTCAACAGTGGGTTATGCAGGCTCATCCTTATAGAGAGCAACATCAGCATTAGAAACAGCCAAAAATAAATTCAAGGATTCAAACTAGTCCTCATAATTAGTCCCATTTAGCTTAACTAAAGAATTCAAAGCTGGAAATTGATACAATGTAGGGAAATTTAGCAAATGTATCTACATATAGTAAAATTGGGCAAGCGTTCTCATGCAATTGCAATCCTACCTAAGGGTCCCGAATTATAACACATATCACCTAAAGCATTAAATTATACCCTAAAGCTAATATCAATAGGATACTGAAAACTTAAAGACATAATTTAATGAATTAAACAAGCCATTAGAAATCACATTGACAAAGACAAACCGAAAGGGTAAGTACATCATTAACATAGTATCTAATGTATGCCCAATAACAACATCACAATAGCATTTTGTATTAATTGGTCTCACGATAGACGAGCACACAATTACACAAAAATGAATGACAAGAGTCCAATAACACATCCCAAGATTGCCCTATAGGTTTCAGTTAGCACCATAATTATAAAAATTAATCATATTAATCATATAATCTAACATTATATACATAAATCATATATAAAATTAATTTTGGTGCATAATTATATTACCACTGAGAGTACACAAGAACCCACAAGCCCAAAACATACCAGAAACAAGTACAAAAATTTTCAAGATAAAATTTGGAGAGTACATTATATATTTGTTAATTTTAAAATTAGGGAAAAATAAAATAAGTATTTCCATTATTCAAAAAATTCCAGAAAAATACAATAAATTAAAACTGGGCAAATGGAACAAACAGGCAAAATTTAGGATGAACCGACCAAGGGAGCAGGTCGCACGTGCCTTCACGTGCCACCACTGCAAGTGGGGAAATGCCACCCAGGTTAGGTTATGTATTCCTCACCCAAAAACCTGAAATTTGGGTCGTTTGACCCGATTCGCGACCTAATTCAAAAAAACGGCCATAACTTGCTCAATTTTGATCGATTTTCAACAAAATTGGTGTCATTAGTTTCATAATTTAACAATCTATCAAAGCCCTTAATCAATTTCATGAAAAAGCTTTGGAAAATTTTGAAAAAATCTGAAAGGAACATTTATGGTTTGTGTTTTTGACTTCTGAGTTTTAAAACAAACAAATAGAAAATTCAACAAACTTACCACACGTTTTAACACCAAACTGAAACAAACCAACAATAACAAATAGATTTCACAGAAAATAAATTAACAAAAAACAATAACACCAATAAATAATTCAACATCTAATCTCAAAAATTACCTAAAAATTAGCAATCACAATTAGGGTTAACCTAGCTCTGATACCAATTGGGAGAATAATTAAATGAAATTATTGATTAATGTCATGATTAATCAATACAATTAGACTAACCCTATAATTGCAATATGCTGGATTCAAGAATTGGATGGACAAATACCTAAAAATTGAGGAACAATTGAGTCCATTGTTGTTTTCTGTGAAGCGGAACGACAGAGATACAGAGGATTAACTATTGCTATTCCAAACCCCGAAAAAACCCACATACAGTTCTCAATGAGGCAACTGTATTTAAGGTTGGCTAGCAATAAGGACTCCTGTGCACTTCAAACATGGGCCAAGCCTACCCATTATAGCAAGCCTATGAACACAGGTCTAATGACACATATGAGATCTTGACATCTAATTAATCAGGGTTTGTACAAATTTATGTTTATTGTTTATTATGCTAGGCCACAAAATTAATGATAAAATTCTATCAAAACTACCACCTTTAGAGCTAAAAAGACATCGTAGTGCACAAAAAAAGCAAAAAACTAACCTTTTTTTACGGAAGTAAACCATGAGAGAGTAAGGCCTAGAAACAAAAGGAAGAAGAACGGACCCCGCAGATTCCAATCCCTCAAAGCCTTACTCGGATCCTTTTGGTATAAGTTGGGGAATACCACAAGCTTTAAATTGCTCCCTATCCTAGACAGATATCTCTTCACTGTGTCCCAAACATGCTCCCTTAATGTATTTGATGGAGATTCGAGCCCGCTTGACCCAATGGAACTGTTTGAAGTACTCGAAGGTGGAGGTAGAGGAGGAATCGATAGAAGCTTCTAATTAGTCGGAGAAAGCAGAGGGAGATTAAAAGGAATGAACGGTGATATAAACATTGGGACCTGATTGGACACTGTGGGTATATATTCTAGTTGAACCAAAGCTGGTGTTGTGTGGAAGCTAGTGTTGTGCCCCAAAGCTGCTATCTTATTATGGTTAGTGATCAAGAACATATTAAGAACCAAAGATCCTTGGTTTGGGTCCTACGACCCTCTATGCGTATTATGTAACTTGTGAATGAGTCAAGAGATCACTTGTTTTTGAATGTAACTATAGCAAATCGATATGGAGCAGAATTCTGAATTTGATATGAATTCCAAGATTCTCATTTGTATGGGATGAAATGTTGGAATCTGTTATTTGGCATGACAAAACAGGGTTCAAGGATGGATTACTTATTAAGATTTCTTTCCAAATGGTTATTTATTATATTTAAAGGGAAAGAAATAAGAAAATTTATCAGAATGTGGAGCAGTATAAATCAGAACTGGGCGAGACAATTGTCAACTTGATTAGAGAGACTATATTAGCCAATAGAAAACAGGCCACCATTAGCCAGGAACTCAGATTGATATGGTTAATTTGAAACTTTGGTTGTAATTGCTTTTTTGGGTAATTACTATATGTTGTATAGAGTAGATTAGTTTTGCTTGTAAGATCCTTGGTAAGGATTGTGTACAAGTTTCTGCCTTATTAATATATTTCTTTTAATTTCCAAGAAAAACAATAGTAATAATATATTAAAAAAGAAGTTGAAATAATTGATACTGTGCTAACAAAAAAAATTGATGCTATAAGGACAAAAAAACAATAAGAGAGAGCTTTTAATTCGATTGTTGGCTATATGGGCTGAATAAGAGACAAAAAAGTTGGAAACTTTAAAAAGATAAAACAAAACCGTAGTTTATAAGCAGTGTTTAACATTTTGCTGCTCTCTTACAAACAACATTCTGCCACTTAAAAGGGGAAGCACTTTGCAACTTAAAAGGAGAAGCACTTGCTGCCCATCTTTATTTATTTGACTAATCTTGCCTCTCTTTCTCTTATTTGCTGCATCAATCTCCTTCTAAGTAGTTAAATTTTTCACAGGTATGTTATTAAATCTACTTCATACATTATATTAAATCCAAATATATTTTATTTACATGGTTAATTTAGAGACTATTGCGAGTATTTTTTTCCTATATTGTAAATAAACCTTGAAGTTAAAGAATGTTACGACAATTTGCTCAATGATAACTAAATATCATATGATTAATGTAAGTTTATCATTAACTATTACAATAGTCAGAGTTGGTGCATAAAATCCAGCATATGACTCTATGGAAATACAAAATGGATTTGAACACTTTTTGATTTTTTCCACCACAAAAATAGATGATTAATAAATTTAATATGATAATAGGTGAAATAATTGAAGAATTGTTTTAGTCCTAATTACACAAAATTAAATTACCTTAAGGAGAAATTTGTATGTATCGGAGGTTGTTTCTTTCCTTGCATGATGCATTTGACATAGTGTACTATTTCATTGCATTAATTTTTTACTCTATTTTTGTTATTATACTAATTATTTTTATTTAATGATTTTAATTATATATTTAGATCTAGCTACCCTTTTATAAGTGCAAAAATGGTTAATAGAAGACATAGGATTTCAACCATTTCTATTGATGAACAACAAAATATTTATCATATGAGAGATGAGTCTCAAGTTGCGGTGCTATGTAATATGCAAACTATTGCAATAACTAATACTTTAAATGATACATCTAGTCAAGGACAAGTTACTATTACCAAATGTTATATATCCTCTATTTTTATATAATTATTTTTTAAAGTTAATAATATGTAATTTATATATTTTCTAATTGCTTTTTAAATAAGGAGTGAAATTCTAAAAACAAAAAGAGGAAGGGGACCAACCATCAATGCAAAGCTTGCAAAGAAGAAAGCTAAAGGAAGAAGGTCAAACTACTCACGTGGTGTAGGTGTTGAGGGGACGACATCACACTATCAAGAAAAAAGTAAGATTCTTGCAAAAAATAAAGCCACAAAGAAATGCCAAAGTGAATTAGTTAATGAAGTTGCAAGGCTTAATGAAACATAGAAAAAAAGGCGAGAAGAGGAGATTCAAGCTCAACATGCAATATTGGACAAACAAGCTATGGACTTCAAAGAACTTTAAGGACGTTTTGCACATTTAGCAAATACCAGAATGATTCCTAACGTGTTACTTAATCTGTCTTCACCAAGTACTCCAACTAATAATGTAATTATAATTGATATTTTATTATTGTATTATAATATTAAATTATTGAATTAATATATTAATATTTAATGTTTTAATTAATTTTTTGTTTGTTTTGCAGGATACTAATCTATAGTTTGCTTGATTCATGTCATCAATATAGTGGGCTCTAAAGGACAATCTCTAAGGCTTTGACATTTATTATTTTCTTTGAGTTTTAAGTTTAGAGGATAAAGAAATTTTAATTTTAATGTTTAATTTTGTTTCTTGTATGGGATTACTAGGAGTTTCAAAATAATTGTTTGGGATTATATATTTTATAACTTTTATATATAATGAAAAGGAATTAATTAAATATAAAAAAATCATTTATAGTAATCTCATCACCATCTTTTGACTCCTACGAAAAGATAACCATATTAGGGCTTCCCTCCTTTGGGTTGCCTCAAAAGGCATGCATGGTCTCAACGCCAATCATGTGAGGGTTACCTCACATCACTTCTTGATCATTTAGGTTTAAATCTTAATCTTCTCTCTCTTCCAAAATTCCTCAGAGATTCCAATCTTCAAAGGTTCAGATCTTTAAATATACCTCCATATTATTAGAGCAGGAATAGAGTAGTAATCAACCTCTCCATATTAAGCTGGGTTGTTCTTTGGGTAAGAGATTTTCTTCACTCACATATCTACTTCCAGCATGTAAAACCTTGCTTAGATGTTTATCAAAAGTAGTATACTGGTTTAGCAATCTGATGCCATATTGTTCGGAATACTGATTTCACTAGTCCCATTGATAACTTCTGTGATAAGTTCTATGGTTGATTTATACCTGGCAATAAATCTTTTAGCATTCCTCTCTTTCCAGATTATTTACACACAAAGACCTTATTACTATTGAGCATCTACATCTCAGCCTTAAGGATAGAATTTTATGTAGCTAACTAGTGAATGATACTGGTTATGGAGTTTTTTTAAAAATTCCATAGGCATTTGTGCTTCACCTATTCAAAAATAACCTTAGCCACTAAACACATAAAGAACAGGTGATTCATGGATTCTTCATGTGTAGAAAATAGCAGGAGTAATTATTTATTTGTAGATATGAGACTCTGTCAGCTCTATTAATTCTATTTCGAATGATGAGCTAAAGAAGAAAGGAAACCTTCAGGGGTAGAACATGGTGCCAAATGATTTTGTGCCATTCCACCTCAAGATTCCTCTATTTGATCATGACTTTTGTGAGCCTATTTGACAACCTAGAAGTAGGTTGATCCTTCTAATAAAAAGTGTTAGCTTTGGATGGATTTGGAAGATATTGTGGTTATAAATGCCTAAGAATATTAGGGAACATTGAGGAACTGCCATTAATGAAGGAACTCAACTTAGTTTGAGAGAAAAAGGTGAGGGAGTTCATAGCTGTGACTTGGAGATGGATAGTGAGCCCTAACCAGACCAGTTGTCAAATTATAAAGTGATTGATCTGCCATTACCAATTTTACAGGAAACATTTAGACTAAGTTCCTCAATTTAAGTAACTGGTTCAAGAAGTAAGAATGCGAAGGAATTTCCTCCATCTCCCAAATACATCTTCCTTTGAGAAAGTAGGAGTGTAGCCATTTAATCCACAATGATTTCCTATCCTTTAGTATCTACCATAACCTCCTAAGGATGAGACTTAGTTGGTCAATTTTACTGAAGATACGTTTATACCCCTCCTCCTAAGGAAAACATATATCAGACCACTTAACTTTTGTAACCCTCTAGTTCCATTAGAGTGATTCTATAAGAAATTCTCAAATAGTCTTTACGCTGAACTAATTACATTTTTTAAGGGGAATATATGTGAACTCTAGTAAATATGCAACGAGTTAAGCATCGATTTAATAAATTGAACCTTGCCTGCATAAGTTAAGAATCTATTCACCAATAAATGAATGCCTCTTTCAATTAAGTGGAATACATTCGAAATAGCTTAACCTCCTAGTGGAGATAAGGAGTCTTAGATAACTCAAAGGAGGATTTTTCATTATCATCCTAATGAAGGAAGCTATTTAAGATTTTAGGGAATAAGTAGTTTTTGAAATAAGGAATTGGCTTTTGTTGAAATTAACCTACTGTTGTGTGCTTAATTTATTGTATATTTATTCAATAACACTTAGTGATTAATGATACGAAAATGCTTAAGATACTCTCTTTAATTCATATATGTTTTTAGGCACAATTCAAAAGCAAAGAATCTAAAGTGAATCAAAAGCAGTATAATTGAGCCATTTTTCAAAGAAGCACACTCACTTATCTTCATAGAGTAAGAAGAAGAAGAGATAAGATAGAGAATAAAATGTTCAACACACAATCAAATGGACAATTGTCCATTTAATCCAGTTTCACATTCTTTTTAACTTGGCTTTTTAAGGTGAATAAAGGAGGATGGTGTGTGACGACAATGAGGAGGGGAGTGGATTGTATGATAACACAACAACTATCCCATTTTCCATAAAACCTAGCTTTGAAATAGAATAAGGGGAATGGATGTGTGACGGCTGGAGGGGTGTGTGATGGCTGGAAAAGCAGGTGACAGTTGAACAAGAAAAAGAGGGATGATTGTAACATTAGGATGCTGGGAGAGAGTTTTGAAGAGAGTAACAAAAATAGCAGCTCTTTCATTTATTCTCTTCTATTTCTAAGATGTGTGTGAGGGCTGGAGGTATGTGATGGCTGGATAAGATAGGTGAGATAGATGGAGCAAGGAGGAGGTGTTGGCTGGAGAAAAGAGAGTGTTTCTGGGCATAAATGACAACCTTATTGAGCGAGTCTTGGGCTGGGAATATGATATAAACCTATGATTTTCTTCATTTCTCTTTGGTTTTCCATGGAAACAAAGGTGTTCTTAGTTGGTACTTAGAGAACCATAGAGAAGATAAAGGGTTAGATGTCCCGACGCCAATTCAGAGGTGCAATCAACACGGAGGAGTACATTTAAGCATACATCATTGTGTATCGTTTTCTTTCCCTTTTTAGACTATTTACGTTATCTTGAGATTAATGATTTGGTATTATGTAAGAAAGCTTTTGATGTTTAAGAATGCTTTTGATGTTCTATTGAATCATTTTTTATGAAAACCCATTGCTAGTATTTGAATACAATACGTAATAGCTGTGTTTGAAGTCGTATGTGGCAACTAACGATATTAAATCGTTAGGGATAACATAACATAAGTTAAATAATCTGAGCTTATGTGATTATTGTTTAGATTAGTCCGTTTTTCTCACTTGTAATGCTACTGTTTGGATAAACTTAGAGAGATTACTCTAGGTTTCCTGATAGTTAGGGTTAATTAGCGAGCTCTTCTTAATTAACTACAACTTAAGGAAAAATTGGGATTAACTGAGCTTGTTGGCAATTCGTGATCAATAGTCTAAGGAGAGGTGTGAAGATGATAATTCAATGACATATGTGAAATTGTGCTTAGGTCGAGATTAAACCAAAGAACTAGATTTCAACTGATTCATCAATTGTATTACTTTGTTGCTGTTTAATTGAGTTGTTTTTATAGATTCAATTTTACTTTGTTTTCTAATTTGCATCGACCCATGAAACAACCTAAGTTCGATGTTGCCTTGAGGTTACTTCAAAATTTAACCAAGGATTGCATATAGTGCAATCTCGGGTCGTTCCCTTTGAGGAGCTAAAAATGAAATTAAATTCCTAAGTAACTAAATACAATGCAACCTAAACTATAGAATGGGGTTTGATTTGATTAATTATCACTAAAATTGCAATGAATTAAAATAAACATAAAGGACTTTTTTTTGTATGTTAAATTTGAAATGAGTGATATGAGATGGTAGTGAGTGAATGGGGAAAAAACACAAATGATTAACAATGATAAAAACAACCCTCCATTTCAACAGCACAAGCAATCATCACTTAAACAAATATAGGAGTTAAAAACAATGAACCAAGAGTTATAACCAAGCTTTTAATCCAACAACTGAGTCACCTGGAATTGTCACAAAATATTTTTCAAAGTCCCAATCTACTAACTACCACCAGAATAGTAAAATAGAACTAAGGATACTAAAAACTAATGCTCAATTATTACTCAATAATTAATAAAATAGAATTAAAGCCAACAACTGATATAACGATCCAATAATTCAAGTCACCTTGAATAATCACCAAATATTTACTAAAATCTTAATACAAAGTCTTGACCCAAAACAAAGTAATGAAATTAAGTTATATTCAACACAACATCTATCGTTAAACAATAAGCCAGCCACAAAAATCTTCCAATATAAGATATAATCAATACACAACTCCAAATAATTAAATAGTTATCTTAAGGCCTAGGAATCACTAAATAATTAAATAGGTAGGAGATTAATGTAGCTTAAACTCCCCTATGAAGACCCAAGCTCCTGCCATTACTATTAAATCAGAGGATTAGGATGAACTAACCACTGAAAACCATCGACAATGATGCTAACAGTGAACTCCAATGATCAGCCATGGAAGATGGGAATGTTGGTTTAGATTTGTGGGAGATGAGGAAGAGTGACGAAATCTCTGGGTCTCCCTTAATGGAGAAGTTTCTGCTGTCAATAACCCTTCTTCCCTCTTTGTTTCTGTGTTTTTTTCTTTTTTCTAGAACCCATGTACCACTCTTCTTTTGAAAACTAGGCTTACACACATAAAACCTCAGCTACGTCTGCGTGTTTTTCTTTTTACTAGCCTTACTTCTGTTGCGTTGTTTAGCTCCTTACATCACTTGGTTGTACGCCCATCTGCACGTCGTTTTGGTCCTAGTTGGTGTGTCAACTACTGCGTGTTTTGCCTTCACATCATCATTTTTGCTGGCTCTCTACATCCGTGTTTTTTGCTTAGTCTAGTCTTCCTTCTACGTTGTTGTTTCTGCTCCTTCTCTAGCTATCCACTTGCTTCCTTAATTTTTTTATCTTGCGTTCTTCTTTTTATTCCCCAAAAACAACGTACACACTCCACCTCTGCATTTTTTGCTCATGTGGCTTGCATTTTGGCTTCTTCTTCTTTCCAGTAGCTGCGTGTTTTATTCATGTGGCGTTGTCATTTTTGCTTCTTTTCCATCTTTTTGGCTTCTTCTTCTTTCCAGTAGCTGCGTGTTTTGTTCATGTGGTGTTGTCATTTTTACTTCTTTTCCATCTTTTATGCACTGTCATTTTGCTTGCTTCTTGCTCCAGTTGATTTTTAATGCCAGTTGATTTTTAATGCACTATCGTTTTACTTCCTAACTTGTCCACTTGTACTGCTTTTTAGCCCTCCTTTATCTTTTGAATTCAAATTTCTCCCAAATGCCCTACAATAAAATTACAAATAATGTAGCATTAATTGTCCTAAAATCAATTAATCACAATTAAACTAAAATATGACAATTTTGCCCCTATAAACACAAATTAAATGTAAGGCAAAATAATTTAAATAGTAATCAGATAATGCAATAAAGACCAATTATAGTGACAAAAACTCATCTAAATGATATGAAAATATATATGAATAAATGAGTTTGTCAACCCAAAACCCCTATTTTACTTATACAGATAATTTAGGAAAGTAATTGGAATTAATCTCTGTGAGATTGACTTAGACTTGCCACTATTATAGTTATAGGTTTAGTTATTTTATGTAGTGTTATGACGCTACCAATTTTTGGCACTCTTGTCGAGGAGTGCGATGTTTTAGTTCTTCTTCTTGATTTTAATTGGTGTTTTGTACATATTTGTTTATAATTAGTTTCTTTTCAATTATTTTGTGATCTTTTCACTTTTTGTTTCGTGTTCGTGTGTTATAAAAAAATAGACAAAAGTAATTTTTTCTACAACTCATATCCTCAATTCTATAACTATGTTTAGAGCGATCATACTAACTTTAGTTATGAATGGGATATCCATCAGAATTACTTATTTGATAGTTTTATAGGATACACAACAATTCATGTATAGACTAGAAGCTTCTTACTATGACTCAAGTCTATCTTTAGAAGAATTAGTTAATGTTGTCACTACTAATAGTTTGAAATTTCAGCAGGAGGAAAGGCAATTTTGGCAAGATACAAGGTCTATTATCTAAGGTTTGGACTGGTAATAAAACTCAGGTACATCTCTAGAGAACTAATTAATGTTTATGTTGCTAATACTTTGCAATTCCAGTAGGAAATAAGTTTTAGAATCCATAACTTGGTAAGCCAGGCAGATCAGTTGATGGAAGCTATCAATCGCATAGCATCACAAAACGAGGAGACGCAACCATTTCAACCCGAGGTGTACCCAAGGGACATTTGCACAAAGGCGTTATAAAGTGATGAGGAGCTTGAGAATTTTGAGAGCAATACTCAAGGAATTGTTTATGAAGAAGAAGTTGAGGACGAGCTTGAAGTAGAAAAAGATACAAATTTTATCTTGGAGGTAAATACTAAGTTCCTTATTATTGTTAAGATTGACTCTTTACCTTTACATAATAGGTTGAATGAGGAAGAAAAGGGTGCAGAGACATTTGAAATATTTCCAGTTTGTGGGAACTTAGTAGAGATTCAAAATATGAGAATAGGGCATATACTGAATATGACGGATTATTAACTGAGGCCCTATCCTAAACAACCTCACGTGGAGGAGGCTCAAATTGTGACACCATAAGATCATAATTTCGTTACATGAGGAAAGTATAGTGTCAAGCCAGCAACACTAAGCAAAGGGACTTCTTGGGTGGTAATCCAAGGGAAGTTAATTTCTTTTCCTTTACATTTTCACCTTTGATTTTCATATGCTTGTGTGTTTTAAGTTAGTTTGTTTCTTGCTTGTTTTTAAGTTTCAATAAAATAAGAGAAAGAATAAAACAAAAAAAAGAAAACATTTTCTCTTTTCTGTTGCTTCTAGGACTATATAGTCATAATTAGAAAATGAATTAGAGAATTTCATGGCAACTTTACCATTTAATTTTACTCTTGTGATTGATCAATGTGAATTATCTTTAGAAGAGTAGTGACTAGTCGTAGACAAAAGCCAGTGAGATTTTGAGCCTTATTAGACTGACACATCCATATCAGTTTCATTATCTTTTTGTTTATATGTGACTTTCATAACATGTACATTTTGATTCTGCTTTGATTTTCTATTCAAGACCACATTTTTTATCACTTGCATTAACAAGGAAATGAATAGGCATTCTTTGTTGTTTACAAGTTATATTAGCAAAATAACCCACCTATTGACATGATTTTTCCCTTTATAAGCCCCCTTAAGCTTTATCAACCTGTTTTTTTGTGCACTAACCACATTACATACTTTTAAACCTAACCAAATGTCCTACCCAATCCATACAGCTAGTGGAGCATTTGTGGTTGTTGATGATTGTGGATGCATAAGAGTGTAAGTGTAAGGGTGTACATATGTAACACCCCACTCCCACCAAACCCGAACCGGATATCGACAGTGATATCCGAATCCGTGCTCCGCGAGGGTAGCGTGTCACATCAGTTAACACATCACTTAGCACTTAACAAAAGTCAGTATGAAATTTTTTTTTAAACACTTTACACTTATCACTTATGTGTGATCACTTTTTCTTTTCAAAAACACTTTATCTATTTAAACAGAAAGCGGAACACAGTACAACACAATGAAAAATCACAAAAACTTTTATTAGCCACTTGGGCCCATTTCCAAAAACACAGTACAATTATTTCA
>JANZXP010000006.1:28318248-28333338 GCA_027576715.1 Erythroxylum flavicans
GTCCCTACTATGGACTTGTCAGCTATATCAGATTGGGAGTATTCCTTAAGCTTCAACATGAACTCCTTTGCATTATCTGTCTTAGGCATTGATGGCTTCACATTTTCTGCGATTGTCATGCGCATCAAATTCAAGCTTAGCCTATTAGACCATTCCCAAGCCTCATAATAAGACTTGTCAACTTAGAACTAGTCTCAGTTATAGTTACGGGCCTTGCGTTTGAAACTATAGCCAAGTCCAAATCAATTACATCTAGTTGGAGCTGGATTTGTTTGGCCCAATCCACATAATTCAGATCATTAAACTTGATCAAGCCATTTTCTAAAGCAAACAAATTAGTAAATGTTGCAAATACAACATATAACCCACGCATTAGTACTTTGAGTAAACCTAAATGGATTCAAACTAACAATAACTTTGATTATGTATTTAAATTATCCTTTGGGTAATATTTAAATATATAGCTGTAACCTATAATGATGCCAATAAAATTCACTATAATGGACATTTAATCATATTCTAGTCAACATGCATGTTATTTTTAGATATATAATCATATTAAACAAAAAATATTGATAAGTCCCTTTAATGTCATTAATTTTAAGCAATTGTTCACCTTTGGGTGACCTCCTAGCATTATAATTAATAATCTCAAATGTTCAGTTCAACCTTTATGTCATTTTAATAACATCTTATCAACATGAATAATTAAAAGAATGCATAATTAAATGTCTAAATATCTTTTCAAGCAAGGTCATTTTGGTCACTAACAAGCTTTCTATACAATAAACATTTAATTAAGCATAAATAAATTATAGAATTTAACTATAATGTTGGGAAACTCATACTATAAAATTAAAAAATAACTAACTTCAACATGTATATTCATTTATTATTTTCCTTGACAAAGTTACGAGCATCAATA
Source organism: Erythroxylum flavicans (assembly GCA_027576715.1). Classification (NCBI taxonomy): domain Eukaryota; kingdom Viridiplantae; phylum Streptophyta; class Magnoliopsida; order Malpighiales; family Erythroxylaceae; genus Erythroxylum; species Erythroxylum flavicans. The sequence continues at coordinate 28,319,174 of JANZXP010000006.1, forward strand.
CATGTTCATCATGTGCACGTGTTTTACTAGCAGTGGAAGCAATAAAAAAAGTTAATATATTCATACCATTTCTCTAACTCTAATGTTTTCGTTGACCTCTTCAAAACAATTTATGTAAACTCATATCCAAAGTCTTTAATGGCAAGCCCATGAAATATAAGGTAATTGGAAAACTCAAACCAAAAATCTTTAATGGTAGGCTCCACCAAATATAAGGACTTTTGTTTAACCTTTCCAAAATCATGCTTGCAGTAAATAATAAATGCATCACAAATCCAGTGCCTTTACTAGGTCCCATAAAAACCTTGACTTTCCTTTCACTTTTCGTTTTCCTGAAACATAAAACCAAAGGTACTGTGTATAGCACCCCACTCCTTTCTGAAACATGCCCATACATTCATCAGATGTTCGAGCACATACCAGATGGAAGCGGCACGTTAGCTAGATCACTTTCACTTATCTTATGGCATCAAAATTTAAAACATAGTATCACAATGCCTAAAAACCCAATTCCTGATTTCATTTCTTAAAACAATATGTACATTGTAGCATTACAAACATCATCTATATATGTACAGTGTCAAAAGCTAATCAGAGTTTACAACTTTGTTTACAAAAATATGCTATATGTATATGAGGAAATATACAAAACTTTTATCTAAATCCTTCAATCTCAGCTAACCAATCTTTGAGCCATATCTTCTATCCAAATCACAAGAACTACTTTTCTTCTAGAGTCTCTTGGCGACTAAGTCATCTCTCTCGTACCTGAAAAGTCAACATTGCAATTTTGATGAGTTTTGCGAGCTCAGTGAGCTACCCATCATCGATGGCTCACTCATATCACATAACACAAACAGTTCATATACAATTCATATAACCACATCATTTCATTTATCATCATGTTCCATCAAAGACAATTTTGTTCATCTAATTCACATTTACATTCAGAACAATTCATACAACTCAATTCAATCATTGATATAATGCATATCAAATTATATATGCAATGCTCATGAAACTCACTTTCATTTATTACTTTGTTATAAACGAATGCCTTTTTCGCTGTCCCATATCCGTTGTGGATACCGAGCTCATTAATAATTGTCCCTCATCTGTTAGAGATACAGGGCCCATTATACATAGTGAGCCAGAGGCTCGTACCACTTTTTAAGCTTTAATCTCTTTTTCGTTGGCGACTCTGATCATAACTGCCTTTATCTTATCATGCATTCATGTAATGAATGCATCATATGTATTCAATCATTTACTTATGCTCAATTTTTCACATTCACATTCGCATTCACATTTACTATCGGACCTTGGTCCAACATTCAACAATTAAGTTGAGTATCATTTATTCTGTCAAATTTACATACAATGAGTACTTCCAAGATGTTATTCATGCATCAAACGCCTCATATATTCAATGTACAGAATCAACACATTCACATCACATAATAATTCATTACAGAATTTAAATAAAATAAATAATCAATATGAGACCATCTATGTTACTCACAGTTTGCACAAGATAGCTTATTACCTCGATATCTCGGTAATGTCTGGATGTGATCGCTCTAATTGCTCTTCTATATCATACAACACGTACACATTTACACATTACTAAGTTACACATTCATATGAATACTCAATCATATACATATGTATATGTGTTATGTATAATGCATGCTCAATGACAACCCCAGGTATACACAACCTTAAACATGTGTCTCAATCATTCATACTTCATAACTCACTAATTTGAACTTAAGCTAACACCTCATTTATACAAGATTATTCTAAGTTCATCATTCTATCATTTAATAAGGTTATTATGACATTTTAAGACCACAAGATATCTAATTTATCATTCACCTTTACTAATACACATCATTCATATTCTTTGAATCACATTAGCCTTCATAGGTTCACCTTCATTCCCACAACATCTCAAAATTCCAAATTTTAACACTTGATATACAACAATTCATTCTTACATTATATCCTCATTCATCACCCAAAACATATCACTCATTTAATCACTTCTTCAAGCATCATTCTAGCCTCAATTCAAGCTTCAACTAAGCCTAAATGCATCACATGTAAGTACCTAACCATTTGTTGTTGCAAACCACACGTAAAAGAATCATATTTGATGTTTAACCTATTCCCATGATCGTGGGTTTCATTGGCAGAAAGTTTTTACCTTCGTTAGGCATTCCCACGATCATGGACCTATTCCCACAGTCGTGGGATGCTTATGTCTAAAAATCCAGCTTTGTTCTTCCAAATTTCCAGCTCTTTCATCTCTTCCAAGTTACATCCAACACCTCATATGCTTAGTCTATCATTTTTAACTTAATTTCTCATCATTTCCTTATCATTCTTATCTCCATTTCAGATCAATATCCATCATAAACAAATCATATTCTATGATTGATCATTAACACTAAAAACAGAAAATATACATATACACATTCACCATCAATTTTCTGCACATTTTCAACTTCATTTTCACCTTTATTTCATCTCTAACTTATCATTGTAATTCACCTCATTTTAAGACACCACATTACTCCCTTTCTTTAGCTCTAAAATCATTTTAGTTCATCTCTAAAACAACCAAAGAGATACACGTTATATACCAAGAAAAACAAAACATGAACATCCATTTACAAATCGATTTTATGCACTTCTTTCTACAACATTTTAATGCTCTTTCAATTTCAAACTCATCTCTACAACAAATTATGAAATATTGATCATCATAAACATAAAAACAAGACATCAATGTGTTCATTTCTTTACCCACGTTCCAACATACCTAAAACACCATTTTATGATCATATAACCTCTAACTATCATCACACATGTTTCATTCAACAAATCATGAAGAGTAATGCTTTGTACTTACTTGTTTAGCTTCAATGTCTTCAAATCACTCTTAACCCTAGCTTCTCAACATAATACGATCATCATCAATCAAAGGTGCTAGGGTTAGGTCTTTTTGTGTCAATGAAGAAGACAACAAAATGGAAGTAGCAAGAAAAAGGGTGAGAGCAAGATTCAACATTGATGAAGGTAAGAAGAGAGGATCATTGATGAAGAAGAAGATAATGAAAAAGATGAGAAAAAAGATTAAAAAGAGATGAGGATAATGAATAAAGTGAAAGGCCAATTAAAAATGTAGATAGTCTTTCATTTGTGAGAGTGTCGTGGGTTAAGACATGGTTTAGCAAGTGATACTTGTCACTTGCCACATGTCCATTTTTTATAGGTTTCACTTCGTTCTCTTATTTAACTAGTCCATTCGTCTCCAATTTCTACTCCAATTGTCTCCCAATTTTCTATGACATTTGTTATTAAATCCTAATATCATATATCAGTTATTTCTATTGTCATTCATCATTTATTTCTACTGAGATAAATCAATTAAATTCACGTGTAAGATGAGTGCATGAATAGTCATTGTAATGTGTGCAATAATTAAATTCACGTGTATGTGTGCAATATTATGCATAAACATGAAATGCAAGTTTCCTAATTTCTCATAATATCTCTCATGTACAATATTCTAGGGTTTTAACCCTTAGCATGAGGAAAAGGGGACATTACACTGTGGTCCATGAAAACTTTTTTTAAAACTTTTATTCCACAGACGTATGTACACTCTTCTCTCCAACTTTTATTCCTTTTAAAAAACTTAAAAGGTCAAACCATGTACGTACTTAACACCCATTCTTTTGCTTTTTTCAGAATTCATATACATACAGTAAACAATTAATGCAACATAAACCTTAATGGTAGTTCCCCAAAATCTGACATTATGGAACCATGAAAACCTTTTAGGAAACAAGCCTTTCAACCTTATTTGTTTGAAAAACCCATCTTGATCTGAAAGCTTAAGACAGTAACATCGCATAACAATAATTTAGATTGATTAATGCAAACATAATCGCTAGCCAAAAAAGTCGAGAAATACGAAGCAGAATCAGAAATCTTAGGTCTAACTCTAATGCAAATTAAAGTGTTATAACTCTGCTCTGATTCCATATGTAAGACATTTATGGATCGATCTATTAAGACATACCTGAATCCATGATATTGTTTATAAAGATTGATTCCTTCTGTGCCTTTTCTTCTTTAATTAGTTTCCACAATGGTTTAGAAACCTCTCTTGATGGTTTTCTAAAACATACGAATAACCAACCAACATGTTTGTTGTTGCATTTTATTTTAAAGGAGAGAGGGAAAGGGTCTTAGATCCATTTGAAGCCAACTCCTTAATATCCAATAACTATTATCGTAGGCTCTTTTCATTGGACTTAAATCCATAAGTGACAGGGCCACTAAATAATCTAACAACAGCCACTAAGACTAAATAGCTCGCAAAATAAGGCCTCGAAAGAGATTCCTGAGCCTCGCCGGAAAAGATTAGACTCTTTATTGACAGTCTCACGCCTAAAAAGAAAAGAAATTAGCGAATATATTGCCTGTTAATTACAAATATCCATCCATCTAATAAATGAGATCTACAAAAATTAAATGGGAACAAATGATCTAAACCCAAGAAATAGAAACTAACGGGGTTTCAGAATACGGCAATATTCGGGCGTCACCTAGAATTCATAGAATAGAAACAGCATTTTACGCGGGAAAAAAAAAAGGCAAATGAATGTGAGGTTATGGTGCTGTTGGGTCACTTCTGTAATTTTCACATTATGCAACCTAGAGATAGTCATTATCAGACTGCAACCTTGCATCTTCGGCAGCAGACTTCTATGCATAAACTATGAGCTTAAATATCATCTTTGTCCAAAATCTTCTTCTTCTTCTACCATCAGGTGCTAAGTTGCGCCATTTATACATTTTTCTCCTTCTGTATGGTTTAAAACCAATGCAATTGTGACTGGAAGTTATATGTTTGGTTGATCTACTATCAGTTGCTTCGTTAAAAGTTAAGTATGGAAGACATCTTTCTAGTTACAATCTAACTTACAAGTGGTTCATCCAAAGAAGTGAAAACATGTCTACTTTCATTGGTTCGTCGTGCTAAATTGATGAATGTTATAAAATTTTGGGGATAAAATTTTGATTTATGTAAACCATGCACTTGCATAAAATCAAGACACTTGAGGTATTTTACGCAAATATGCGTAGAACCTCAAAACAGTAAGCGTCTAATGGCTTGTTGGCGAGATCGGGGCGAGTAGATCAACAAGGGCATTATGGTAATAAAAAACAAAGCACGGGCACTTTAAAGTTTTCAATTTAGTGTTACGGTTGTTCAAACCGGAAGGCTCTCTCTCTCAACTTTCACTGCAACTGAAATCAAATGTATGAGCAAGAAGAGAATTCGGGGCCCAAATCATGGCTATCCAGAGCAGCAACATCCGCCGGTGCTGTGGATCCCGTACTATACAACGATCTCGTCCAGATGTTTCCACTCGTCGAGTCCCTCTTTGTACGTTATCTTCTGTCTTTCTCTATTGTATTGTATTATATGCTTGCTTACACTCTTCCTCTTCTCTTAGAAGAAGGATCGCAAGCTTAATAATAGCTCCTTCACGAGGAGAGCTTCCATGATCTACACGAGGACTCCTTCTAGAGATTCCTTGTCCCGAAAAGTACTTTCACCACATTCTCTGTCTCTTCTTGTCTTGATTCTTCATTATGTTTTTTTTTCTTAATATGTAGAAGGCTATAAACATGTCACGAGTTTTGAAGTTCATCTATATGGATTTTCAAATTGTTAAGACTTGCTCATCAAATGTTTAACAAATATGTTGGATGCGAAGGAATGTGGTTTTGTGTAATTATTTTAATTAATGTGGCAGCTAAAAATCTCACTGATACGCGGGATAGAGGAGGTCTCCACGTAGCCTTATCCATCCCTTACTAGTAGAGGGATTGAATTAATGTGACCGGTAGTTCTGTCCAATTATGTCCAACTTCTTCATTAAAAGACATTATTTCTTGAAAATTAGTAAATATATCTAGATGCTCCGTTTCTTTTCTGGCACTGAATCTCAATGCCGTCCGAAATCAATGTTTTTTTCTCTAGAATCTTGAATTAGAATGGTTTGTGTTCATTTATTGCATCTCATTCCTGATACCTTACTCGTAAATTGTATAAGAAGTGTTTAAAAGTCAACAGAAGGTTAAATCTTATTGCTTGCCATTTTTCTGCTTACGGTGACCTTATAAGACATAGTATTAGTGTGGTGAAGTAAAAACCTTGTAAAATTGTATTGAGGTGTTTGAAGTCCTGATTCACTGTGTTGTTCTGTTTTGCATACACTGGTTATATGAACTAAGCAATTGTGCTTTTGCATCACTACCAATCTTGACTTCAAGTTTAACCAGGGCTTTGTGTAATACTTTGACGTTTATGTGCTGCATCCATAGGAGGCTTTGTCAAGTTGAATGCAATACTTTATAAGTTATGATCATGATAATCTGTATCACTCTATTGTCATTACCCTGTCTCTGAATAATCTTTCCATCTGAAACTTATTTTTAAATGGGATAGGACAATTTTTATATAGCATTATATGACAGTCGAATGGATGCTAATCTTTATTCTTTTCTAATGCATCTAAGATGATTGATCCCAGAGGGAGGAATGCAACTGAGTCTATGCCCATGAAGAAGAAAAATGACCTCGGATATAAGGAACAAGGTAAGTATGCTAGCAACAATGAAGATGGTGATGTGTTCTCAATCTATTCCTCAGATTCTTTGGCTACTGAAAAGGACATGGAAGAGCCTTTCATGTTGAGGAAGCAAGTGGAGGATCTACAAAAGAAGCTATTAGAGAAAGATGAACTTTTGAAATTAGCAGAGGCTTCAAGGAGCCAGACAGATTCAGTCCACACAAAATTCAATGAACTGAAACAAGAGGCTGCAGAAAAGAACTCCTTAATTAAGATGACTCAGCAACAGCTTCATGATACAAAGGTTCATATCATTGCTTTTGAACTTTCTTAAATTGTGGATGCCCCAATAGCTTCCATCGTTCATATTACTGGTGGATCACGAGTGTTGTTTAATGTAAGTAGATGGTGATGTTGCATGATGCAGTCACAGGCTGATTGCAGTGCCTTGGTGGAGGCTATAGATGTGGATTCGAAAGCAAAATTACTCAGTAATGTGAATCATTCTTAATGTTTATTCCAATATCCAGTTTGGTTATAGATAGATGATTACTATAACAGACCCTACAAGGATTGTTGTTGATTTTTGAACCTAAAACCCACTGTCTTGAAATAGGTGTAAACTGTACCCTCCTCGTGCTTTGTCTTTCTTTTCCTGTCAATCTTGACTTAAAATATTCTGACACAAGAGTTTCTTTTTGTTAGTGAAGTATTATGATTTGCATATGATTAATGCAACTTCCAAAATATATTTCGCTCTAGAATTCAGGTATGAAGCTGTGTAAATACAAAGAAACTTGAGATCATTTCTAGTCTCTGCAAATAATGGGTGTTTTTAATTCAGATTAAGCTTGCAGACAAGCAAGCCGCCTTAGAGAAGATACGGTGGGAAGCAATGACATCAAATGAGAGAGTAGAGAAGCTCCAAGATGAGTTAGATTCTGTCCAAGGGGGCATTTCATCACTTGTGATGTTATTTAAAGAATTGTCGAAGTATGATTATGTGACACACGCTGAGAATTATGATGTCAAACCTTGCCATGTGGATTGTCTCCCAGATATAGTAAGCTTGTAGCTCCCACCTTACACGTGCCTGATCTATTTATGTTTGCCTTGTTTCACCTACTTCCTGTTGTTCTTCCATATCCCAAATTTGTTGTGAATTGCAGTTTATATGCGTATAGAACATGCGCTAAGGGAGTGCAAACATCAAGAAAATATCTTCACTTTGATGTTTTGCTATTTGTATATGTTGCTTAAGCGTTTATTCCAATTTATGAAAGCTTTATTGCTTTGTACAGTTCGATTTAGATGACGTGAAGATCCAAAAAATGGAAAGAGCAAGAGAAGCTTATGTTGCTGCTGTTACTGCTGCCAAAGAAAAGCGAGATGAAGAGTCTCTTGCTGCTGCTAGCCGTGCAAGATTACATCTTCAGTCGTTTGTTTTTAGATCCAATAGTTTGAATTTGGGAGACCCTTTGCATAACGGGGTTTTATAGATTTCTCAAGAAACTGCTGGGACTAGCTTCAGTGCGCTAGAATATTAGAGTAGAAATATGCTTGCGCCTGTTTGGTAATTTAAAATATGTATAAACAATTTCAATTGTTCATTATAAAATTCAAGTATTTACTAAATAAGTAAACTATTAGTTAAATAATTTAAAAAATATTAATATAATAATTTCTCATGTGATTTGAAATTCTCATTTTAATTCTCATAATTTCATAATTATTATTTCATTTTTGTGGCACGGCTAGCATTTTGGGCATCGGACTGACGAGCAAGCTGGAACACGGTAGTATAATTTGATTATTACATAATTTATTCTATTATATTTTATTCGGTTTTTTTTTAATTTACAACTTCAAAATAATGTCAAATTAGAATTCATGAATTTTAATTATATTATTCTTAATGTTCTGTTCAATATAGGAAAAAAAAAAGAAAAACTAATGGATTATGATGAATTGAGTTGTTTGAAAATTAAAAAAATGTTATAAGGGCAAGTGATGAATTTTAAAACATAATGACTTAAATGAAAAAAAATTACAAGGAATCTTAATATATTTAACCCTAAAAATAAATAAGATAAACATATGACTAATTATTCTCTTTTTATATCAAATAATTATATTTTTATATAAATCACATATGTACATGAAATTTATTAATATTAGTTATGTATATACATAAATTAATATCATGAAAGATTACAAATTTTAATATATAAGAATTAGATATTTATATTTACATTTTTTTGTGTAATCATGAAAGATTACAATTTTCGATATGTAATAATTAGATATCTATATTTATAGGGTAAATTACAAAAAATCTTAAAACTTTACTCAAAATTTTAATTATAGCTTGAATTTTAAAAAGTGGTAATTAAATGCTCAATTTTTTCTAGCCCGATGCTAGTGTCTCCGTTAGGTTTGTTGACATGACTTCTTATGTGTTCTAAAAATCTTAACTATTAATACACGTCAGCTAAAATTAATATAATTAATAAAAGAATATCGTTTAATCGCGTAACTAAAACGAATTAGTTATTAAAAAAGGAAATTGCCCCCTTTCCTTTGCTTTTGAAATCGCTGTCACTGTCGTTCCTCTCACACAAACTACTGTCGTCCCTGTCACATGCCTTCGTTCTTCTACAAACAGTCACCAACAACCATGAAGGTCCTTCGTTTTGTTTAGAGGACCTTGGTCTTATGTTTTCCATTGATCCTCAGGGAAGCATTGAAAATGGAGTAAAAATATTTTATTTTGTAAAATCCATGAATACAATACATGAGGTATGTATATATATATATAAGTACCTCATAACAGAATTCTAAGTTATTTTGTTTGTATGTACAACTCAACATTTGATAGATATTATTCTTCTTCTCTTACACTTCTGTTGTATCAATTGTTGTTTCTAGAATATTACCCATTTGGGCTTTTGTTTCTTATGGGCTCCTTTCTTTTATTTGTTTTTATCAGATCCACGTTTCTAATATCTTCAATAGTCCCTCTCAAATTCAAAGCTTCTGGTGAGCGGAGTTTGAGTTTGAAGCAGATGTCATCGTGTCTTGATACTGTCATAGGTTTAGTGAAAATATCCGCGATTTGGCTTGAGGAAGTCACATATTTGATTTCAACGGAGCCATCAGCGAACTTGTCTCTCAGGAAGTGTACATCGACTTCGATGTGGCGCATGGAAGACGGAGTTCTGAGCTAGGGCCCGAGCCCCGTTGTTGTCACACCACAAAATTGGACGATGTGATGGAGGCATCCCGATTTCACGAAGGAAGGAGGTTAACCAGACGAGCTCCGATGTCAATTGAGAGAGTTCCCTATATTTATCTTCTGTGCTGGATCTCGCTACAACGTGCTGCTTTTTGGAGTTCCAATACACTAAATTGCCCCATAGGAAAACACACCCACCGGATGTGGATTTCTGATCATCGACGAAGCTCGCCCAATTAGAGTCACTATAGGTGTTGATCTAAAGAGGCACGGAGGAAAGACGGAACAACAAACCTTTAGCAGTACTATCACGTAAGTACCGAAGAACCCGTTTTGAAAGCAGTCCAGTGAGTTGTGAGAGGAGTAACCTGAAATTGACAACATAGCAAATGTCAGGTCTCGTATGACAAAGATACTGGAGTCCATCAAGTAAGCTGTGATACAGAGAAGGGTTTTTGAACGCAGCACCATCAAACCGAGAAAGCTTGTTAGTGGAAGAGATAGGAGTGAAACAGGGCTTGGAGGTGCACATGTTAGCCTTGGTAAGTAGATCTTCAGCATATTTCTTTTGAGACAAGTATAAGTCGTTGATTGTTCTGTGAACTTCAAAGCTTAGGAAATAGTGTAAAGAACCCAATGATTTGAGTGAAAATTGGGTGCTGAGTTTCTGGATGACAGATTGTATAGCTTGAGAATTATTGCCTGTGACAAGTATATCATCTACATAGACAAGTAGGAAAATAGTGAGACGTTTGTGATTAAGGTAAAACAAGGAAGTGTCACATTTGGATGTCTTGAAGCCTCAGCTATTGAGGGCTAGCTTTAGAGTGTGAAACCAGGCTCGAGGAGCCTGTTTCAGTCCATAGAGAGCTTTAGACAATTTACAAACATAAGACGGATGCTTAGTGCTTTCAAATCCTTGTGGTTGTGTGATGAAAACTTTCTCTTAAAGTGCCCCATTTAAGAAAGCATTATTGACATCAACTTGTTGGATGCCCCAACCTAATGAAATAGCAATATAGAGAATCACTTTCATAGTTGAGGATTTCACAACAAGGCTGTAAGTCTCATTGAAATCCACACCTGGATTTTGATTGAAGCCCTTACCCACCAACCGAGCTTTGTGTTTAGCAATAGAACCGTCAAAGTTATATTTAACTTGAAACACCCATTTAGTGCTTAGGACATTCATGTGAGATTTTGGAGGAACAAGAGTCTAAGTTTGATTTCTGTGCAGTGCATGAATTTCATCTTCCATGGCTTTTCGCCAAGTGTGATCCTCTAATTCTTGACTAACAGAGTTTGGTTCAGTATTGGATGAAGTGATGAGACTTGTGGTGTATGTTTTTGGTTTGTGAATACCGCTTTTAGCGCATATTTGCATGGGATGGGTGTTGGTGAGTTATGGTTTTTCAATGTATGGAAGTTGTGGGTTGTCACTATGTGAGTGTAATGAAGGTGAGGAAGAGACAATAAGAGAAGTTGAACTTACCTTATGATAATGAGTATCCGAACTAGGATGTAGAAACTGCTGCTGATGCGTAGGAGTAGGAGAATGTACCTGTACTGTAGGGAAAACATGAGTAAGAGTAGAAATGGGCAAACTAGATGGGGTTTTGGGCACAGATGTAGGCTTAGTTGGGAATAGGGAAGAGTAGGGAAATTCTGTTTCATTAGAAATGACATGGCGTGAGATGTAAACATTACCATTGGCATTCATACATTTATAGCCTTTTATGGAAATTACTATACCCGATAAAAATACATTTGGCACTGTGGAAATTAAATTTGTGGGAATTGTAGGATCTTAAGTATGGAAAACAGCTACATCCAAAGGGTTTAAGATGAGTATAGGTGCATGGGATGTTGTATAATTTGGTAAATGGGAATATGTTGTTGAGAATGGGGTTGGGTAGATTGTCGATGAGATAAGTAGCAGTAGAAAATGCCTCAAGCCAAAATGATAAAGGCATTTTGACATGAGCAAGTAAAGTTAAGCCTATTTCTGCAATGTGTCGATGCTTTCTTTCAGGAACACCATTCTGTTGGTGAGTATAAGGACATAAAAAATGTGCTGAAATGCCATGTTGAGCAAGAAAAGGTAAAAATACTTTGTACTCTCCACTGTTATCAGTTTGAATGGCTTTGATAGGGTACTGTAATTGTTTTTCTGCTTGTGTTTTAAAAGCTATAAATGTAGATAATGCATCGAATTTCTGCTTTAATGGGTAGAACCAAGTGAAACGTGAGAAAGCATTAATGAATATGATATAATAGCGATGCCCTGTTGTAGACAAATAGGGAGATGGACCCTAAATGTTAGAGTAAATAAGTTCTAGTGACTGTTGTGCAGAAATAACATTAGATTGAAATGGTAATTGATAATGTTTGCCAATTTGACATAAATCACAGAACTTAACAGGATTAACTTTGATGTTCATAGTTTTAGCAACTAAAGATAAAACATGAGAAGATGGATATCCGAGACGAGCATGCCAGTTTGTAGTGGTGACAGCATTATAGGTAGCGTTTAGCTGTTTGATTGGTTAATGAAGAGTATGGTGTGGTGGATTTAAGACTGTAGAGGCCATTCTCCATGACTCCCCGCACTAGCACCATCCCTGAATCCTTGTCCTTAAATACATAACCCTCATTAGAAAATTCAACAATAACATTATTGTCACGGGTTAGTTGAGAAATGCTAAGTAAATTTTTAGTAATAGATGGAACATGTAAAATATTTTTGAGAGATAAGGGTATATGGTTTTGAAAATGAAGCATAGAGGATCCAATATAAACTATAGGTAGTGTTTTACCATTTCCAACAGTTAATTGTTCCCTTTCTGTGTAATCCGATCCAGTTGCAAGATGTTGATCATCTAGAGTAATGTGGTTTGTGGCGCCACTGTCCACAAACCAAGTGGAGTCAGCTGAAGGTGTAGATGAAGAGTAAGGGTGTTGAGAATGATGAGCCATGTAAGCCTATGGAGGAGCTGATTGTGCATTGTACTGATGAGTATGTGAAGGCATGTAAGAAGAAGAATACTGCTGTGATGATCTCCAGGGATGTGAAGAAGAAGACTGAGTACCCTGCCAGTTGTGATCAAAACGCTTATTACACTGTAATGCAGTGTAATTGGGTTTTTGACAGAGTTGACAGAAGAGACGGTCACAACCACCACGTCCTCTGCCACCACGACTACCACGATAGAAGGATCTGCCCTTATTGGTGGGAGGTCTAGTAGAGCCAGAAAATTGTGCATAATTAGCAGCAGGAGCAGGAACATTGGTCTGGGTTTCAGAATGGAGCTGTTCTAAGCGAGATTCATGCATCATCAAAGAAGATTGAGCATCTTGGAATGTAGAAGCACAGTGAGTATGTGTTAATAAAACAACAACAGGATCATAATCCTATCCCAAGCCACTTAAGGCACTTAAGATTAATTCATTTTCAGAAACTGGATGCCCTACAACTAAAAGAGCATCACCGATTGACTTAATCTTTTGAATATATTCTGAAATGCTACTAGAGCCCTTTTTAATTGTTGATAATTGTTGTTTGAGTTGCGAGACTCTCAATATGAAGGTCTGCGCGTAGAGTTTTTCCAGGAGCAACCATACTTTAAGCGAGGTTTTGGACTGATGAACAAGGCCAAAGACATCTTCACCTATTGTTGAGAGGAGCCAACAGAGGAGGAGTTGATCAGATCTGCGCCAGGATCGATAGGCAGGATTAGGAGTAGCAGCGGCAGTCTCTGTGGTAAGAAGAAAAGGTACAGGAGGAGAAAAGGAAGGTGAGATGTAATCTTCAAGTTCTAAAGCTCTAATGACAGCTATAACTTTTGCCTTCTAGTTGATATAATTGTTCTTATCTAGCTTGATTGGGAGAGTAAAATTAAGTGTTTTTGCTAAGGTAGACAAGTTCATTGTTCCTGCAGGTGAAAGATCAGTAGAAGAAGAAGGAGGAGGTTGAGTGGTAGAGGTAGATTCAGCAGCCATGGTGATGTTAGTCACGTAGCTCTGATACCATGAAATTAGAGCAAAAATATTTTATTTTGTAAAATACACGAATACAGTACATGAGGTATGTATATATATACAGATACCTCATAACAGAATTCTAACTTATTTTGTTTGTATGTATCTTAGCATTTGACAAAAATTATTCTTCTTCTGTTACACTTCCGTTGTATTAATTGTTGTTTCTAGAATATTACCCATTTGGGCTTTTGTTTCTTATGGGCTCATTTCTTTTATTTGTTTTTATCAGA
>JANZXP010000006.1:28333438-28352854 GCA_027576715.1 Erythroxylum flavicans
ATATATGAATGCATGCATATGTCACTATACACTTATACACTCCTATTCATGGCAATTGGTGAGGGGATGTTACAAATAAGCTTGAGTTTCTCCTCCTCAGCAACGCAATAGGAAATCAAAGTATTGAAGTCTCATTCCTCTTCCTCCCAAAAATATGTCATCATCGGATTACTTAACTCTGAAGGGAGTGTATTCAGAGTCTGATGAACTATAAAGACATCAAAAAGAGGAATGTTTAACATCTTTAGTCTACTGTAAACATGTATCATTCTTGATATGTATTCCTTTACTTATCTTTCTCCCATATACTTCATAGAGAAGGAATCTTTAATCAAGGCACTTGTCTCTACACTAGGTGAGACTGTGTCCCTCTAAGAGATATTACCAAGAAATTACTTCGCTATGTCTATGTTCGGAAGTCCACTAAGCAGATGGTTAGGTATGGATCTTTTAATGGTCATGAGACTTAATCTATTAGATCGATCCTAGGTTTCCTAGGCTACTTCATGAGCTTTCGAGCTCATGGATGTAGATAGAGATGGCCTATGTATCTGTATGGCCATATCAACCTCAGCTATTTCCATAGCATTCAATACATCGTCTGTCTACTTCTTTGTATTGAAATTGGTCAGGGTTTCAATAGTGACACTGATTTGTTGACCGAAAAGGTGAGTTTAAAGTAATAATCTTTAAATCAATATAAATGTAAGATAACAACAATACTTAAAGCCATTAAAAGTATCTTTACTAAAAATCCGATCACACATATTACGAAACACCTTTGAGCTGAATACATAATATATGTAATTAGATCTCCACATAAAAGCGATTAGAGTACAAACCATCAACTCTCATGACGCTATCACCTTTGGGTGAATATATCATTTAAGCAACAGCTTTCCTCCATCTAATGCCTTTATGATCGTCTCAAAATGTTATGTAAGGCCAACACCTTTAGGCAGAATAGCCAAATAGAAAACCAGAGACATCCCCTTACATGCAAGTAGAACAATTCAAAATACTGACTCGGAAGGCCACTTTGGTGACTACATCCTCATCAGCACCCAAACACAAGGGATACTACTTTATGTTATCCTCACATTCTTTATGGGCATATGGTCTATGACAATGTAACTTCAATAAATGCAAAACCTAAATGCATAGTCTCATTGTCACACACTCGTGTTGAAGACATTCTCTGAAAACTTCATTTGAGACTTTCATAAAAGAAAAATCTAAGTAGAGTGACTATCGTATATTACTGGACACTGAACCGACCGCCCGAGACATAAATGTATCTCCCTTATGGTAAGTTCGTTGCACGAAAATTCACTAAAAAATAGCTTCAGAATGTCATTATTCCTTTTCTGGTTAACGATCATGCGATCCCGAACATTGATCATGAGATCCGAGATACGAAAACTTGAACTATCTCCCTCATATGATGTCTGAAGCATGAAATTTCACTTGAAATCGGATTCAAAACACCTCAATTCCTTTTTCTGGAGTTAAACTTTAATTTATTCCTAATGTAATAAATTCATAGAAATAGAAAAAATCACTTTATAAATTTCCCAGATCGAGAAACTAACCCAAAATACCCCAGGGAACTTTTACGGGAAATCTAAAATTTTTGTGAGTTTTTTTATTTGTCAATGTAGACCTATCCGTATGCTAATGTCAGGTGAGGAACGCACCACATGTCTGGCGTGTGCAACGCAAGAGTCATACATGTCTGCTCCCTACTGTCACTGTTCACCGTCGGGTGCGTGACGCACACGCACCCAACAGTGACATTAAACTCACCAGAAAAGGCAAATTTTAACATGATTCGAGAAGATTTTTTAAATTTTCAGGCTCATTTTCAACTCGTTTCTCAAGGCTAAACACATGTATACTATTTTCATGCATTAAAAAGTAAGAAAAAATTGAGAAATGGAAGTTAACTCTCCGAAAATCTTGTAGAGAGGAAATTTGAAAAATATCCCTTTTTAACCACCCCATCACGTCACCACTCTGATACCATGTATAATTTGTAACGGTACCTTAGTTATGTGCCTCGGATTGAATGTGAAAGGGTAAAAAATGGAGAAATACAGAATGTACCTGATTTCAGTTCTAAAACTTTAAATGAGCTTTTCAAAGCCGAAACGAGTCGGAATCCATCACCATCTTCATGAGAATCCATCACCGGGACACAGGCTAGGTCTTTCTATAGTTTTCTCAAAATGTAACCTCTCTTATCGGGTCAAAGATTCCTTATGCTTATGATTGATATGAGCAACTATAGGAGACCTTAACCTATATATATAGCTCCCATATCAGGCTTCCCTATCATAAGGCCGATATAAACCAGGTTCACAATAAAAAGGATGCATTTTCCACCCGAACTTTGATCCATTGATTTAGATCACTTATTGGGTCACTTTATTATCTTTATCCAGATCAAAGTAGGTAACTTAACTGATAATGTATTTAAAATCCAAAATTACAATTAATAACTGTCCACTTTATAGAAAATTTACAAAATTGGCCTGAGGAGCAAAAATTTCTTACATGCAAACCTTTGTTACAAAGCTTCTGCTCCTGATTGGATCATTTGTGACTTTGCTCCTCATTGGTCACCTCCAATCGCCACTCATCTCAAGATCCCATTTGCCTTCTTCATTATACTCGATGCATGGACCATATCTTTCTCGAATCCTTCCACGTCTATGATTACTGATAACAGGCCACGGACTGCACCAGAGCACTTCACAGTCCCTCCTAAGTGGGTTCCTTTTCCCTCTAAAGTGGCCTTTCGAGTGCACGAGGCAAAGCTGTTCTTCGATCACTGTGAAGTGAACATTTCAGGTGTCTCTAACATGTTCCATATAGGTAAGGTGATTGAAGGATCTCATGTTATTGCATCATTGCATCAGGGAGGCAAGACGGAGATGGTAAATATTTAAGGATTAAAATTAAATTAGGGTTATGTAAAAATTGAATTGAATATTTGGGGATTAAAGTTACATTAGGGTTTAACGTTGCCTTTTAATATTTTTAAAGTGGAATTTAAAATCTGCCGAACTCTTTAAATACAATTTTTTTAATATGCTAACAACGCTTGTATGACACATCCAATTTTCCATCTAAAATTATCTAATATTGAGCAGACTTGTGAACATTTAGCCTTTAATTGAGCTAATTATGCTTGGCTCTAAAATGATCAAACCTAAAAAATTATCGCCCCATTTGGGCAGTTAGCCAATAAAAAAAAAACAAAACAAGATTAACACTAATGTTATTATTGGTCCAATGTTGATTCTTATATACGATTTAAGAGGACATGTGATTTCTTTAGTTTAATCCATATAGAGCTCTATATTCGTAACCCTAGTTGTAAATACTTATATTAAAATTGACCTAGGGAGATATAAAATCTTTTAACATTATTCTAATAGACTTTTAAGAGAATTCTTATTTCCTTTTTATAGTTTTGTTCTTCATGGAGGAAGATTGAGGGTAAGGTTTAAAAAATTTTGTGACATCTTCTTATATTCTTTTCTGCTACTTTTTCTATGTTGGGTTCTATTTGTTTATGATTTATTTCCATTATGTTTAAAGGCTAGATACCCTAGTTAGGGTTAGGGATGTAGCTTGTAATGACTCTTTAATTATTTATACATAATTTGATTATTTACTTAGTTAAATTTATTCTCTTTTTTCTTAATATTGGACTTGTGATAGGCCACCTTAGATTCAATTGTAGGGATCGTATATAGGATCTATAGGTGAAGTAGAATCTATACACTAGGAGAATAAATACTTTAGGATTAGAGAATGATAGTATCCTAGACTTTAGTAATAACCATATAGATTAATTATATTAAATGAGCTTGATTAGGCTAAATTGCACATCGAGAGTTGGTAATTTCTTAATTATATATATTTGTTTGCCATGATAGAGGGTATCGATACTTTAGGTTAATTATTATTTCAACATAGATAATCAAATTGCATATAATAATTGAAATTCCATATAAGTGAATCTTAAATCCTTATCATTTGTTTATTGACCTTTATTTTTTGCTTTATTTAATTTAATAATTAAATTTTCCTAACTGAGATTAATGGATTTATTGATTATCTATACTCTGGAATAACTTCAATTTAATAAACTATGTATAATTGACTTTATAGTCTTACAGTCATAAAGTAAATCAAGTTTTTTTGGCAACACCTTGAGGGAACAATGATATTTATTTTGTTAATTTTAGTTTCATTTTATTTTTATTTTCTTTTACTTTTAATTTCTTTCATTTGTTTCAAGTAGTTAATGCAAGATTGGAGATCTGAGAGTAAAAGCTTAGATTTTTTACTTCAATTTGATATTGAAATTGAATGATCTTGTAGAAAGAACTTAGTAATAAAGAGAGAGAGGAGATAAATGCATAACTAGATAATCTAGTTGTGGATGTATAGAAACAACAATAAAGGATATGCATGAGGGCATCCAATTGCTAATGATTGGTGCTAATCTCTTATAAACTGAATCAAAAGGCAATGAATTATGAACTTAAGCAAGTACATCTACACACACTCTTGAACTTTGGTGGATCAGCTTATAAAGACATGATCACATTCATCAAGGAGTTTTATTCAGTGATAAAATACAACAATTAGGGGCCTTACAAAAGATAAGCTGAGGATGAGGGTGCTTTTCATATTGCAGAAAAGATCAAGGCAAGGATATGGTTAATCTCAATCATGGTCGACTTTTTTAAAGAGTAGGATTAAGTTTACGATATGTTCATATTCCCTTCACACAAGACTATTGAACCGATGATGCAATATAAAACTTTACAAATAAGGAATGAGAAGCATATAGCTTGGGAGAGATATAGGCCTTTTCTTCAGCAGTGTTTGCATCCTTAGCACTCCTTGCAATTGGTGATGCAATTCTTCAATGAGGACTTTACTTTGGCATATCAAACCTTAGTAGACACTACAACTCAAAGAACAATTCATACAAACACTATCAAGGAGGTTAAGGAGATCATTGAGACCTTGGAAAGAAATTCATCTACCATTGTAGTTAAGGGAAAGTCTAGGAATCCTTTTGTAAGATGCAACCATCTTCAAATTTGTAACATAAATAATAGATCTTTTAAGATAAAGATGATCTTATACTGAGACATGGGAAGTAGAGAGGATTGCTACTAGTGTGGCATGTATAGGAACCTAGCCTATGCATGCATAAATGTCAAGGCATCCTCAAATTATGATAAGGAAGCGAACTAAATGGCTACTTATAGCAGAAAGTAGGCGATGAGGAATGGCCCCATCTTTAACATATATAGTTTGGGGTAGAGGAATTACCCAAACTTTTTATGGAAGGAGCATGAATAGCTAGAGCTGACATACCTATGGGATTACTTGGTTTCTGAAATAGACCTCCGTTACAACAATAACCACTATAAAACAATGGTTTGGAGAAGATGTTAAAACAATTTATTTCCACCATGAGAGGAAAACTTAATAAAGTTGACCAACCTGAAAAACTGATGCACTTTAATGTTGCCCTCATTTATAACCTGGGGATACAAATGAGCCAAATGGTTAAATTAGTGAGATGAAAGATGTCAAAGAAAGATTTCAAGTCACACTAAGGTAAAACATAGAGATCAGGTGTTAGACATTATGTTTAGGTGTGATAAAACACTTAAATCTAATGTTACTAAAGAATAGGACATGAGAGAGTTACAAAAAGTTGAGGAGCAATTCAAAAAAGAAAGAAATAGTAGTATACCAGTACTGGTCCCATATTGTCTAGAACTAGTGTTGACTTGGAGAATGAAGTAGATAGCAAGAGAACGGAACTAGTGGTAGTTCCATCTTTAATCAACACTATAATAAATAGAAGTCCTATATGAAGCCTCATATGTCACCAATTATATATCCTTAGAGGATGAAATCAAAAATGAATAATGATAAATTCAATAAATTTTTAATGTCTTCAGGAAATTGAACATTAACATACCATTCCTTGAAGCATTAGCTCAAATGTATAGTTATATAAAGTTTTTAAAGGAGATCATCTCCAATAAAAATAAATTGGAGGATTATAATATAGTGTTCTTAGTAGAAGAGTGAAATGCTATCATAGATAAGAAATTACCTCTAAAGTTGAAGGATACAAGGAGTATCACTATTCTTTGAAAATTTGGTGATTTTAAATTTCTTGAATGTTTATATAATTTTCCTTCATTCATTTTTTAGAACCTAGGAATAGGGGAGATCAATTCAAAGAACATGTCCCTCTAGCTACTGGATTATGTCATCAAGCACTCGATTAGGGTTATGGAAGACCTACTTATAAAAGTAGAAAATTTTTCTTTTTCGCTAATTTTCTTGTGATGGATATGGAGTATGATGTGGGGATCCCCATAATTCTTAAGAGACCATTCTTAGTTATTAGAGAGGATATGATTGATTTTGGTAAGGGAAAGCTTATCCTTGATGAGGATTACTTTATGATGGACTTATAGGCCCTAGTATGCAGGAAGATCCTACGGCTTGTGGTGATGATTAAGGGAAAATAGGTAAAGCCTTAGGACTAAGGATTAAAAGGAGCGGCATGCAGACGGTGATAGTGCTTTTAGGTTAAAAGGATAGTTAAAGTCACCACCTTCTACCAGAGAAGTACCTAACCTATAGTTTACTTTGCCTCCTCATTAGCGATATGCACACTTAGGAGAATAAAAAACATATCCTACCAACTCTTTTTCTTCTTTGTGTTATATGAAGTAAAGGAATCAAGCTCATCCAAATGGTGATCTGAGATGAGTGAAGAGCTAATAGGGGAGTCCAGGTAGATATTTAAAAAAGTGTTTGTTGAATGGCAACCCAATAACTCTAACTTTGTTTTATTGTATGTTATTTTCTTTATTTTTATTTTCCTTAATAATGTTTATTTTATTTTATAGCAAACTTCTATAGAATTTCTTGGAGTTTTACCTTAATAGACTTATATGGATATATGGGATAATTCTTAACCTTAACTATCATATTTGATTAAATTTCACATCTTAATTATTTTTCATTAAGGGTAATGCCATGTTTCAGTGTTGGAGGTTGAAATTTTTAAAATTTTCCATTAGTTTTTATGTTTTAACTAACATAATTTCGTTTTTAAATTTGGTTTGATATGTGTTTTATCATTTTTATTTTCTAAACCATGTATACATATTATAATTCATGAGCCAAAGGTCATGTGGAGGAGATATAATAGAAAGAAGATGGGAAATTTTGAGTTCAAGCATGCATTAGAAGTTATAGAGCATAACCAGTGCTAATCTTCAAAGTGATACATGCATTGGTGTTGAAACATCATATGGAGTGTTTATAGACAAAATTAAACTAATGTCAGTACAGGAAGTATATTTGGACCTAGTCTTATAAGTGAGCAAGCATTTAAGAGAAACAGATCAGAACCCACGTTGGTATGAGAAATGTATCTGGCATTGTTCTTAGAAGTGTAAATTTTTTTAAGTTAACAAACAAAATTGATGATGGTTATGATGTATGTCTAACATTGGTCTCGTCTTGACACCTACCAATATAAATAGCAAAAACCTAATTTTTCCTCCCCAAAACTCTAAACCCTTCTCCTCCTTACCTCTCAACTCAAAATTTTGACCCAATCTTGACTTTATAGACTAAAACGTTAAATCCATTCTTTAAACACAAAACCTATCTTTTTAACCATAACTTTAACGTCAAAACATCAAATTTTTACATTTACTGAGAGAAATTAGTGGCTTTTTGATTTATAGTAGTTGTGAGAGGCTTCAAACACATCTTTGGCATTCTACATCCTTAAGGAAAGCTGTGTTATTGATTTTTATGGTATTAGAGCATTGACATTGGATTTTAAGCTTAAGTAGATAAAAATTTAGGATTTTTTACTACCGCTATTGTGAATTATGTAAAAATTAACTTCATATTATTGAATTTTAAGTTAATTGTGTTAAATTGAGTATTGGGTTTACTATACTTGTTGGAGTTTGCAAAGAAGTGTTATTGAAGTTTAATTAGCTCTAAGGTGGGACTCAAATGGCTTTATATGAGAGTTCACATAACTTTGGGAGTTCTCTACAGGAGCAAAAGATTTTCTTCAAATGGCTAATTGTTTTAGTTTAACTAATATTTTGTAGTTGTTTTTAATAATGAACTAATTTACTTTCTATTCACATACGTACAGTAAATTTTTTCTTGTGCCTTTTGTTATAATTATTAAAAATATAAAATTAACTCATTAAAATGTGATTGTTTATAAAAGTTGTAGTTTCTTATTTTAAAACTGTAGCATTATTATAAAAGCACAAAATTTTATGTTGTCATTGTTACTAAAACTTATTGTCAAATACACTTCTCACTTTCTTTTTTATTTTTGGGTAAATTATAAAAAAATTTAAATTTTACTTAATTTCGTAATGCTAGCCTAAACTTTTAAAAGCGATAATAAAATATTCAAAATTTCATTTTTATGAAAATAACTTACGTTTAGGGATGTAAATGGTCGGGTCGGGCCCGAGTGTCCCTAGCCAGGCCTGACCCAACCCTGAGCCATAGTGGTCGGTGGCCCAACGGGTTGGAATAGGTCAGCCCGACCTGTCATTTGTTTTTTTAAGAAAAAACTTCCAAAACGACATTGTTTTGGAAGTAACAGCCAGGCCACGGGCCGGGCTGAGCTATGGCCCGCCTAACCTTGGCCCGTGGCCCACTTAAGCTAACCATGGTTGGCTCGTGACCCACCCGTGGCCTGGTTAACCTGGGCCAAAAGCGGGCCACTGTGCCCCTTTTGTCATCTGTACTTACGTTAGCCCCACAGTTAATGATGTTGATATGGTACACCAATGTCAGGAGACCTATTAGACATATGATTGCAACACAGATTATTAAGGCTAAGTTAAGTTAAAAGTTTAAAATAAAAAATAAAAATAATATGCTAACAACAATACCAATTGACCTGCAGATTGCATCAAATTCCTTGACATTAGGGCGAGCAGCATCTTTAATACCCACCAGTACCTATGCAAGTGTAGCCTTTAGAAGGAATGGCAGTATCAGTAGAGAAATCAATTCCAATCTCCATGAATGCAACATAAAGAGTTTAAAGAGTTTCATTAGCAAATTGCTCAATAATATCATTCAAATGGTTGATCGATAATTTATCAAAGGTAAAGGCCTCACCATTTGAGTTGATAAAATTGCCACAGATAACTAAAATGATTTTAGAAGCAACCTTGCAATGTGTCCTAAAACCTTCGTTAGGTAGTTTTAGAACTACCCCATCTATTTTTTAGTAGAATTAAATGGTTTGACCTTAACTATTCCTAATTTTTTATGCTCTTCTTAGAAATTCCCACCAAGATGAAGCCCAAATTTTAAAAAGCTGCTTTATAAGAGTTCCGATAGCTTAGCTTTGTTCTCCTTATTCGTGACCACTTCTCCTTTAGTTTTAGTAAACATTGAATAGAGTAAAATTCTTATAGTTGAATAACAAATCATAGAAACTTCAGAGGTGACAGCTTCCTTTACTTCTCCACATATACGTGTTTTTACTTTTTACAATGGTCATATGGTTAGTTATTAGTGTTCTAGTTTTGTCACCATAGATGGTTATAACAGACCCCGTTAGAAGAAGGCTTAAAGAAACACCATAACTCGTCAGGCTTTTATGTATGACTTCTGGACATCTGCATTTGAGATGCCCCTTCGTACGCCTTAAAATAAGCTGGATCTTTTTTTTTAAAATTAAAAAATAAACTGGGTCTTGATAAAAAGCAAATTTGTTTCATTACAAAACTTATATAGTTGCTTACTCACTCCGTCTAAAAAAAGGTCCAAGATTACTCCTTTTCAATAATTTAAATAATTATTTTTAAAAAATTTAATATATAAACTGAAATAGCTTTAATAGGCCATGTGGCTAATGGGTCTACTAATGTAATATACCACGTCCACATCGTTAAATATGAGGTTAACAACGAGCTAATTTTGGAAAGAAAAAATTGAAAGTTTGAACTTTTTATCAGCATTTGTATAAGTTAGAGTTAGTGTTACAAAATTGAATAAATCTTGATATTTTATAATATATATATTTTTTGTTCTCTCATTCAATTTCTTCTCTTCTTTAGTCTCCTTAATCTTCTCTTAAATCTCTTTAGTTTTGCCATAATCGAAGAAGAAGAAGATAATATGGTCCTCTATTGCCCCCTTCTCTGCTTAACCTCTACCACCACAAGCAAATTGTAAACTCTATGATAAATTTCGATGAGTCGTACCCTATGATTTTCGAGGGTCCGTCATCTAAATTTATGTTTGGTGGCTAGGAACCTAAGTAACATAAATGTGAAATTTTTATAATTAATAACAGGTGGACTCTTGAATGATTTTTTTTACTTGGATTAATATGCAATTAGGTAGGTATGAAGTGTTAGTAACTGTTACTTGTTCTAATTAAATATTTTATTTTACATTTTACAAATTAGAGAGAACCTACATTTCTAGATTTACTTTATAGGATTAAGTTATTTTTTTCTTTTCATTTAACATGATAAATTATTGTCAAGAACAGTTTCCTAAGACTTGGTTTGCTCCTGTATTACTTAAAAATAACCCTATTCTATGTTTGATGTGAGAAATGTATCAAGGATTATTTCGGTGAAAGATATATAGGGAAAAAAAGACGTGTTTCATATTATCATCTGCTATGGGAAACTTTATGAAAAATGCATGTTTAAAATGTTTGTTCCAGATTTTAGTGAAGAAGGTATATTTGTAGATAAACTTATTTTCACATTAATGTCTATAAAATTAGTCCTTGTTATGCTTTCTACTAGTTCCTTTAGTAGATGAATTCTACCTTCCTTTCTAACTTTATGTGGCCCAAATTGCTTGGATGAGAATTTATTTGAAAATGAGAATCTCTCATCGAATATATTAGACCAAGATCGCACATGTTGTCTATGATGTTGAATAGGTGACATCCACAGCTTTTGAAAGTGTCTTTATGGAACATAATCTGTGTGGATATGGTGATTCCTTTATTAGGTCATTCTAGAATAAACTTGTGTGTTAGTTATCGAAAGGGCGGTGCAACAGTTCTAGTAAATTTTGATATGTTGTCTACTAGTTAAGAGGAACGTTGTGGTAATGGCAAAGACATCCTGATGAATTACCCAATTTATGGAAAAGAAGTTATTTTCCTTTAGAGTGGAGACCCTAACTTCAAATGATGCAACTTAAATGCTTCCCTAACTTTTTCTTCAGAGTTGCACTACAATAAAGATCACCTTTGGCTATGTTTTATTTGGCCATGGTTTCAAACTTGTCGCTAAAAGTCAATTTTTGGCAACAATTTTGAATAACATCGTCAAAAGTTTACTTTTTCGTGACATTTTATAGAATCGTCGCCAAATGCAAATCTTTGGCAACGCTTTATAGGAATCATCGCAAAAGGCTCATCTTTTACGCTGGTTTAGCATTTACATCACCAAAGGCTGAGCCTTTGGTGACAACTTTGTAAACCATCGTGAGAAGCATGACTTTTGGCGATGAATTTTTTAAATAATCACCAAAAGCTTAAATAACAAAATCGCTCTCTTATTTATTATTATGAAATCACTAACTTTGACTTAATCATTTTGTGACTAAACATCATAGTTGAGAAAAATCAAATTTAATATTATTAACAACGATTTTAAGTTTAAAAATAAATTTAGCTATCAAAAATTTCAAAGCATTTCAATAATTTATTAAACTATAAATTCAAAGTTAATTAATATTACAAATATTTATACTTTTTATTTTTATCTTTTAAATTATATGATTTGACAATTTTATATGGTGTCATAAAATTTTCAAGTACTTTTAACATGAGTTTGTAATATAATGATCTATGATTCTTACAGAAAAAACAATAAATATTGATATATGGTAAGTAATATAATATAATGATCTATGATTCTTACAGAAAAAACAATAAATATTGATATATGGTAAGTAATATAATATAATGATATATGATAAGTAATATAAAATTTTAATTAGAAGTCTAACAATTCTTACAAAAAAACAATAAATAAATTTTCATGTTTATTCCATTAAAAAGGAAAAGAAATAATTATTTTTTTGGATTCTAAGTGACATGAGACTCAGTAGATAAGGTAAATGAGTTTTCTATGTCCAGATTCCCAAGAAGACTTGTTGCACGTTCGAAGACATTAATTGAAATAGTTAAAGATCTTCCCCCAGATGTTGGTTTATTGACACCAACTCCTTGGCTTTAACTAAACTAGCAGAAGATACAATGGACGATTTCCTATATGCAATATAGATCACTGAATTAAATGAACCACACGTACCATGCGTTTCACCTAAGAAACAAACAATATAGAACTTAAAAAAGCTAAATCAAATGGTATAAGGAACTCAAATTCGAACACATGCATACCCTATTGAACAGATATAATTTTGCAATCAATGACTGTTCCAAAATAACCAATTTCCTTAATCCTGTATAAACCATCGGGACATTACCACCTCCTCCATTTTCATTTATGTTCTCTTAAAGATTCGAGGAAAGCTTTATACAAAACATAGTATAGACAATCACACGTTCATCTAATAGCTTCCTAACAGAAAATGAGATATAGATAATAAAAAAAAGATGTAATTCAGATGATACTAAAAATCTTGAAGAAGAAGATCAACCATTGAAGGCAAACGGTGATTGGACTTTGATGAGGAGACTTGTTGTGCATCGATTTGTTCTTCATCAAGGAAAATTTTACCACATTCCTCCCATCGGAGCTCATTTCTACCGTCGGAAACTATTTGCCACCTCGACATTTCCTGATGAATTTATGTTAACAATTTTATTTTGAAAAGTCAATAGAAAAAAACAAGTCATAGCTATAATCAATATAAAAGCAAAGTGTACAATTTAATAAGGAAACAAAAAATTATATGAAATTATATGCAATTAACAAAATATTAATAAAAGAAGCAAAGATATCGAAACTTAATTTTTTAACCAACCAAAAATTCCCTGCACGAGCACATTATATGTTTGTACTCACCCTTAAAGATAAATAAAACCTAGAGTAGATTCTATAGATTAATAAGTGATCTAACATCTTTAAGAATAGAAGACTTTTTATTTGAATGTTCCAACAATCTAGCAATGTAAATTTGAGATCTATTAAATAAAACTACGTCATATGATAAGGTTAAGAATGTCAACTGTGTGTGTACTATGTTTAGGGGATGTATAATTAAGCGTGCTTTCCTCTAAAGTCACTACTTTTCTAAAAATAGTTGGGTCCCTAGAGCCCCTCATCAAATAAGGAAAGAGCTACTATGTTGGAATTCAAAACATAATGAAGTACAAAAAAGTAAGGCCAACCCTAGGTAATCAATAAGATGCAGAAATCACACAAAAAACAAATGTAAGAAAGCTAAGTAGATGAGCATATCAAATTTAAAGCAGTTAAGCACAAATTTACAAAGAGGGAAGGCTTACATACAGAGTTTAATGAAGACTGGGGATCGAAGCTGTCTCTCTAAAACAAGAACCTATGATCTCTAACTACTAGTTGAAAATCTGGATTAAGTAACAACACACTAAATTAGTACAAAAGAATCAAATAATTTCATACCTTGAGGTTAGCTTTCACCTGCGATAGGAGTGATCTGTGACTCCTCCAAGAGAAAGCTAATGGCTACCTATTGTAGAACAATGAACAAAGGTAAAAAGAAGAAGAAAAGGTGAGAAGCAAGATAAAGGAACCCATACCAGCTCGAAGAAAAAGATCACCTTTGATGGTTCAGGCCTAATTAGGAAGCATCTGGAGACTGTTTTAATGGGGGAGGTTTTCAATTTATGTCCTCTGTTTGGGTAATTAGGATTTTAATTTCATAAAACGACATGATTTTGGTTTGACCTTTGGTGATGAATTCCATTAATCTTTAATTTTTTAAATTTATTAAATTACTTATGAACTTGAACTATAAGAGGTTCAATCATTATTATATTAAATTAGCTTTTGGAATTCTTTATATAATAGTGATAGATAATGAACTACTCATTTTCATAATTTCGGACATAAAACATAAGAAATCCACTTATAATTATGGATGATCTGTTTTATAAACCACTTGGATAGTATATAGGCTGGAAACCTGTGATATAGCCACAAATAGAATTATGCTTAAATATATATTTACATGTTTAATGCATATTTTCTTATCATTATTCATTTGTTTTCATGTTCCAATGTCAACATCAGAAAAATAGGTAGAGGTATAACTAGAGGATATGAGTTGCAACGAATGAATGTTGCAATGAACAACAAGCTATCAGTATATATTGTCTAGTGAGTTGGGGATAATTGCTAGAATAGAACTACCTTGCCTAAAGCATGCTAAGGACTTGAAGGAAGACAACTTGCTTGAGAATGTATTAGAAAAAGTTTCGGTAAATTTTCAATTTATTTAACTATATGCAATATTATTTCACTTATTTTAAGATTAATTACACTTTTACTTATTGTTCACAAATGAAATTGAATATCGTCAATATCGATAATCAAACTGTGTCACTTTATTGTTGAAACAAAAGACCAGGGATCATTGTTATAGGCTGCATCAGTATTACAAATCTTTTCCTTCTGATGCGGAGGCAAGAAAACATGTTCCTGAACAGATGTCTCCAGAAAATTAGAACAATTTGTGTGATTATTAGGTCTCTCCCAACGTTCAGGTTTGTTTTTTGCCCTTCACATTTGCTTCCATTAATCTTGTTAGATGATTTAATGACTATCTTTTTTTCTTTATTTGGGAAAAATGTGAGAAGGCTAAGGTGAACAGAGCAAAAATGAAAACTCTTCATAACCAAAACTCCAAATCATTTTTATCATGTGAAATGAATATTTAAGATCTTTGTTTGTAAGTTATAATTATATTAATGAACATTATATTATTTATTGTGCATTGTATTTTTTTTTCATAAAACAGAGTGAGAAGGAATTACATGGACAAGAGTGTGATAGGATCACACTCTATAAACTCACTTACTATAATGAAGGTCAAGGGTAGATGTCTGAAGAAGCGTAATGTAAGTATAAAAATTTGTTTAAATTTTAAGTTTATTTATTTATGTAGTACTAACTAATAATGTTTACATTGAATATTAGTTTTGTTTTTTAATTTTAGAATCAGATGTAAGAGTTGTTGCAAACATCAATGTCTGAGGGAAATGAGGCAAATGTAGAAGACATTTGCAATTATGTGCTTGGTACACAATCCGGATATATCAAAGGTCTTGGGTTTTACCTTAAACCAACTACTTTATCTTTATCAAGATCAACATTCGCTTAAGGTTAAATTACAACATATTGAAAAGAAAGTTGGCCAAGCATGAAAATTACCTCAAAAAATTACTTTGTTTGGATTATGAAAACAGTGAAAATGAAAACGAGACTGAGCGATTTGTATTATATCTTGTAAACTAATATTTGTATTTATTATTTTGTAGATAAGTATTTTTGAAGTTGTTATCGTAAAATCTTGTACATGAACAAATATAATGATATTTTATTTTTATAAAAACGCTTTAAACTATCAATTTATTTTGTACAATTTAATAATAAATTAGCAACAAAAAATTAAATATTATATACAATAATATGGATAAAAATGTAAAAAATAATTATAATTTAACATGGTATAATATTTTGTTAAAATGTATATTAAATATTTGACTACAGTTTACAAAACGTAGGTAGAACTTTTTGGCTACATTCTCAGAAACTTAAATAAAAACATTTGGCTACGTTTCAATAATCATAGCTAAAAACATTATGCCATGTCTTTGGAAATGTAGCTAAAAACTTTTGTCTACATTTAGCTACCTTTTTTTAGCTATGAAAACTAAGCGTAGCCAAAAGGTACTGGCGACGATTTCTCAAAATGTTGCTAATAGTTTTTCGCTACGAAAATAAAGTGTAGGCAAAAATTA
This sequence comes from Erythroxylum flavicans, assembly GCA_027576715.1. Lineage (NCBI taxonomy): Eukaryota > Viridiplantae > Streptophyta > Magnoliopsida > Malpighiales > Erythroxylaceae > Erythroxylum > Erythroxylum flavicans. Next base: position 28,349,508 of record JANZXP010000006.1, read on the forward strand.
TTAGCGACGATTAGCAAAAAATGATACCTATAGTTTTCAGTTATAGGAATTTGACATTATTTTCGGTGACGAATATAATTCGTCGCTAATGACTATTAGCGACGATTTTGGGACTTTTAACGATGATTTTTTTTATAGCCAAATTTCCTTTTTGTTATAGTGCTAGTAGTTACGTGCTTAGTGCACTTTTGATCTTTGTCTGCAGAGCTACTTGTGCGACATACATCCCTCATAAATGTTACATTACCGAACTAACCATGAGATAGGTCCAACTTGTATGCTTTTGTGTTTTCCTTTTTATGAAACACTTTAAACTATTCACTGTTAAAACTTTTTCCTTATTATACGATTATACAGAATCTTAAACATATATAATTCTCATGTATAAATTATCATACCTTGATCCATAAATTCGATTGATGTTGATTCTCTTCCGTGTTTCTATTCAAATCTATATTTTCTCCTTATTTGATGGTTATCGGCAAAAGCAACTTAATAGGTAAGAATAGGACCAAAAGAGGCGACTTTATAAGTGGTTTTTGAGAAAACCACCTATTAACTACCATATCCATCATGTCGGTATTAAGCTTTATAAACATTTATTACACGAGACATTAATAATCCAACATTCTCCTACTTAGCTCATGTAACATTGCCATTTGCATAAGTCATTTAAATTTAATACGCATTGAATACATTAGTCATCATAATCAAAAATTAGAACTAACGTGAGTCCTGGCGGTTGTATGTGATTTAAACAACATATTCCCTTCCATGTACTACGAAGTTAGTCTTCTCTATGAAATGATCCATAAATGGGAAACATAAAATTGATCAGAAACAAATTCAATAATGAGCTCAGAATATCAATTACATTAAAACATATGATCATAATATGCATTAATGCCTACTCAGCAATAATGCCCATACTGTCAATATGCCCTATAAATATTTTGTACAGTAATTCCTTAGTTAAAGGGTCAACAATCATAAGATTAGTGCTAATGTGCTCAATTGACACTTTATGTTTTCGAACCTCTTCTTTAACGGCAAAGTATTTCAATTCCATACGTTTAGCACCTTTGGAATACTTGTTGTTTTTAGAAAAGAAAACTGTTGCGAAATTATCACAATAAATTTTCAGCAGTTTGGCAATACTGTCGACTATTCCAAGTCCTAAAATAAAGTTTCGCAACCATTTAGCCTGAACCTTGGCCTCAAAGCATGCTAAAAATTCAACTTCCATGGTGGATGTGGCAATTACTGACTGCTTCGCACTCTTCCATGATATTGCTCCTCTGGCTAAAAGATATACATAGCCAAATGTAGATTTTCTAGTATCCACACAACCAGTAAAATCTGAATCTGAATATCTAATTACTTCAAGATGATCGGACCTCCTATAAGTAAGCATGTGATCTTTTATTCCTTGCAAATATCTTAAGACTTTCTTTGCAGCTTTCCAATGATCTAATCTTGGGTTACTTTGGTATCTACCAAGTATACAAATTGCAAAGCTAATGTCCGGCTTTGTACACGTTTGAGCATACATCAAACTCCCAACAACAGATGCATAAGGAATTCCTTTAATCTGTTTCCGTTCCATATCATTCTTTGGACATTGTATGAGACTAAATTTGTCTCCTTTCTGAATTGGAATTGGAGACGATGAACATTTATCCATTCTGAATCTCTCTATACCTTTATTAATATATGTTTTCTGAGACAAACCTAATAATCCTTATGATCTGTTCCGAAATATTTCTATTCTGATCACATTGTTTGCCTCTCCTATATCTTTCATTTCAAAGTTGTTAGAGAGAAACTGCTTAGTATCACTTAATAGGCCAAGATTATTAGTTGCGAACAAGATGTCATCTACATACAGAATCAAAAAGATAAACTTACTCCCACTGACCTTCAGATATATATACCAATCAACAATATTTTCTTTAAAACCAAAGGAAACAACAGTATCATTAAACTTAAGATATCATTAGCGGGAAGCTTGTTGAGTCTGTATATTGAATTTTTTAGTTTAGACACCATATGTTCTTTCCTTTTAACTGAAAAACCCATAGGTTAATCCATATATACATTTTCTTCTAAATTCCCATTTAGAAAGGTAGTTTTCACATCCATCTGATGTAGCTCTAAATCATAATGAGATACTAATGCCATAGTAATTCTGAGATAATCTTTCTTAAAAATTGGTGAGAACGTTTCCTTATAGTCAATGCCATCTTTTTAAGTAAAACCCTTAGTAGCAAGTCTAGCCTTGTAACGTTCAAGGTTTCCATAAGAGTCACGCTTTTTCTTAAAGACCCATTTTTATGCAACTCTCTTGCATCCTTCAGGTAATTCTACAAGGTCCCAAACACCATTATGTTCCATAGATTTAAGCTCATCTTTCATTGCATCTAACCATTTATTAGCATTAGCACTATTAATGGCTTGTGAAAATTAAACTAGATCATCATTAATTCAGAAGTCATCTTCCAACTCTTGTAGATAGATCACATAATCATTCTGAATAGCAGATCTCCTTTCTCTTTGGGATCTTTTTAATGTTATTTCCTGTGGTTCTTCTATTGTAGGTTCATGTTGAATGCCAAGAGCTTCTATTTGTTGCTCTTCATAATTGTTATATGGTGCAATAATTTGAGAAACAACAATTTGAGTAGTGGGAACACAAGTTAAAGGGACTTGTATTTTAACTTCTTAATTTCCACATTTCGTGAAACATCACTCCCACTAATTTTACCATTCTCAATAAACCTAGCATTTCCATTTTCAACAATTCTTATACTATGCTTAGGACAATAAAATTTATACCTTTTAAATTTTTCTTGAAAACCAATGAAATATCAACTGATTGTTCTTGCATCTAGTTTCTTTTCTTGTGGATTATAAATCCTTATTTCTACCTAGCAACCCCAGACATACAGGTGCCTTAAACTGGGTTTCCTATCAGTCCACAGTTCAAAAGGTGTCTTTAGAACTGCCTTACTAGGAACCCTATTTAACAAATACATGGCAGTTTTTAAGGCATACATTTATAATGATAAGGGTAAAAATGCATTACATAACATACTTCTAACCATGTCCATTAAGGTTCGATTACGCCTTTCTAATACACCATTTTGTTGTGGTATACCCGATATTGTGTATTGAGCACATATGCCATGCTTTTCTAGGAATTTAGCAAATGGAATAGGGTATTGTCCACTTTCATCATATCTTCCGTAATACTTACCACCTCTATTAGAACTAACAATTTTCACTTTTCTGTCTAGTTGCCTTTCAACTTCAGTTATATAAATTTCTAAGGCATTCACTGCTTGAGA
>JANZXP010000006.1:28356110-28372546 GCA_027576715.1 Erythroxylum flavicans
TTATTTGAAGGGAATCCAGAAAACCTTACTCAAGAACAAGAGGAAAGGCAAACTTAAGCTTGGATTTTCAGCAAAAATTAGGTGGGTAATATATTTATAATTGTTGTGTAGTATGGACAAACTGTCTTGCTTGCTTGTATGTTATGTGTTAAATTTCCTGTGTGAATTGTGACAATTGTTACAAATGCATTGTGACTGTGATCATGTTATGCCATGACATTTTGTATGAGTGAAAGTATAAGAAGCATGAGAATGTGAAAATGCATGGGAATGAATTGAGCATAAATTGATTGTGTTTGGGAAAGAGAGGAACGTTTCGTTAGTCATGTGCACGTCGACAAATAGCCTTGTCCCGGCTGCCCGCTTGAGGCCACGAGATCCTGAGAATTCAGACTCGTTTTGTTCACGGTATAAACTTCAGTTTATCCGTTTTGTTCCACGGAACTCTCGAGCCATTTGTTATGCATTTCATTATTGATTTGACAAGCATGATGCATAATTGAGTGTTATGTGGTGATGGATAAATGACGTGACATCTTGGTAAATTTATGAGTTTTAGCTTGTTTAATATTGAATTGTGATATATATGTAATTATGCTTGTATGAGTGGCTCAATGCCAATGGCTATAAATGTATAAGCCACTGAGCTTTGCAGCTCACCCCAATTACCCTCCACTCCTCAGGTTCAAATCGAGAAGATCAGTGATCCTTGCAAGGCATTCGGAATATCAAGATAGCTGAAGTCTTTTGTGCTAAGTTACTGAACATTTTAGCTAGCTTTATAGGCATGTCAAACATGAACATCCTTTTGTATTTTTGTATTAAGATGATGTGTATGTTGTCATGTAACAAACTCTCACTGAGTTTAGAAATGAGGAAGTGACATTGATATTTATGATTCTGTTGTTTTAAAAATTGAGACAATGGAATGTATATGTGCATGCCTTCTCTATTGAATTTGCCAAGGATGTTGTACTAGAATAGAAAGTTAGAACTGGAGAGATTGTGTCCAGACGCAAAGGAAAAATATAGAGGAAGAGTATCGTCTGCGATGACGCCATACACAGACGCAAAGGAATTGTCTGTGCTGATGTCATGCACAGACGCAAAGGAAGAACACAGAAGAAAGGAATCGTCTGTGCTGACGTCACACATAGACGTAAGGAATACAGACGACACGTCATAACACAGATGCAAGGAATCATCTGTGATGACACGTTAAAAAAAAAGGCAGACGCAATGAAAGGTAGACGCAAATGAAATACAGGCGATAAGGGGAGGTCAAACCCAGATGATAAAAGTCAAAGACAGACGATAGGCTAAACATAGAAGAAGAATTTAAGAGGTTATGCTAATTGAATTGACCTGAAGCATGTTCATAGGCAAATTGTGGACTCGCCAATGCTGTCCTTGGTTATATTCAGGCTTGAATGGAGATGAGCCCAAAAAGGGTTAGTTTGAACACAAGTGGTCGTGAAAAATGTTGGTATCCGACATCTTATGGTATCAGAGCAAGAAGATGAACCGATAATGATTAAGGTGTTTTCTATTGGAAATAAGCTCATGTTTATGATATTCTGGATAGTTGGGGTCCGGAGACGGGTCTCGACACATTCGATTTGTCTTTCATGGTGTTATAGCTCATTTGGAATGACCATACTCAGATGGTAAAGAGTTCAAAATAAACTGTACAAGTAAATTCTCATCCACTTTCATTCCCAGAGACTTAAGTCTTGCTGCAACATTTGTCATTTCAATGACATGTTCATGTATAGTACGAGAACCATCAAATTTCATGGTGGTCAAAGTATCCATTAGTGTTCTAACAAGAGATTTATCAGCTGTTTGGGAGTGCTCTTCCACAAAACTCATAAATTCTTTAGCACTTTTAGTTTTAGGAAGAGTTGACTTGATGTTGTTTGCTATGCTCATTCGCATAAACATCAAGCTCAATCTGTTTGATTTTTCCCAAGCTTTATAATGAGCCTTTTCTTCATCACTGCTAATATCAGCAAAAGCAGCAGGCTTCTCAACTTGAAGTGTCAAATTAAGATCCAATACACTAAGATGAAATTGGACTTGTTCACTCCAGTCAGAAAAATTCAACCCATTAAATACTAGTACAGACGAAGCTTGTGAATGTAAAGATATAGGGATAGAAATTGCAATAAATACATGCCTAACATTAATGTTTTGAGTCTTAAACTAACATATTATATAAATTCAGATGAAAGATTATGTTAACAATTAATTTTCATTATTGTTCTCCTTTGGGTGATACATCAATGCACACAATAATCATTATGATGCTAATAATATTTAACATTATTAGGTAATGATGTATACACTACTTAAAAATATTTATTATTTTTGAATAAATAAGTAAAACTAATAGTTTATTTACATTACCAAACAATCGTGTTCATTCATTATAAGAACAACCAATTAACCTTTGGTTAATTCATAAATTTCTTATAATAATGAATTTCAGTCTACTTATAGATAAACATCATTTATAGCATCAATTTTATGAGTGAGTGATTGAAAAATTCTAGTCAATTTAGAACTAAATTAGCTTAAAAGATTTGATCACTTTAGTGATTAACAAATCTAACATAATATTATTCCAAATTTGATAAATCCATAAAACATTAATTATTCAATTATCCCGAGATAGAAATAAGTTAACATGCATATACTTCGTCCTCATTCATGTTAACATGCATTTTTTTATACAGTTTATGCATGCATAATTACACTGTTCATGTGTATTCATCTTTAATTGTTTAATACACTATTTCATGTACACTAACATAAATGCATGCACTGTGCATCTTATATTGTTTAATAATATTAACACCATTCACGTACACTAACATAAATGCATACACTGTTCATCTTTTATTGTTTAATATTATTAACACCATATTTACACTGTTTATGTTCATGCATCTTTTATTAAAACAACCAATGAACGTTCATGCATCTTTTATTAAAACAACCAACGACATAACAACGATGATGCACTGTCACATCAGCCACACACACGGCTAATGCGGTAGTCATCGATGATGTCTTACGCCACCAAGGGAAACATCGTCACCGATAGTGTCTTAGATCATCACCGAGAAAACACATGCATTTCTCACGTACTTGAAAAATAAAATTGCCCAGTATATATATATATAAATACCAAGTCATCAACGGAATCGGAAAGAGAGGGATTCGAACCCTTGGTACGAATAACTCGCACAATGGATTAGCAATCTGATGCTTTAGTCCACTCTGTCATCTCTCCCAATTCAAAAAAAAAAGCCCATATTCCAAACGAACAAATTCAAACTTGAAAAAAAATCTTTCTGATTCTCAAAGAATGAGGGGTAAAGGGATTGATCGAGAAAAATTTGATAAATACTGATAACTCTCAGATAGAGTATTAGAATGGAAAAATATATTAGATAATGAACTATTGGTTCTAAGTTATCTCAGGCGATGAATCAACAATTCGAAGTGCTTTTCTTGCGTATTCTTGATAAACCAACATTTATCTATAGATGTAGGAGGATCTGTTTGGGAAGTATGAAGCCCTTATATTATATTATATTATATTATATATATATATATATATCCAAACAGAAAAATATGAAAATTTTTCAAAACTGAAAATGTAACGGAGAATCATAAAATTCATAACCAGATTCTCTAATACCACATGTTAAAACTTTCTCCTTATTATACAATTATACAGGATCTTAAACATATATAATTCTCACGTATAAATTAGCGTACCTTGATCCTTAAATTCGATTGATGTTAATTCTCTTCCGTGTTTCTATTCTTTCTTCTCTCTTTATCACTTCTATATTTTCTCCTTATTTGATGGTTATCGGCAGAAGCAACTTAATAGGCAAGATTAGGACCAAAAGAGGTGACGTTTATATGTAGTTTTTGAGAAAACCACTTCTTAACTGCCACACCCATCATGTCAGTATTAAGCTTTATAAACATTTATTACATGAGACATTAATAATCCAACATTCACGTGTAATATTCTACTCTCTATATACTATCATTCAAAGTCATCGCCTGGCCTATTATATCATACTACACTGAGGTGTTGGTTCTTGATTTTTTCTGCAATCATATTTCTTTAAGTTTTGGAATCAGTACATTACCATGTCAAGTATTTTTTTCCCTATTGATGTTGCTATTTATCAGTGTTTAATGTCGATGGACAATCCCTACATTTTGTCGTGCATGTATTGATCATCTTAGGAGAGAGAGGCTATGGTAAATCACAAGCAATGGATCTAGCAAAATTGATAGAAAGTGAAGATGGAGTTACTGCTATAATTGATGCATTTCACTGACATTTATATCTTGAACCACCGTTTTCTATAATGTCTGTAGTTGAAAACGAATATCTTAATCGTATAGACTTGTTTTAAACTCTCACATTTTGTACAACAATATTTTGATTTAGTTACACCATAGCAATACATGACAAAGTGAGGACATATAAATATACCATGGATTGATTGTTGGAGGGGCCGTTTCTAGTATGTTATAGGTCCTGGGTAAAGTACAAAAATTAGGTCTTATTTTTACCTATTTTTGGACTTTTATAAATAATAAAAAGAAACAAAATATAACTCTTTTTTTGTTCTTTATAAAATCAAGAGTAGAACCTATTTTATTTTATTTTATTTTTATAAGAGTAAAAATGAGTCTTATTTTATTTCATTTTATTTTTTATGAATGTAAAATTAGGCCCTATTTTACTATTTATGTGTACGGGTCCTGGGCGGGTGCCCAGGCTGCTTTTGCCCAGGGCTGACCTTGATTGTTGGTCTCGTTAAATTTGTGAGTAGTTAAAAGTATAATCTTTTACTTTTATTAAATAATCATACTTTGTCTTTAATAATTATAATAATTAACTAATTTAATAATAAGATTTAGATATATTAAAAAATTAAATTAAAATTTAATAACATATAAAAAGGGTCAAAATTTTGGTTTTCGTTTCTTTATTACATATCTCATCCAAATTTTTTATATTAAAAATAAAAATAAAAACCCCAACGATGCAGAATTAATTAGGGACACCCATGTCAACAACACTTGACATGAATTAATTAATGAAGTTGACTCTTAAGTCATATTTAAAAGACACTAAAATTCATGCGTTTAATTATTTTTTATTTTTAGATAATATTTCAAATTAAGTAAAAATAATGAATTTAAAAGATAATTATGTTTAATTAATTCCATTATATATATTACCAAAGATTTCAAATTTTAATTTGTTAATTTGAAACAAATTAGAGTTTTCAGAGTTCAATTATATTATTATTTCATAAAGGATTGCTTAACATTCCAATTTTAATATACTAAACAAATGAAATGTTTTCGGTTCAACGCAAAATTAAAAGCGGAAAGAGAAAATTAGATTTGAAAAACACTTTCATTTCCTTGTCAATCGCAGAGGCTATCTGAAATGATTTGGAATATTATTTTTAAAATCGAATGTCGAATTTTATCCCAATAGTGCCTCATTTTCTAATGCACAATTTGACATGAAGTCTTCAATCCCCACAATCCCAACTTCCGTACTAGATCATATTATAATGAATATGATTGTTTTCAACATTTTGGCTTTCCAAGATCAATCAAAATTTGTAAAAATGTAGATCAGCCAAATTAGGTAGCCTACTTGTAGTTAAAATTTCAGCTCAAGTTTCTGGCAAAGGGCCCTTGGCTTGGCATCTGGAAGGAGGGGAATTTTACTGCATTTAAAAGAAATAATCATAGTTTACAAGATTCATACTTTACTGGAATTGACAGAACCTTGATGCATATTCGTAACTTTTAAGATTCATATTTTACTAGAATGAAAATTAGATGAAATTTGTCAGATGATCAAGACATAGCCTAGAATCTGTTACTCGAGTTAAAGCTACTGCACTTGGTTTGTTCATGCCAGCATCCTTGATATGTTCTTTAGTGTTCTCACTTGCTGCAGGCCTACCTAGGATGGATTTAACCAAGAAATCAGATTGTGCCCTCCCGAGTATTTTGTAGACTTGATATTGCCCTATCCTATGGGGCTTTCTTTACTTTAATTCAATTTATTTTTCAAAAAGGAAAAAAAAAAGCCTCTTGGCTTGATAAGGAAAATGATAAATAAAAGAGTCCTTCCAGGATCTACTAATGTACAGAATATCGGATCATGTTTGTGTTATCATTAACTTGACAATAGAGATTAAAAAATGTTGCAAGTCACTCAAAATTCAGAATCTCCAACACTGAAAGCGACCACAAGAGATCCTGTCCTTCCTAAGTTGCAGGCTCTCTGATTTGGGCATCTGTACCGGACTTCCCATGAAGTCACGTTGCAATCTGCAGGTAATGTTAGGCTGTCTATGTTACCAACGATGTACATGCAACTGTATAACTTCATTGGAAACTGGTCCAACATAAGTTATGACTTACACAGGAAAGGAGAAAGATCCAGTGCTACCAATTGATTGATTGGAGTCGCTTGACTCAACCGATACCATCCCTCCGTTTACTGTCTCCTGTACTTCGTGCCTTACTGTTTCGCTGGTATAAGGTGACTCAATATCCAAGTTGGTCTCTTCCTGAAAAGAACTCGTTAGCTTTTGTAATCCTCTGATAGAATTTGTTTGAATACCGTCAAAAAGCAAAAGATTCTGAAATCGTGTTCATCAGAGAAGCCCTGGGGATGTATATTAATGGAATACATACACGAGGTTTTAAATGGAAACTGAGAGAAAACAGTAAGGCCAATGTTACATGTTCAACAGGAATAGTCTCGTGGTCGTTACTTGTAACAGCAATGTTAGGCGTAATCTCGTGGCTGCTTTCTTCGACTGTTTCTGCGACTTCATCGTAATAGAACTACGTTTCCACTCAAAAATCAATATTTGACCTTTTTAATCGCTTTTACTGGTAATGACAAGCGAATTGAAAACAAGAAAACATTATTGCAAACCTCTGGAGTGGCCACCCCTGGACTTAAATGTTTGGAACCAACGCAATCCAACGACTCTGACATTCCATCTTTTACAACATCAAAAGCACCATCCTCTCTAAAACAGAATACTATATATTCCTCATCTTGAGCATGGTTAAAACCTGACCAGCTGCTTGAGTCACTGCTCTTACTCCCCATTATTGAAGCATCTTTCCTTGCCTGTGTTTCATTTTCAGAGTTGATCTGTCTGCCATTTTTGCGACGCCACCACGACTTTCTGTTAACCATTTTATTACCCCTGCATTCCTCAATACTCTCAAAACCCATAACTCTCATCTTTCTCTCTGTCTCCTGTTCATCATCTGCAAGAGCACAAAATAACGCAAAATATAAATGAAGAGTACTGCATTGGAATAAGAATTGATTATGGGTTCACAATCGCTTTAATATTGTCGTTTCTGATTCTAGGATTTCGGCTCTTAGATTTAGAGCCAAAAACTAATTTTCGGCTTTTAGTTACCTAGAGAAACCCTGCAAGCCGAGATACATGACAACCAGCCTCGCAATTTCCATCTTATAACTCTGGTGCACATATCCTAAAATTTAACAATTATCTGCAATCTAGCAAACAATAATGTTCGAAAGGAGAGGGAAATGGACATTTGAATTTGAAAAGATTTAATTAAGGACTGCATGAATCAAGGAGTCTCACAGTGTCAATCCCATAATTATGACTAATGAATGTTCAGTAAATTGCACATGGGAAAAGAGATGATGCGTAGAAAAAGTTGTAGTTGGCAAACCAAAACGAAAGTTTACTCCTTTATTGCTATGCGAAAAGAACTCATCCACTTTTATTTTCTAGAAATAACAATCATAGCAAGTTGATCCCATCCATTACTATTACAAAACCTGACAAACTCAATAATGAATCACGGTTACGTTATACCCAATAATAGCATCCATTCGCTCGAAAGAGTGTGTGCTTGCCAAGCAGTACCCACGAGCAAGACGGAAAGCACCAGTACCACCGACGACTGGGATCTCTCTGACCTCATTCGTGATGGGGTTCCGGCCAACAACGCTGAGTGTGCTACCATTATAAGGTCCTGTAACGAATCCTATTGTAAGAGTCATGTGAAGGCTAAACTCGTTCTGTTGTGAGGACATGACATATATCCCCTGAGCACGTCCCACTACTGTAGAATTCGGGTTGGGGTTGATTGTGAGAGGGTTGTCCATCACGTAAACGGAACCATACATGGCTCCGACTTGGTCTGCTCTGGTGAAGTTCTGTGGACGAGCGACACGAACAGCAGTTGGGTTTTTTCCTTCGACGACATCGTGCATGTAGAATTGAATGTTGGTCTTCCTTGTCTTCATTCTCATTGCATCTGTCTTGGACAAGGAGAGCATGAGGAGTGCCGCAATGAGAAGCAGAACTCGTCCTTTAATTGCCATGGCTAAACAGCAAAAGTTTCTTCTTTTGGGTTTCAACAATGGCAATTAAGCTTGTAGAAGAGGGATGTGATCTATGTGTATATCTGTACTACCTACAATGTATATATATACACATACAGAAGAAAGCAGGTGTTCGAGGGTCAGAGTTTGGTTGGATTTTTTCGTTTTTTTTTTGAAAAATAGTATGGTTGGATTTTTCAAAAGCAGTGGAAGCGAAGTTTCTAACCTTAACCTGCCAGTCGTAGATAGATACGCAATATTCCAATTCCAAGGGTAACTGGAGAACTTTGTTTGCACTGGTGAACATTCAAATGGTTGAAAGTTTCATTTTCTTTGGGAAGAATACTTCGGCTTTTTGGTAACGTTTTGAATTGACTGGTTATACAATGGTCCTCTCATAATTTATGTCATCCTTTTGTTTTCTTTTTTGATTGCCCCACGGTTAGTTGCTTAGTTTAGCTAAATGTGTCTACGGTGACATTTGTAATGACCATTTTGTATATATTTTATTCTATTTGTTAACTTTTCTGATCTAAAAAAAATATTATTACATATTTAGTTCTTTTTAAAGTAAATATTTATCATTTAAAGGGCTTGCCCACATTACGTTGTTAAAGATTCAAAAGGTTGGTGCTGGAGGAAGAAAATGGAAGAAAACAAGAGCTGTACGTACAAATTAAACCCAAAGTCAACATATAGAGAGGAGATTCATTTGAAACCAACCCAAAGTCAAAACATATAGAGAGGAGGTCCACCGTGCATGATTTGATTAGGTCACAAGGTTGGAACTACTACGTTGAAATCCAATAATGATGTATGACACGGCGTTTATTACATGCCTTCATTTAAGTTCGTACTGTATATTTGTTTTTGTAACATGTTTAACGAATTTACCATAAGATTTTTGATTCTACCACTTAAAATAAGTTCACTTATTTCTTTAGAAAAGACTTTGGTTGGTATGATTATTAATTAGCTCCATCAATTCTCTTATTTAATTTTGAATTATAAATATTTTACTTAAATATATAATTACTCTTAACTCCATATTATAATATGATACTTAAAATACATACTTTCCTTGTTAAATATTTCCGCGTATTTGTATGACAAAAAAATTTGTAAAACCCAAAATGTTTTTATTAATGATTATCTAATTATTAAAAGTTAAGTTTTTATAATTAATACAACTTTTAATTTTGTATAACATCAATTAAAAATCTTTTCATATTGAAATTTGTATAAATTTCTAAATGGGTTTTCAAAGGGAAAGATTTAATTATTTTAAAACGTGCTTAATGATATAAAAAATTATTATTAATTTTAATAGTTTAACTTTTCAATTATGTCAATAATTGAAAATAAAAAGTTCTTTAATTTTTTAATAAACCAATGTCTTCTTAAGTTTTCATTACATACAATTAAGAACAATTGAATTTCTCCCATAGTTTAAGTTTCTTATTGGATAAAGAATTGTGGAAAATATTTTTAAAATTTTAATTAAAATATATTTAAATAATGGTTCTTAAAATTATGATAAATGGGACCAGTAGTAGATCTATCAATAAGTTATAACAAACAATGAAATTAAATTATTATTTAATTAAGATGTACTTAACTTTTTCATTGTGGATAAAAATTTAAATTAGTTTTACTGTAAAACTATTTATGAAATTTTATACACTGTATAGTGCATACAAGTAGCTCTCTTGGAAAGAGTATAACGACTAGCACGGTATGTTTTTCTAATGAATTATCGTTTTCACAGCTATTTTTGATATTCTTTGTTTCTTTCAATTTAAAACGTATTGCTTAAAATATGAACAGCTACCAATAATATATTTTCCAAGTATAAAACAAAAGTTTCTAAAAAGGAAAAGAAAAGAAAAGAATCATAATCAGAACCATATAATATAAACCGAGATAATACATCACAAAAGAGCAAGTGATACCAAACATGGGTAAGGAAAAAATGGCTGCTAGTCTTGTACCAATTGACGTTGTTATTTGCAACCATAACAAGAAAATAAAGACTAATCAGCAGGCTTTTCAATCTTTATATTCTTCTCCGCCAGGAAACTAGAAACTCCTGCATTCAGAAGGGAAATGAGGAAAAGATAATCAAAATTTCTTTGTTTATCTCAAAGAACTAACAATCCTGTTAGATATGAAAACATTTTTATAAACTTAAACAAACTATAGTTAAACATTGATTTAACTTGTCTCTCAAGTTCCTCATGCGGGCAAACAGGTATCATCACAAAAATTTTTTATGAGCCCACAATCTTCAATTGGAAGCAATATCTAGTACATATATCCACAATAAAAGTAATTACAAATAACAATCTGTGTTACATGTTATTTATGTCATATACAATCCTGGTAATGTTGACAACAAGAACTATATCAATAAATTATTATATGAATAACATAAATTAAAGAAAGAATAAGTAGAAACTAGAAAGTTGTTTTTCCCTTTCTATTATATTTAGTTAACGCATCTGTTGTACTATTATCAACTTCAATGGAGCTACCTTTAGTGATATTCCTTCAATCATATTAATGAAACAAGGAATTGCAGAAGGATATTTCATTATTAAGAGATGCTAGTATTTTCCATCTCACCCTTAGTTCATTGACAACTTTGCAGGGTCCTTCTATAATATTAGAGGTTGTTTGTTTTATAAGCGAAAAGGAAAAGAAAAGTATTAAGGGTTTCAGAGTAAGCTACGACAGTGTAGAAAGGAAATGCCATTATGGAAACGGACTATCAAGGTGGGCTATAACTTCACCAGGGAAAGCTGAATCGGTAGCCTCAAATGCAACTTTAATTGCGTCTCTCCAAGTTCCACCAATGGCTGCAGCATCCTTTTGCAAATTTAACTGGCCAGGGTCTTCCATCAGCAAGGAATATCCAGAGAGCAGATGTCCTACCCAAACGCCATCTTTCCTGAATCACAAACGATTGAGTTTTTGCAACATGAACTTGATATAGCAAAACAGAAAACTATTGTTATCAATCTTGCACACAAAAACTACCTCCATTTCCTTTCAAGAAAATAAGCTAAATTAAGCTCCAAAATCAATAACGAAGTAGTAACACAAGTTTAGACAGTCGGCATATTGTAAAAGTGGAAACTCACACAACAATATCCATGTGCCTTGGTTCATAATGCCCACCACCTATTCCAAGAAGTATTTTGTTTCTACCATCATTCTCTGACCAAAAATAGTTACCAGCAATAGCCTGGGCAGCATCCTGCCTTATCCAGTATTCTGCTGTACTACCTAAAGAAAATGGAAACATGATTGTAATGAATCTGAAACAGAATGACCAATTTCCAAGGGTAAACTGTGCTAAAATTAGGCAGCTTTATTCAGTTGAGGAAAAATATCTTCTTTCTCTGTATATTTTCCCATTTCCACATTTTCCTTTTGCATGAAAGACTAGGGTCTATGAAACAGATAAAACTGTATTCATTCGTAAAGCATGCAACATATGAGGAGTTGGTACATTAAGTTGCACAAGCTTACCAATCTCCACAAACAAGGTTGGGGAATTAGTTATTGGACCATGATGGGTAGCCTCCAACGTGACGTGAAACAATGGGAAAAGGTTGCAATAATGTGACATGCTTTCAAGATTCTTTGTACTAAAGCAGGTAATGTCGCAGCAATAGTAATCAAAAAGTGAAATCATGCTAAACTACTGGAGTATCCAATTTAAGAAGCATTTTGATACTGAAGGTGACATTAAAAGTAGCTGTTAGCAGAATCTGCACCAGAAGTTACAAGCAGGTTAACTATTTTACCCCATGTTGTGTTTGACAGACAGTTTATCTGTCAGAGAAACTAAATAGGACCTCATTTACTTTAATCGCAGGACATTTCAGTTCAAGGTTCTAGTGCGAGTTTAGAAGTAGCCAAATCAGAGGAAAACCCAAGAAACTCTGAACAAGATACAGATTGGCCTCTCTTGGAGCTCACCATCTGCTCTATCACATAATTTTTCTCTGAGTCTTGCTTCCCGTGCAGGAAAAAGCTCTAGAACATGTGTTCCAGAGGGTGAAGAATGCATTATTTACTTAGTTGAGTACTATTGATTAATTAGCTGGAGATAGTCTGTGAGGGAAAGCTGTCCCATGTGAAGCACAGAAACAGCGACGTTGAGAAGAACAAGAGAAATAATGGACTATTTTTCATTACCTGGTTGCATAAGCATTTGAAATTTACTAGACCTAGATGATGACAGAAGGAGCAATTCAGCTATTGGAATATCAAAGCACAATCATGGAGAGGCGTGCTTACAGCTTAGAAGAAGGTGGTCTCTGCTAACTAAGCAATATCTGTATCGCTGAACTGCGATAGAGGACTTGATACAAGAAAACCAGAAAGTAAAAGAGAGGTTCGTGTCTAGTATGAATCTTCAATTAGTTTACACTTTCCTCATAATTTCATTCCCTTATCTGTTAATATTTTCCCCCTCTTTTGTCATTTAAGTTGCAGATTGCTGACAGGATATACAGTGATAAAAGTAAAGATTAATGTGCAAAGTGTTGACTGAAATTTGTAATTAGAGCGCACACACATTCTGATGATGGCCAATGACTTTAAAGCAGAAATTTAATGTCGTTACTTGTGTAAGAACTTAACTTAGGTAGTAGCTAATGATTTCCACTTCATCAAATGACATTTGGACATGTGTTCCAACTTAGATGCTACATGGGAAACAAGTCAGAAGTGTATGGAAGGGATGCTGCTACAAAGTATCACAGAAACTAAAACTTTGTTCATGGTTGTGACATCCAAGTTTAACGAATAACTACGTAGAGAAGGCTGGTACAAGAAAGCTTATAAGTAAGCTTGTTAGTGCAGAAGAGCATTTAACAGAGCGGAATCGTACTCCGAAAGTTGAGAAAGTTATCTTGTTTTAGAGTCAAAATTTTCAACGTTATAAGACTACTTTTCATCCATTTTAATTCATTTATAAAGAAAATAACTGAAAAGACATAGGATGAAGATACACATTGTCCTGCAGCTACTTCCATAAACGAGTTGTGGTTTCTTACCTCCAACTCAGGAGTCAAATTATGGGATACAGCAATTGTCCTCAGAAGCCTCAAACATGGACCAATTCTCGGATTAGGAGGCGCTGCTCATCCTGGCTTTCCACCAGCAGGTAGAGCTTCACCTTCGAGTATATAAGGGATACCTAACACAGATTATAGTTTCAACGAACGTTAAAGCATATGGAATAATATTCACAAATAGAAAGTTGATATATACCTATAAGGTGAATAGGGAGAGCAGGGCGGTTAGAGGAGGCAACATGCTTGCTAAGAAAAATGACCTCGTCCACAGACTCTCCAGTAGCTTGCTCCCAACGCTTGTCTAGGTGATCCACTTGAACAAGACGATTGTGAAGCTTTGAGACCCTCACCTCCCTATTTACAAAACTTTCTACATCCTAAACAAACCAATGTACATTGTAAAAAAGCCAAAAACATAAGTCAAACAAATAACAGAACAAAATGATCTATGGGAATTGTCAAATCACTTAAAAGAAAAAGAAAAACCTTCTTGTTGCCTTTTCTCTTTTATCCCTTTTCCTAACATCGCAAGCGACATCCTTTTTTGGTTGTCTTCAATATGAAATGACAATTAAACAATGAAATGAGGAAAATGGTGACCTACAACGGAGGACCTGGATACCAACCGGGGATAGCTAGAAGAGCCAACGCAGGGCCTATGGATGCTGGGTCAGCGGTTGTTGCCACCACCACAACTACCATCTGCCCGTTTCTATTTTTTTTTTCAGCGTTAGCTTCTCCAAGTCCAAAACTGATGGTGGCACGTGCAGATTGCAATGTTAAATATTGAATTATTAATACAGAGGCGCACGTGAGTGAGAGTGGAAAGAAGAAATGAGAGAAATAGAAGTCCGTACACTTGGCGGCGAATCGACGACGGTGTCAGTACCGGCTAACAAGACGGTGAAAGAACTTAAACATCTCTTGACGCTCGCCTTCCCTCCTGCCTCTTCCTTTCCTACCTTTCATCTCTTCTTCAAGGCAACGTCTTTTCCTTTTCAATATTTATTAGTCTGCTTTCTTATTTCTTCGTTTTTGATTCAAGATACTGTTTGAGTAAGTTAATAAGTTTGTGTGGATTGTTGTATCAGGGAGTTAAATTGAGCGTTGAGTGTGGATTAGGCACACTTGACATTGAGCCTGGTGATTTCTTTGTCCTCATTCCATTCACCAAGAAGGATCGTCCCAAAAAATCTGAATTTTCAAACAATCTATCTCCTCAACAAGCCTCAATTTCAAAGTTTGCGAATTCTGCTTATTCTGATATGGTGCAAGAGTTATCTTCCTTATTTGACAAGTCTGCTGGTGACAATACTCAGCAGCTTAATTATGAGCCTGGTAGAACTGATTTTGGACATAAAAGGAAGAGGGACTTTGAGAAATGCGGTGATAGTTGTGAGGATGAGGGAGGCCCTTGTGCTTTTCTGTGGAAGGTATTGCAATCTCCCAACAAGAGCATTTTCGAGCAGCAGAACTGTCAGAAGTTTGTTGAGATTTTGCAATCAATGAATTGCTTAAGGAATCCTGATTCTCAGAGCTGTGCATTCTTGGCAATTATGGCTAGTGGTGGTAGAGGAGTTTTTGTGGACAATGGAGCCTCTTGTTTGTGTCCAGCATGGTTGAAAAGAATCATGGAGGCATTTGCTTTTCTTATCATTCTCTCTGCATTTCTTCGAATGCGGAGGCAGGAAATCACATTGGCTCTATTGAAGGACGCACTGGCACAGCTTGGTAAATTTGGCAGCCAAGTTGTTTTTGAAGATATAGAGCATCTTTCTCTTATTTGCCCTAAGGTAATCGATTGAACTTGTGAGGCCTTATTTCCAGATAACAAGTCCATGATTAGATAAAATCTAATGTGTGGTAGTTAACTGTCTATGCTGTGAATCTACTTCAACTGCAGCAATTGTTCTAGTATTATTTCATTGATCTGTCAAATGAAGAATGATGCAACTTCTAGATGTACATCCTATAATTAGACATTAAGGGGAGTGCGGGAGACAGATGAGAGAGATTTGAAGACGCACAAGACAGAAATAACAAGGGAAAAATATAGTGGTGAGCAATAGAGTAGAAATTGAATCAAGAAAGTAGCAAAGAACACAAAATTACAACTCTACCAACGACTTCATTTCTTCTTTCAAAGCATACCTCATAACCATACAATAGTGTCTTGAGACAACTGACTTCTATTTAAGAGTTCATCAAACCATTTCATATAATTAGTTGCACTGGAGCTTGCTTAAGTTTAGGAGCTTAGATTTCAAGTCATTCCTATTGTTAAATTTGCAATGGGCCTACGGGCCCACACGAGGAGGAAAGTTAGACCACACACAAGCTCAAGTAAGGTTCCATCCTAAAACTATTTGGCAATAGGTAGAGTAGCCCACTAGGCTTATATGTTAGTCCCCTCTTTCTTCGATGTGGGACACTCACATGTGGGTATTTTCAACACTCCCCCTCACATGGGAGTCCCTTTTTTTTTCACTTGGGCAATGTGGAGAGGTACGTAAACAATCCTCATTAGGGTTGGACTTCTAATTGAGGTCAAATACCTGAGGCAAATAATACTTTTGGGCCACTTGCTCCATGCAGACTTGAAATCCTTCTCCAATTGCTTACCTCATAACCATACAATAGTGTCTTGAGACAACTAACGTCTATTTAAGAGTTCATCAAACCATTTCATATAATTAGTTGCACTGGAGCTTGCTTAAGTTTAGGAGCTTAGAATTCAAGTCATTCCTATTGTTAAATTTGCAATGGGCCTACGGGCCCACATGAGGAGGAAAGTTAGACCACACACAAGCCCAAGTAAGGTTCCATCCTAAAACTATTTGGCAATAGGTAGAGTAGCCCACTAGGCTTATATGTTAGTCCCCTCTTTC
>JANZXP010000006.1:28372646-28384060 GCA_027576715.1 Erythroxylum flavicans
TGGGACACTCACATGTGGGTATTTTCAACACTCCCCCTCACATGGGAGTCCCTTTTTTTTTTTTCATTTGGGCAATGTGGAAAGGTATGTAAACAATCCTCATTAGGGTTGGACTTCTAATTGAGGTTAAATACTTGAGGCAAACAATACTGTTGGGCCACTTGCTCCATGCAGACTTCAAATCCTTCTCCAATTGCTTAAATGAGGGCTCCCATTTTGGGGCAAACAATAGGTCGAGATCTTCATTGGCTTTGATGTCATGTTAAATTTGCAATGAGCTTACGGGCCTAAACGAGGAGAAAATTTAGACTACACATAAGCCTAAGTAAGGTTCTATCCAAAAACCAATTGGTAATAGGTGGAGTAGCTCACTAGGCTTATATGTTAGTCTTCTTTTCCCCCTTTTATTCGATGTGGGACATTCACATGTGAGTATTCTCAATACTTAAATGTGGAATATAGGCATTTCTCTTTAAATTAAACATTTAAAATTGAAATCTACTTCTAACAAATGCTTACAAGAATCCATCACATGTTGGATGGTCTTGCATGATTTTCTCTGTCATAAATTTATATTGGGTAATTATGTTTGTCTCAATAAGCCATTTATTGTCAAACTTTTGCTCTGCATCCCCTAATTATTAAATTAGTTCTTTGCCTATTGCATGGGAGATACAAACAATGTCTATAATCAACTACAAATATGTTGTTTCTTTATTTACTTACTAGCAATTCACCTAGTTATCTTGCTAAGTGTGGCTCACACCGTTCTAGTTCTCAGAATGATATTTCACATCACTTTCCTTGTTAGATCATATAACAATGCTTTTTTTTTTCAGGCTGTAGCTTTTGCTAATAATGATCCAAAGCTTGCAAAATCAGCTGAGGCCTTTGTCGTCATAAACTCTGGAATTGAAGAAATGGATCAAATTGAAAACAAATATATTTGTGGTATTGGTGAATGATTATGTATGCCTTTTTTGCCTTTAATTGAGTTCATGTAAGCTTTTAACTTGCATCTTTTATGCCTTTTATTCCCAGGTCGAAAAGCAATGTCCTTGTCCAAAGCATTCAATTCTATGGAGAAACAAGAAACATTCTTTAGAAGTTATATGTGGGAGGCTACTAAATGTTTCATTGTATGGCTTACCAATTCCAAGCACTCTGAAATTTTCAATTTCTAATGCATCTTTATTTTTCGACAATGTACCTCTAAATCAAAGAGCAATTACTAAATGCAAAAGTGGATATGAAAGGGAACACTTGGGCCATCTATTGTTGTGGGTTGTAGTGTGTTTATTTTTCTCTCTAACAATGACCATCACAGCTACTTCACAGTGATAATCAGCAAGTTATGAGCATTGCTTTAGGAAGATTGTGAAGGTTTTATGCTTGAATGTATACTTTAGCTGCATCTAAACTGATGATAGCATTGTTCTTTATTTTCCTTTTCAAATGACTTGCAATATTTGAGGATTTTTTTCAGCCCAAATTGGATTGATGTGTTAATTTTTTTCACAAAATTCTCTTTTTATTTTGCATTGACCGGCCAGTCCTTTCCCTTGTCTTGCATTTTACTTTTAAAATCAGGCATTTGACAGACATCACCTTAGATAGTAAATGATCAATTATTCTTTTCTCCCAGCAGTCTAAAAGTGGAAATGGGAAGGCAATACTCTTTTGCTTGGAGGACGTGATCAAAGTTGTGAATGAAGGTGCCATTAAAACTAATCAAATTGATGCTAAGTCAATAAAAAGAAGAGAATCCTCAACTTCAAGCTCTCACTCATTTCATCAAAGATGCCATGTAGGTTTTCATCACTGTATTGAACTATCATGTTTTGGTCTTTTCCTTTTTCTCTTTTCAACATTCATATGGGGCTTTTTGAAAAAGTGAATGTTGGATATAGAATTTTTATATAATGATTTGCTTTTGACAATTTTCCAGATATACGTTACTTGTCAGTAGCATGAGTCTCTGTCTGTGCCTTATTGTCTTGTAATGATGCTTTGGTTGAGTCTAAGCAAATTCTAAATCAA
The DNA here is from genome assembly GCA_027576715.1 of Erythroxylum flavicans. Taxonomy (NCBI): domain Eukaryota; kingdom Viridiplantae; phylum Streptophyta; class Magnoliopsida; order Malpighiales; family Erythroxylaceae; genus Erythroxylum; species Erythroxylum flavicans. Next base: position 28,374,687 of record JANZXP010000006.1, read on the forward strand.
ATTTCTATTATTCATGCCTGAATCTCAAAATAGAGATAAGTTCTTATTGAATTTTTTTACTTGTTAATTTTTCAACCAGAAGTTCCTTCAGGAACATTATTCTCTGTTAATAAAAAGTAAAACCACCGAGTTAATCACCTTTTTAAACTTTGCAGGAGACAAATCAATTACTACCAGTTGACATGGTTCAACATCTCAAACGGGGCATTGGATCAAAAGGACAGGTTACTCCGCTTTCTAGTATTTCAGAATCTACATACAGCAACATGTTCAACTCTAATGAATATCTTGGTCCCTGTGGCTTGACTTGAAAGACTGCAGAAATATGATAACATTGGGCCCATGTCCATTCAATATCATGCTACAAAAACTTTAAAGGCCTATTTTGGGGTCTAACACCAGCAGATTTATGTGTTGCAGATCATGCATATTGAAGATATTAGTGCAAGGAAACCCATTTATGTGGAGGTACCATGTCAACTTTCTGAGAACATGAAATCTGCATTAAATTGTCTTGGTATTAGTCAATTGTACAGCCATCAGGTACACATCACTTTTTCCCCTCATGCACACAACCCTTTTCTTTTTCCCATATATTGAACTCATATTGTACTTGCAGGAAGAATCAATCCAAGCCTCCCTTTCTGGTAAGAATGTTGTTGTAGCAACAAAGACTTCCAGCGGGAAATCTCTTTGCTATAATGTGCCTGTTCTGGAAGTGTTGTCTCAGAATTTGTCATCTTGTGCTATGTACTTATTTCCAACTAAGGTTGGTTTAAGAATTCTGTAGTGCATCAGCAATTGTATGTTCTGGGTTTGATTTGTTGTGTCCTATTTAAATTGTTGTTCTAATTGTTTAGATGATACAAGCTTCTCATACCTGCAGGCTTTAGCTCAAGATCAAATAAGAGCACTATTAGCTATGACAGAAGGATTTGATTGTAGCATAAATATTGGTGTATATGATGGTGACACTTCTCAGAAGGACAGGCTGTGGCTTCGTGATAATGCTAGACTGGTAGTCAATCTGGATTTTGCTGTTTCAGACAATTTTTTTTGAACGAAATTCATTAGTTATGTGCTTATATTTTGTCACCTTATACGCAGTTGATTACGAATCCGGATATGTTGCACTTGTCAATCTTGCCATATCACAGGCAATTTAGTAGAATTTTAACAAATCTTAGGTAATTATCTTTATTCCTTGAATCGATAGAGCAACTAATCGAAGTGGTTATGGATTTCATTACTTTCTTGGCACAACTTCTCCATGCAATTTATCTATAAACTGATTTGTCTTATGCATTATTTATTAGTGTGATTAGTTTATTTTAGTTTTTGTAATCAAGATGTATACAATCAGGTTTGTGGTAATTGATGAAGCTCATGCTTACAAAGGAGCTTTTGGATGCCACACTGCACTTATATTGAGAAGACTCCGCAGGTTATGTTCTCATGGTATGAATTTTCTCTGGTGAAATAAGATTAAATTCCATTTGTTTTGGAATCATTACTTTAGCATTGAAGGATCAATATTACTTTTCTTATGCAGTCTATGGTAGCGAGCCTTCATTTGTGTTTTGCACTGCAACTTTAGCTAATCCTCGTGAACATTGTATGGTAAGATTTTACTTATTAGTCTAGTTTATTACACTAGGTTGTACTATTACATTATTTGTATCTTTTTTCTTCTTTTAGTTCATTGTATCAAATAAAGTTTTTGTTTCAGTATTTTCCTCATGTAATTTGAGATTGTTTGCTTTACTTTTAGTGATTGAGTCTCTTGTTAGATGTTTAGGAACTTGCAAATCTTTCAACATTGGAGCTGATTAATAATGATGGTAGTCCTTCGGCACAGAAGTTTTTTGTTTTGTGGAATCCGTCATCATGTCTTAAGCTGGTGAAGTTTTCTCCTTATTCTTATATTTCTCTATCAGAAAAAATAAAAGCGTATGGCATAGGTGCCAAGGTACTCCTCGATAAAACTTCAAGATTGTAGGTTTCAGATAAATCCGGGAGTGGCGTGCTTGTTAGTGATTCTGCAGCTAGAAGCATAAGGTGCAATTTAACCACATTTATTTACTGTAGAACTATTGCAGAAATTTATGTTTGATTGATTTGAATTGTGCAAAGTTCAATTGTAAATGATTATAGTACTCATGAGATTAATTCAAATTACTGGTGCAAATATCAATGGTTGAGGGTGATGCAAAAGAGCTTAGAGGTTATAAATAAATAAAAGAGGTTAAGTTGGTGGAATGAAGAGTAGGAGTTGATGGACAGCAAGGACAACCAAGACTGCAATTTACTTTATGCTAAGTTTTATTTACTAGTTAGGGACTAATAATGAGTTAGATATATTGTTCTAGCTTGTTTAGAACTTAAGATTTTTTAAGAATAGAGAATTCTTATTATAGTACAATTCAATTCTATTTTGCATATTATGTTTGGGAATCCCTTTACTTTTATGATAACGGTTCCAAACACCTCTCTTTATATATGTGTACTTGCCAATCAATAAAATAAATCAGAATTTTCTCTTCAAACTTAAGGTTTCAACTGAAAAGTGTGATGCTTTCTTCTCAGAGTAATTATTAAACGTTAGGAGTGATTCTTTGCTACCCTCCATTAGTCGGCTTTCTCACAAAATTTCAGCACTTCTAGCCTGGATTTCCAGCAACCAAAAACCATAAGTCTAGCTATACCAAACCTAAAATTCCAGCCATTTCAAACCTAAAATTCCACTAACTTAAACGTTTTTGTGAGCCTCCAATTCTAGCAGCTAAAATTTTATAAGTTTTATAACTTCTTGCTACCAATTTGGTATCTCTTCTATTCATCTTATATCAATTTGGTATCAAAACATTGATTCACAATAGAGACACATATAGGAGACTACTCAGCAACCAAGAGTGAGATAAAATAGTTTTGAAAATTGTAGATTTGATGACCTTCGGTCACAAGATGCTCCAAGAACTAGTTTGGAGAACAACATCAAACAACAAGCTATACCTGATGTTGAGAGTAGAGAAAGTGAAATCCAAGATGAAGAGGCCGAAATTAATCACCAATAGGTGGGGTTAGAGAATTAATGCCTAATAAGATGTCCAAGAAAAAGAAATTGACCAACAACGAATGGAGAGTGTATGTGAGGCTTTAGAGCCCATGATAGAGCTGAAACACACAACATACTTGAAGATATTATTAAAAAACTGTTGAAGCACCTAAATTTTGTTGGAAAGATGGATCCACAGCTAATTTTAGATTGAACAGTAACAATAGAAGATTTTTGTGATTGGTACATGTCAGAAGATCGAAAAATCCTATTTGTGAAGATGAATCTAGCTGGACACACTAAAATCTTATGGAGATCATTAGATAAATTTGACGTCCACCTCAAATTTGCATTTACTAGTTCAAATTTGCATTTACTAAAACTAGTAAATGCAAATTTGAGATCATTAGATAAATTGTGGAGTTGCATTACAAGACGTCCACCTCAAATTTGCATTTACTAAAACTAGGTATGGGTGACAACTTATGTCAGAATGCTAGAACTAAGTTGAAAAATCAATTAAGAAACCAAGTGTGTAGAACCATTAGTTGACACATGATTATCATGCATACTCCACAAGTCCTCAAACAGCAACTGGAAGCTTCATGCTTGTATCCAATTTGGACGGTGTTCAAGTCACCGGCAAAAGCTTGGAGAAGAGAACCATTGCATGGCTTTTAGATTCACACTGCGGGCTTCACCAGTTCAATTCCACTCCCCCTAATTTCTCCTGTTCTCCTTCTGATTGTTTCACCCCAATCTCCATCTAGAGAGTACCTCAGCTAAAAATTGGCAGTGTAATCCTAGGACAAGGAAGTGTTAATTGAGCCATCAAGTGATCTCTACTACGTCTCTGGGTTTTAGTGCTTATCTTTAAATAACCACATTATCTTAGTGATAAACACACCTAAGATAATGTCATTTATTTAGAAGTGTTATATGAACAAAGATTGTTGACCATATATGATTCAACAAAGCTGAGCAACCAGTAAACAATCTTAGCATCCTTGCTTTCCCATGAACTAAGTTCTTTAGAATTAGTAGGAGCCTTAAAATTCTTGCCCTTTTCACAACATTTTGAATTGAAATTCCCAATTAGGATAATTCTTGCCATTAAGACAAACAATAGATATGTTTTCTTTTTACATATTTTATCAGAACAATAGATAAAAAAATTGATATTATAACCTAATCAAAATGATACTTACCTTGAAACTCATGCAAAAAACATGACAAAAGCTCCAACAACCCTGAAAATAAGAAGTTCCCTTAACTAGAAAGTACTCAAGGATATTGAAGAAAAAATCCAAAAAAAAAGGCTCTAATACCATGTCAAATGGTTTCAGCCTTTGCACTAAGGAGTTTTTTTCCATTAAATAACATTCTTCTTAATTACAATTATAACTTGTTCCTATGCATTTTCATAGTCTCCTATATAACGTAAGTATCAATATATAGCTGGTAACAACCTAAAATTTATTCCTATAATTCCTCATAATCTCCTATATAAGGTAAGTATAAATATACACCAATGCGCAGTTGGTAACAAATGTAATAGTTGTGCAATATAGTTACACTAGCTAATAATATGGTACCTATTTTATTTGTCCTACATCAAAGGGTTGTTTTCATGATTATTAGGGTATTGTTGATTGAATTTCAATTTTGTTTGTATGACCATTTTGGAACAATTCACTGCGATCACTCTTGTCCTTTTTCCTTAAAATTAGATTTTGAAGTTTTGGAATCAAGTTCCTTAAATATCATCATGTTGTACATCAATGGTGATCTTGTGGCAAAATCATGTATATTGACTATTGATTAATTGTATTTAGTTTTCTTATTATATTAGAGAATATCTCATAAATCATGAGACTAAAATTATTAGATAGATATTGCATTAAAATATCTCATAAATCGTGAGATTAGAATCATTAATTTCCATTTATAGGTACTAGAATTTTGTATAAGTTAAGCCTGTCGTAAACATTTGATTGAAGTAAACTATTCAAATTCTAAAATGGGATCAACGCCAAATTAAGTTCCTTGGATCAAATTGTTTCCAACCTTCATTGCTGAAAACATATATCTGGTTTTTGCTCCTTTTGGTTTGGCCTTCATTGCTGCACCCTGTTTCCTTCTTTCCATTTCAGCCTTCATTGTTGTCTCGTCCCTGTTTTATCTGTTTGATCTCAGCCTTCATTGTTGATTATTGTGCTCTGTTCTCCTCTAAAATTGAGCATTTCTTCCAGTCTTTATTGTTGGAATTGTCTAAGGATTAGCTGGCTTGTAAAGGGAGGAAAATGTCAAAAGTTGAAGAAGCAAGTGATACCACTATTGCACAGCCAGAAGAGACTGCTTGATTCCAACAGCCAAGGGAATCACAACATATCGATCTAAAAGGAAAAAGAAAAATTAGCCATCTTACAAGTATGGGACCAAAATTAGGAGATCTTCATTTTGAAGCATGGGATGAAGAAGATTCTATGATCATGGCTTTGTTGTGGAATTCTAGGATTCCTAAAATAAGTGAAATATGCATTTGTTGGCTACGACTAAAGTTATTTGGGAGGTTATGCAACAATCCTATTCCAAAGCTAGAGACACAGCTCAAGTATATGAAGTCGAGATGAAAACTTGGCTGCAAAATAAGGGAATAAGATTGTCACTAAATATGTCAACCAATTGAAGTCATTGTGGCAGGAACTTGATCATTATAGGGTAATAAAAACTCCTGATGATACGACTCTTCTAAAGGATTTTATTGAGCAGGATAGAATCTATGACTTCTTTGTTGGACTTAACCCAGACTTTGGCCAAGTGAGAATCCAGGTTTTAGGCAGACAAGAGGTTCCATATTTCAATGAAGTGGTGGCAATCATTCGAGGTGAGGAAAGTAGAAGAGGACTGATGGGACACTGATAGTTCAACGATGGTAGGTAAAAGTAACAAATCAGTCACCAACTCGAAAAGAGGAGTGGCTCAAGGGATAGAAAAAAGTGGTCAGACAAGGACTTCAATTTGTGATGGATTATGGTGTACTTATTTCAAGAAAACTTGCCGCAATCGTGAAAAATGTTGGAAGCTTCATAGAAAGCCTTCCAACTATGAATGGAGTCTAGATAAAGAGAGCAAATAGATAATTCTCGAGAGAAAATATATATTTGTTGATTGATAATCCCGAAATTGTTTACAGATGTCACTATTTATAGATCTTCATGACACACAAAATACATCTGCAACAACTCATAATATTCTCTGTAACAACCTACTGGAAATGACAATTCTCTCCTTTTATTGTTAACGACCTTGCTGATTATTCATAGTGTGCTGGCTGCCTCTGATTGGATTGTTTCTTTCTTCTCTTATACGTGACAGGTACATTATCCAATTCTTTCAGATCAGATTTTGTTGCATCCAATAAAGAAAAATTTTGCTTCACCCTAATCGGTTAGGACATCCATCATTTCAAATTATTAAGATTATGTTTCCCTCTTTGTCAATTTGGGGTCAATATCAAAAGGTTTAGGTCAGATAATGTCAAGGATTGTTTTAATCAAGTTCTTAGCCCATACTTTTAAAATGAAGGAATAGTTCGTGAGGGATCTTGAGTATATACTCCATAACAAAATGGTGTAATAGAGAGGAAAAATGGTCATCATCTTGAAAAAAACACGTGCTTCGTTGTTTCAAAAAAATATGTCTAATGCGTTTTGGGGAAAGCAGTTCTTGTAGTCACTCATCTCATACACATACTGCCTTCTAAAATCTTGCGTCTCAAAAGTTCTATGAATGTCCTTTTAATATTTTATTCGAATCTCGAGGGTTTGGGAATGAAGGAATGAAATAATTATAAAAAACAGTGTTTGCTTTGGGGTTTTTAATTCCAGGGGAATGGATTTATCCCATTAAATTTGGGAATCTACTAAACCCACCAAAGGGGGTGGGTATCAAGTTTTCATTCCAATCTAAGTTTTTATCACGTTTATTTTTTACTCTTTTATTTCTAGCCTTTGCCCTATCATCATCTTCACTTCATTATCGCCTCTCAATTCCTTACGAACCAATACAAAAACCTCGATACCTATATTGATGCAGAAACTCCAGTTACAAACCAAACATCATTTTTTTAGTTTTCATACCCATCCCCATTCCCTTCTACTATTATACCCATATACATAGCCAACCCCGTGCTCAAACCAAACGCCTAGTAAAATATGTGGGCTATTCTTCGACTTAAAAAGGGTATAAGTGTTACTACTCTCCATCAAAGTAGTTCTATGTCTTAATGAATGTTACATTCAATGAACAAGATTTGTATGGATAATGATGGGCAGGACTTTCCTATTACCATCAGAAAAGGAGCTAAAGAGTGTACAAAATGACCATTATACCCTTTTGCACATTTCTTATCATTGAAAAAATTTTCACCATCTCACAAAGCCTTCGTCGTGAGCCTGAATACTATTATCATCCCTACCACCTTATTTGAGGCTTTATCTAATGAAAAATGAAAACAAGCTATGAATGTGGAGATGGAGGCATTGGAAAAAAGAACTTAAGAATTAGTGAAGTTACCTGTAAGAAAGAAACTGATTGTAAGTGGGTATAAACCAATGTTTAAAAACTAAACCGGACTGGCCAATTCAACCGTAAGTAATATGAAATGGCTGGTTGTCCGGTTCAATCTCATTTAATAACCTCTATAAACAGGCCGGAACAGATTAGTAGCAGATGATTGAGATGCGAAGATTGCCGCTAAGCCATTTGAAAAGAAACCCACCCAGAATGCTCAGCACAAAAGGCGTCATTGTCAACCATCCAAATTCACCCAAACGACTATGAAACATGGAAGCCCAATGACCCAATGCTTGGATTTAGTTGACGAGAATGAAGTAAAGAGATGAGTTTGTTCTATGGTTTGAATTTGGTGAGGATAAACTTACGGAGAGAAACTAAGCATGTACCGATTTACATACATGAAAAAGAGAGATAGTCCCAAACCCCACATCTCAACCGGATTTTTACTGTGTGTTGTTGTTTGAAAAAGAGAGAGAGTAAGAAATGAAGGTATAAAACCCCATCGTCATCCTCTTCCTCCTCTGTCCCTAAGCCTATCCATCACAATACACAACCCAGCCGTTTCTTCATGCGAACCCCAACCCTAACCTCCCCCTCTTTATCTCTCTTCTTTGCCTCAATAGCATCTTTGGTGTACTTTTATAATCTTTATTTTTATGAACTATGTGTCTTGAAACTTTTTGTTATATATAATATTTCATTTTAATATTATGGAAAAGTATAATGTTAAATTATTAATCCTTTTTGAACATTAATTTTTTCATTCAATTTAATGTTAAATTTTACTAAAACAAGTTTGACAAACTTAGAACCGTGTTTGATTTATAAGATATTAGTTTTAAGATGAACCATCTTATTCCAAACTAATTTTAATAACATGAGAAATTCATAAGTTTTCTTTTTTTTAGCTTTGAATTTCTGCAAAATATAGCATTTGTATATATCTCATTTTGCTTTTTCTAAAAATAATAAAGCATAGTTAATTCAAGTAACAATAAAAATAAATAAATTTTAAAATAATTATAGAATTAAATTAAAAAATATTCTTTTTAAAAAACTTAATTGACCAAATTGGTAGTACTTCTCTCTTAGTTATTTGGCGTAAACAGTTTCTTCAACAACAACAACAAAATATTTTATTTTCATTTACTCGTATAATTTTTACTTCTTATTTATTATATACCGGTTTTATAGCAGTTCAATGCTGGTTGAACCTTTAAACCTTAAACCTTTCCTTTGACCCGTTCAATTTCCGATTCGATTTTTAAAACATTGGTATAAACAATGAAATATATGGGAGATGGGTCCATTGAGAGATACAAGGTGTGATTGGTAGCAAAAGGCTATATTCAAGCTTATGGGATTAATTATTTAGAGACTTTTACTCATGTTACAAAGAGGAATACGGTTAGAATATTATTGTCATAGCAACTAATTATGGTTGGGAACTGCAACAAATTTATGTCAATAATGTATTCTTATATGGAGAACTAGAAGAGATTTACATGGAAATTCTAGTAGGTTATGGGAAGAATTTGGCTGCTTATATTGTGTATAAGTTGAAGTAAGGCACTATATAGCCTTAAACAATCGCCTCGAGCATGGTTCGAAAGATTTGCAAGAGTTATGTTGGCTATTGGATATAGACAAAGTCAAGGAGATCTGATAGAACACTAGCAATCTTTACTTATATGTATTCTATTATAGTATCCAAACACCCAGTACACCCAGTGCTTAG
>JANZXP010000006.1:28416376-28450785 GCA_027576715.1 Erythroxylum flavicans
CGTGGAACTGTCGCCAGAGATGTTGCTGCCCTTATGGAGTATAAAGGTCTTTCAGTTAAAGAAGCAGCAGCATATGTCATTCATGAGTGTGTTGCAAGAGGCAATGCTGGATTGGTTGCTGTTTCTGCAAAGGGAGAAGTCGCAATGCCCTTCAATACAACAGGCATGTTCCGTGCTTGTGCTACTGAAGATGGGTACGAAGAAATTGCAATATGGCCTTTACAAGATTGAGTGAACTGGTGGATGTTGGCTATTGAAAAGTTGGTATTCTAAGAAGTCTATCCAGCATCTCTAGTTTAGAAGGAAATAGTTTTCATGAAGCTGAAACTTGCTAAGAAATGCGATTTATGGTGTTAAAATAATATGTTATGGCATCAAGGTTTATTTTCAGTTAGTTTCAGGCCTCACTCGTGCAGTATCCAAATATGAAGGGGGTTCTTCACCTTCTCAAATCAACTTGTCGAGGAATTTACATAAACAGTCACTCCTCATGTTCAAACTATATAGCCATTATGACTGATTCAGTTAAAGAATTCTCAGCAACTTTTCTTTGCAAATCAAGAAGAAGATTATAAGCGTACCAAGTAGGCGGTTCCACCACTAATGTCACTCGACTTAAACAACGAGTGTCATTACAAAAAACAAAATAAAATTATTGGCATATATCAATTGGGGTTAATTGCTTGATTTTTATTGTGGGTTGAATAAGATTTGAAACTTATTGTTCATTGAAATGAAAACAACTCCTTATTAAGGAGAAAAAAGAAAAAGAAATGGAAACAACTCTCACGAATGGTGGAACCTATCAAATTGACTTGCCAAAGCAAAGCATGAGTTCTTGATGTGACTTGCATTTCATTTATAAAGAAAGAAGAGTCAACATCATTTTGCTCACAAGAGTGAAGCATAAGTATCAGGAGTGGAACATTTGACTTATAACCTTTCATAAACGGAGGAAAATATAGTAAATAATTGCCATCAAGATACACTAAAATGACAAGTCAATGCCATCAAACCTCTATTTACTGATGAGATCGAGAGTCTCAACCATAGAAGTTATCAAATGTTCTTCCACTCTCCACCAATTACTTGTCTGAAAATTTTGCTTCCTAGGCCTTCATGGTATGCTCCAATCTTGTTCACTCCAAAGTCCTAAGCTCACCAAAATTACATATTAGTTATAACATGAACTTTAATTATGGACCCATGATCAGCCATAAACTTGTATTAATGAAGAACATGTGAAAAAAAAACTATTTTGCTATCCATTGGCTTCTAATAGTTCCGCCACTAACATCACTCGACTTAAACGAGTGTCATTACCAAAAAAAAAAATTGGCTATATCAACTGGGGTTAATTGCTTGATTTTTATTGTGGGTCGAATAAGATTTGAAACTTTTTGCTCATTGAAATGAAAACAACTCTGCATTAAAGGAAAAAAAAGAAAAAGTAATGGAAACAACTCTCGAGAATGATGGAACATATCAACTTGACTTGCCAAAACAAATCATGAGTTCTTGATATGACTTGCATTTCATTTGTAGAGAAAGAAGAGTCAACATCATTTTGCTTGAAATAATTAAGCATAAGTAACAGGAGTGGAATATCTGACTTATAGCCTTTCATAAATGGAGGAAAATATAGTAAATAATTGCCATCAAGATATACTAAAATGATAAGTTAATGCCATCAAACCTTTGTTTAGTGATGAGATCGAGAGTCTCAACCATAAAAGTTGTCAAATGTTCTTCAACTCTCCACCAATTACTTTCTGAAAATTTTGCTTCCTAGGCCTTCATGGTATGCTCCAGTCTTGTTCACTCCAAAGTCTTAAGCTCACCAAAATTATGTATTAGTTATAACATGAACTTTAATTATGGACCCATGATCAGCCATAAACTTGTATTAACTACGAAAATGAGAAAAAAACTAATTTTCTATCCATTGACATCTAATAGTTCCACCACTAACATCACTCGACTTAAACAACGAGTGTCATTACAAAAAAAAATATTGGCCTATACCAATTGGGGTTAATTGCTTGATTTTTACTATGGGTCGAATAAGGTTTGAAACTTTTTGCGCATTGAAATGAAAAACACTCTTCATTAAGGAAAAAAAAGAAAAAGAACTGGAAACAACTCTCAAGAATGATGGAACATATCAACTTGACTTGCCAATGCAAAGCATGAGTGCCTGACGTGACTTGTATTTCATTTGTAGAGAAAGAAAAGTTAACATCATTTTGCTCGCAAGAGTAAAGCATAAGTAACAGGAATGGAACATCTGACTTATAACCTTTCGTAAACGGAGGAAAATATAATGAATAATTGCCATCAAGATACACTAAAATGACAAGTCAATACCATCACACCTCTGTTTAGTGATGAGATCGAGAGTCTCATCTGTAGAAGTTGTCAAATGTTCTTCCACTCTCCACCAATTCCTTGTCTAAAAATTTTGCTTCCTAGGCCTTCATTATATGCTCCAGTCTTGTTCACTCCAATGTCCTAAGCTCACCAAAATTATGTATTAGTTATAATATGAACTTTAATTATGGACCCATAATCAGCTATAAACTTGTATTAATGAAGAAAATGAGAAGAAAAAACTATTTTGCTATCCATTGGCATCTAATAGTTCTGCCACTAACATCACTCGACTTAAAAAATGAGTGTCATTATAATAAAAAATTATTGGCCTATATCAATTGGGGTTAATTGCTTAATTTTTGTTGTGGGTCGAATAAGATTTGAAACTTTTGCTCATTGAAATGAAAACAACTCCTTATTGAGGAGAAAAATGAAAAAGAAATGGTCTCTCACGATTGATGGAACCTATCAACTTGACTTGCAAAGTAAAACATGAGTTCCTGATATGACTTTCATTTCATTTGTAGAGAAAGAAAAGTCAACATTATTTTGCTCGCAAGAGTGAAGCATAAGTGATAGAAATGGAACATCTGACTTATAACGTTTGTAAATAGAGGAGAATATAGTGAATAATTGTCATCAAAAGACACTAAAATGACAAGTTAATGCCATCAGACCTCTATTTAGTGATGAGATTGAGAGTCTCAACTGTAGAAGTTGTCAAATGATTCTTCCACTCTCTACCAATTACTTATATGAAAATCTTATTTCCTAGGCCTTCATGGTATGCTCTAGTCTTATTCACTCCAAAGTCCTCAGCTCGTCAAAATTATATATTAGTTATAACACAAACTTTAATTATAGATTCAGGATCAATCATAAACTTGTATTAATGGAGAAAATGCAAAAAATACACATTTTGGCTATCCATTGCATAATGATTAAGATGCTGAATTACTTAAACAAACTCTTCAATGTATGAACAAGCTTTTGAAACTTTCGATCAACCTTTATGAAAGTTGTATCCTTATGTCATTAACGTCTTTCTGCGCCCTCTTAACGAGTCAAAGAAACTAGTCCACGAACTTACTTAAGAAAGTAGTAAGGGACCTTAGTAGCTATTTATAGTAACCTTATCTTGCCTCCCCATCACAGATCCAATACATAACAGTTCACGTTGAGTAGAGCCCATTGTTCTTACTAAACTTGAAATTATTTAACTAGATCTTTTATTAGTCTTCTTTATTATCTTTAATCTAGATCAAATTTTATTTTCTTAATCTTGAGTTTATAAAACCTTGTAATTAATAATTGTCTAATTAAGAAAATCATGAACATTTTTCCCCTTTAACAAATATTAACTATAACAGTTTTAATAATGATAAAAACAGTAAAAGTGGTTAAGCAAAATCAATATATAGGTCAATCAATTTAGAGCATTTGATTTAAAGATAATGAAAGTCCATTATTCGGTCCTATAAGGCTTTTAATATTAGAAAATATTAAATGCATATATCATATGTGACTCAGATTCAATACAATCACACATATATAATACCTTACTAACATAAATAAGAAAATGAAGTGTGACAACTTATGATGATGCCTGTATGATCTAAAATACAACATATTTTCATTTATTGGTCTCAATTCTTTCGAACTTTATGCTAAACTGCATAAAAGAAATTTATGTTCTCCCATTAAATGCAAAAATGCAGTAGAAAAAACTCTTATAGGAATAAATACTTATACCCCCCCTGTCTTATCAAATCCATAGATTTATATATGTATCTTTATATGTCATGAAGAGAAACTCGAGGCCAATCTGTATATATATGCCTAATGACTTTTAAAATGCTTAAGATTGATACAAATCTTAAGAATTTCACTTGCATTATGACAATGTATAGCAAGCTGTATGGCTGAGAACAAAATGATGATCATTAATATGCATAAAAGATATTATCATAATACATGAAATTTGTACAAATGTATCAAGAGCAAATACTGTGATCCCTAAAGACTTTAGTAAACTAACAGTTTCTAAAGACTTTAGTAAACTTATACTACACACATGTCACTTAAAAATAATTGGGTGAAGTCCTTTACTAAGAGGACCAGCAAAGTCTGCAGTCAGTCGTCAAATGCTCCACATCAATATTACCTTTATGCATCAATTCCTTTATGGTCAAATATTTAAACTCCAAATACTTAGAACATGTGATGTTCTTATTTTTGTCACTAAACATTACAGCAAAAAGATTATCACAATATAATCAAATGGGTATAGCCACTGAATCAACCACAAACAACTTAGAAATCAAGTTCCTAAGCCAAATTGTCTATGAAGTAGCCCCTTATGAAGCCACAAACTCTGTATGCATTATCGAGGAAGTGACCAGCGTCTACTTAACACTCTTACACGATACTGCATCATCTATTAATATAAAAATGTAACCTGATATAGACTTCTTATCATTTAGGCGCATTGTAAAATTTGAATTTGTATAACCTATAAGGTTTAGACCGTTAACTTTCCTAAATGTCAACATATAATCTTTAGTTCCCTTTAGATATCTCAACACGTGTTTGACTGTGTTCCAGTGTTTTATTCCTGGGATAGCTAGATACCTACCCAGTAGTCCAATAATAACTGCAATGTCTTATCTAGCGCACACATGAGCATACATCAGGATAACAATTGCACTAAAATAAAGTAAATTCTTCATAGCATCTCCCTCTCTATACCATTATTTAGAAATTATGCCAAAGATAATCTCTCACCATGAGAGATTGGTGCTTCAATAGGTTTACAATCAACCATATTAAACCTTTAAAGCTCTTGCTTAATTTATTCTCTGATAAAAGATTCCTCACCAAGGTCCTTCCTGTCAAAATGCTTGGTCAAAAGCTGCTTAACCTTATGCAATATGTTCAAGTCATTTGATGCGAGCAAGATATCATCTACATATAAAAGTAGAAAGATAACCTTGCTTCTCCTAATCTTGTAATACAAGTATCTTTCAACTTTATTTTCCATAAATCTAAATGAGGTAACAACCTTATCAAACTTTAATTACCATTGTTTAGAGGCTTGTTTCAAACCATATATGGATTTCCTCAGGTTACAAACCATGTCAGCTTTCTTTCGAACCTAAAATCCTTCAGATTGTTCAATATAGACCTCTTCATAAAGGTCTCCATTTAGCAAAGCAGTTTTAACATCCATCTAATATAGCTTCATACCTTAATGACCCACTATTTTTATAATCACTCTAAATGCATCCTTAGAGGATACAGGAGAAAATGTAACATTAAAGTTAATCACTTCTCTTGAAGTGAACCCTTTAATAACCAAACGGGCTTTGAACCGCTCAAATTTTCCCTGATTGTACTTTTTGATCTTGTAAATCCATTTACAGCTAACATGTTTACAGTTATGAGGTAAATCCACAAGCTTCCATACCTTATTATGCTTCATGGATCGCATCTCATCCCTCATTGCATCTAACCACAAATCTTCATGAGGTCCAAAATTAACTTCTATAAAAGTAATTGGATCTACTATATGGCCAATATCATAGTCTTGTTCATCTAAATAGACTATGTGATTAGATGAGATAGTAGATCTTCTTATTATAGTGGATCTTCTTAATTCAATTGGTTCAGTATGCTTTTGTACCTCAAGAATATTTAAGTCATAGTTTTTCTTCTCCTCTATTATTCTTGCCACTCCATAATTCTTCTTTGTTTCATTTAATTACTTTTTTTGATACCTTTTTAAGTATGCTGAACCAACTTGTTCCTCTTCCCTTTTTAAGAGTTCCACACCTTAGCTCCAAATGGTTCCAACCCCACCCTTGGTCCCTTTGACCTAATTGAGCCCTCTTTTTCCAACCCCACCCTTGATCCCTTTGACCTAATTGAGCCCTCTTTTGCATACATCCTCAACCCTTCCACCTCAAAATTAAACACAAGCACACACTAAAGTTCTAAACTTGTAAAGGTTGTTCCTCAGCCTCCTATTGGTGTTAGGAAGACCTGGATATATATAAGTTCTAGGTGACTCCGCTGAAGCCCTTAAATTCCACTACTTTCCCCTAATGTGTCAGCTAGGAAAGCCGTAATTTCACTAGGCTTGGAGACACTTAAGAAAGTGGCTCTCAAATGGGAGCCATTCTTATAAGGTTCTTCTTTGATAAGAGAGTGGCTTAGGCATAACATCAGTGGAGAAATAGGAACTTCTAGAAACAATGGTGAATAAGGAAAATATATTTATCTTATATTTGAATCAATAAACCTAGCTCGTAAGGTTTTAGAATTTGATCCTTGGAATTACAACAATAGATGACATTGTTCTTATAAACATGGAAGTCGGGTATCTCATTTCATATTTTGAAGTAAAAGCAGTTACCATTGTGGATAAATTTTAATAGCATTCTATTGGAATATTGGACAAAGAGGGGGTTGAGCCATTTGGTGAGCTACATTGGAAAGATATTGTGTATGTATGATGTTATAACAAGAATGAGTAGGGTGAGCTTCGTAAGAATATCTATTTTGGTGAATGTTGATCAATAAATTCCTAAAGCTTTACCTATCGAGATTGGATGAAAACGATAAGCTTTTAGAGGACAAGGTCTATGTAACTTATTCCTAGAAATTAGCGAGCTTAAGAACAAGGAATCTTAGATCTCAATGGGGAAGAGGTTCAAAATTGGACACTCATTATAGTTGCTTAAAGGAGCAACATATTAAAGAAGTTGAGGTCCAAGCCAACGAGGGTAGAAAGGAATATATGGGCAAGAAGTTGGACCTCTTGAGATGAGATATGCATAAGAATGTAATAGTGCTTCATGACACTACTGAGGAGGTAGATTTGTAAATAGAGCCAAAGAGGCCTATGGCTCTGATAGGAGAGGGAAAAATATTTAAGCCATGAACTTTATCATATATATTTAAATATGTATAAGATAAAAAATATCTTTAAAGAATTATGTCATTAAATTACAATCAACTGATTGACTGTAGAGTATAAACCAATATTGCTTACATGATCTTCCTAAATGAATGCATTTGTTAAACCTCTAAATGAATGCATTTGTTAAACCTCTCTTATTGATGATCTTTCTAAACGGATGCATATGTTAAACCTCTCTTCTTGTGTTTTTGGTATATTCTATGAAATTTTTGATAGTAATTGACTATAATAAAATAGTAATCTTGGTTTAATTTACTAAACATAAGTTACGAACTCCTCGTACGAGGATCATGGTGACGTTGAGTTCCACCATTAAGGCCATGCCATAATTAAGTAGAGGAATGATAAACAAGTTGAACAAACAAACAATGTCAAACGGATACACGAAAAAGAAGGAAGTGTGATCTAAAAGCAGAACCTTCTTAGCCATCTCATAAAAGCATAAATACTCTAAGCTAGATGGTGATGGGAGAGTAGGTCCCAACATTGTGGGAATTAAGAATAATGTACTCGTAAAGTTGTTCAGCAACAGTCCAAATAGTTTGCAGTAACATTGTGGAATGTCTGTATCAAAAGAGAGTGGCTCCTTTTTTTTTTTTAATAAAAGCCACATTTACCCACCGAATCTTTCATATGCATGTCTCATCTTTGATGTAACTTTTACGTAGAAAATAATAGCATCTCACATTTCACACTGCCGAGAATTCAAACCGATCTACACCGTCTATATGTTTCCCAAGACTATAGTCTTATTTCCCTCCAACAACCGCTGCAACTGTCCCAAGACTAGAGAGTGGAGATACCGTGAAAAAAGCCGTTGCAAATGGGCTGGGCAATAGCAATTCAAGGCGGCGTAGGCGATGTTACTCCCTCCCTCCCACCTGAGCGCCGCCTACCCTGCGAAGATACCCTCCGTCGCTGCCTCCAGATCGGCGTCGCCGCTCTCCAAGCCCAAAAACACCCCCTTGATGTTGCCGAGCTTGTGGTATATTCAAGTCATACATTTTTCCTTCAGGGGCATCTAACCCTTCGGTTATTTTATGGTTTTTCTATTGAATTCAAACGTAATTCATATAACAGATAACAAAAAATCAATCTTTTGTGTAAAAATATGATGTTTGTTTGCTTTGGGAATCTAGTGAAGTGGGTAAATCCTGATAAGTTCATGGGATTTTTCATGCAAAATTGATTATGATTTAGTTGCTAGTGTTTTACCCTGTATAGGTCCGTGAATTGGAAAACTGCCCGCATTTTAATGCTGGGAAGGGATCTGTTCTAACCACTGTAGGCACTGTTGAGATGGAAGCTTCAATCATGGAAGGTAAGACTAAGAGATGTGGTGCTGTTTCTGGTCTCAGCACTGTTGCTAATCCCATTTCGCTTGCTCGGTTGGTCATGGAGAAGACTCCTCATATTTATCTTGCGTTCGATGGAGCTGAGGCTTTTGCAAGGGAGCAAGTAAGTGGTCTCTTCTGTCCATTTTTCTTGGCACTCTTATTTAATTCTTATTCTGTATACTTCAATGTTTTAGTGATGCTTCTACTCTGTACAAATTTCGGTTCTCTTACATGTAATGCATAACTGACTTTGTGATGCATAGAGTTGATTTAATTGGAAAAAAAATGATGCCTGAATCTGATCTTTTGAACTGACAAGGGTGTCGAGACTGTGGATCCTAGTAATTTCGTTACTTCAGAAAACATTGAAAGGCTAAAGCAGGCAAAAGAAGCCAACAGAGTCCAGGTACGACCCTTGTTACTAATGATGTCAGTGGTTGGCTTTTGAATCTGAAGTCTCTTAAGCAAAGATATTAGCTTATTGAAAACTGTAGTTGCAAAATCATCTGCGCTGAACATGTTCATTCATGGTTTGTAGATTTTGTTGGGGTCCAAAGATATGTTATTGGTAGGAATATCTAAGTCTGTTGGCAATTATGCGTTGATAAACATGATCATTTATGTTTTTAGCTTATTAATGTACATCACTGTTTTCAAGGTTTCTGTCATATCCCTTATAGCTTTGCATATACAGATTGGTTACACGCAACCCATTAAGAAGGATGAGACAATTGGATTTCCAACTCCAGATGGAAACAGCCAAATTGGAACGGTTGGTTGTGTGGTTGTTGATAACCATGGGAACTTAGCTTCTGCAACTTCTACTGGGGGTTTTGTAAACAAAATGGTGGGTAGGATTGGGGACACACCCATAATAGGAGCAGGGACATATGCCAACAATCTCTGTGCAGTTTCTGCTACAGGTAAAGGAGAAGCAATTATACGTGGAACTGTCGCCAGAGATGTTGCTGCCCTTATGGAGTATAAAGGTCTTTCAGTTAAAGAAGCAGCAGCATATGTAATCCATGAGTGTGTTCCAAGAGGCAATGCTGGATTGGTTGCTGTTTCTGCAAAGGGAGAAGTCGCAATGCCCTTTAATACAACAGGCATGTTCCGTGCTTGTGCTACTGAAGATGGGTACGAAGAAATTGCAGTATGGCCTTTACAAGATTGAGTGAACTGGTGGATGGCTATTGAAAAGTTAGTATTCTAAGAAGTCCATCCGGCATCTCCAGTTTAGAAGGAAATAGTTTTCATGAAGCTGAAACTTGCTAAGAAATGCGATTTATGGTGCTAAAATAATATGTTATGGATCAAGGTTTATTTTCAGTTAGTTGCAGGCCTCACTCGTACAGTATCCAAATATGAGGGGTTTTATTCACCTTCTCAAATCATCTTGTCGAGGAATTACGTAAGCCGGCACTCCTCATGGTCAAACTATATGGCCATGATGACTGATTCAGTTAAAGAATTCTCAGCAACTTTTCTTTGCAATACCAAGTAGGCAGCATTGGCATCTAATAGTTCCGCCGCTAACATCACTCAGACTTAAACAATGGGTGTTATTACCAAAAAAAAACATTGACCTATATCAATTGGGGTTAATTGCTTGATTTTTATTGTGGGTCAAATAAGATTTGAAACTTTTTGCTCATTGAAATGAAAACAACTCTTCATTAAGGAGCAAAAAGAAAAAGAAACCTATCAACTTGACTTGCCAAAGCAAAGCATGAGTTCCTAATGTGACTTGCATTTCATTTGTAGAGAAAGAAGAGTCAACAGCATTTTGCTCACAAGAGTGAAGTGCTCGTAAGAGTGAAGCGTAAGTATCAGGAGTGGAACATTTGACTTATAACCTTTCCTAGATAGGGGAAAATGTAGTGAATAATTGCCATTAAGATACACTAAAATGACAAGTCAATGCCTTCAAACCTCTGTTTAGTGATGAAATCAAGAGTCTCAACCGTAGTTGTCAAATGTTCTTCCACTCTCCACCAATTACTTGTCTAAAAATTTGGCTTCCTAGGCCTTTATCTATTTAGTGATGAGATCGAGAGTCTCAACCGTAGAAGTTGTCAAAGGTTCTTCCACTCTCCATCAATTACTTGTCTGAAAATTTTGCTTCCTAGGTCTTTATGATATGCTCCAATCTTGTTCACTCCAAAGTCCTAAGTTACGTATTAGTTATAACATGAACTTTAATTATGGACCCATGATCAGCCAAAAACTTGTATTAATGAAGAAAATGAGAAAAAACTATTTTTCTATCCATTGCATGATGAACAAACTCCTTAAACTTTTGATTGACCTTTATTAAAGTTGTTTATCCTTATGTCATTAACGTCTTTCTATGCCTTTCTTAATGAGTGGACCTTTTAATGGGTTAGAGAAACTGAACATTCACGAACTTACTTAAGTAGGCAGTGGGAGACCTTAGCAGCTATTTATAGTAATCTTATCAGGCCTTCCCATCACAAGCCCAATACATAATCGACCCACACTGATTAGGGTCCATTTTTTCACTAAACTTCAGCCCATTTAGCCAAATCTTTTATTGGACTTCTTTATTATCTTTAATCCAAATCAAATTTGATTTTTTTAAGCTTACGTTTATAAAAACTTGTAATTAATAATTATCCAATTAACGTAATCACTAGCATTTTCCCCTTTGGACAAATATTAACTATAAGTTGTAATAACAATAAAACTGTAAAAGTTGTTAAGCAAAATCAATATATAGGTCGACCAATTTAGAACATTTGATTCAAAGATAATGAAAGTATATCATTCGGTCCAATAAGGCTTTCGATACTAGAAAAATATCAAATTCAGATATCATATGCAACATAGATACAATATAGCACGCATATCTAATACCTTACTAACATGAATCAGAAAATAGAGTGTGGCAAACTACGATGGTACATGTATGATCTAAAATGTATTTTCTTTTTGTTGGTTGATCTCAATTCCTCTCAACTTTATGTTAAATCACATTAGAGAAATTTATTTTCTCTCATTGAATGCAAAACCTCATTAGAGAAAATCTTTATAGGATTAAATACTTATATCTCCTACGTCTTCAAATCTGTAGATTATATATGTATCTATATGTCCTGAAGACATAGACTCAAGGCTAATTTGTATATATATGTCCAATGACCTTTAAAATGTTTAACATCGATACAGATCTTAAAAATTTCACTTGTATCATGACAATGTACAACAAGTTGTATGGCTAAGAACAAAATAATGATCATTAATATGTACAAAAAGATACTCTCATAATACATGTAATCCGTACAAATGTATCAAGAGCAACTATTGTGATCCCTAACTAACAGTGATTAAGGACTTTAGTATACCCATACTATACACATGTTACTCAAAAATAACTAGGCAAAATCCTTTAATCATAGCATCAGCAAGCATGCATTTAGTTTTCAAATACTCTACCTCAATATCGCCTTTCTATTTTAATTTCTTTATGGTCAAATATTTAACCTCCAAATGCTTAAATCCTGCGATGTTCTTATTGTTGTTACTGAACAATACGACAAAAATATTATCACAGTATAGCCAAATGGGTCTAGTAATTGAATTAACCACACATATCTTAGAAATCAAGTTCCTGAACCAAATCATCTATGAAACAACCTCATAACATGCCACAAACTTTACATGCACTGTCGAGGAAGTTACCAGTGTCTGCTTAACACTCTTCTATGACATTGCACCATTTACTAACATAAAAATGTACCATGATATAGACTTCCTATCATTTGGGCACATAGAAAAATCTGAATTCGTATAACCTATAAGGTCTAAACTGTTGACATTCCTAAATGTCAACATATAATCCTTAGTTCTCTTCAAATATCTTAACGCTAGTTTGACTACATTCCAGTGGTCTATTCTTGGGTTAGCTAGATACCTACCTATCAGTCTAACAATAAATGCAATGTCTGATCTAGTGCAGACTAGGGTATATATTAGGATACTATCTACATTATAATAAGGTACATTCTTTGTAGACCCTCTCCCTGTGTCATTCTTTGGACATTGTGCCAAAGATAATCTCTCACCATGAGAGATTGGTATTGTAATAGGTTTACAAGCAACCATATTAAACCTTCATAGCACTCGCTTAATGTATACTTTCTACAAGAGACCTAATAAAGATTGAGACCTGTGGGTGAATAGATCACTTAAACAATGAATTTTTTTCCATTTTTTTCCTTTATGCACATCTCAAAATCTCATATAAGATCAAAACTTATAGGTAGAACAACCAAACATAAGACCAGAGACATCCCCAAACATATAAGTAGAACAATTCAACTACTAACTTGAAAGGCCACTGTGGTGATATTTATATAAGTAGAAATAGATTAATTTCTTTGAATTCTTTATGGAGAAATTTGAAAATCTCTGTTCAAATTCATACAATCATGGAATCGCTTTGTATTAACAGAAAATATGTGAACAATACCTATTTTAGTATCCATTGCATAATGAACAAGTTGCTGAACTACTTGAACAAACTTCTCAATGTATGAACAAGCTCTTGAAAATTTTGATCGACCTTTATGAAAGTTGTATATCTTTATGATGTTAAAGTCTTTTTGCACTTTTTTTAATACATGAGCCTCTTAATGGGTTAAAGAAATTGAATGTCCACGAACTTACTCAAGCAAACAGTAGGATACCTTAGCAGCTATTTATAGTAACCTTATTAGGCCTCCTCATAACAGGCCCAATACATATTCGGCTCACATTGATTAGGACTTACTAGATTTCATCTCATTTAGTTAGATAATTTATTGGACTTCTTTATTATGTTTAATCTAGATCGAATTTGATTTTATTAACCTTAAGTTTATAAAACCTTGTAATTAATAATTGTCCAATTACTAAAATCACTAACATTACAAAGATCAATCATATCTTTTATAACCGAACTATCCTCTTCCAATGAACTGAATAGGACTGTCTAAGAACTTCACTAATTATTTTTTACTTTTACCTCAATAAGAATACACTATCAAGAGATTCTCCACTTGCTTTCCACCACCCCAGTACAGATCTCTAAAGGTCCATAACTTACATTCCTAAGATAAAATATATCCAAAATCTCTTCCAAAAGTTGGGTAATCATTTGTTCTATTCTTGTGTTAGGAAGTGTAAAAAGAAAAAAACACATCTTTTAGGTTACTATAAACAGCAACAATCTGACAACCTGATAGATTTGGACCTTTACATGGATAGTGAGTAGCAAGAAGAGGAAGTGAGGGAAGAACTTCAAG
The DNA here is from genome assembly GCA_027576715.1 of Erythroxylum flavicans. Classification (NCBI taxonomy): domain Eukaryota; kingdom Viridiplantae; phylum Streptophyta; class Magnoliopsida; order Malpighiales; family Erythroxylaceae; genus Erythroxylum; species Erythroxylum flavicans. The sequence goes on from JANZXP010000006.1 coordinate 28,430,374, forward strand.
ATTGGTAGTGACAGATAAAAAGTTTACATTCCAAAGACTTAATTCATTCATAAGGGCTAGGGCTAAGCAAAAGGTGTTCAAAAAGAGCAAATTCGGTTCATTTATGTGAAAATAAGAGCCTAAGCCATATTATGCTAGATTTTGGAGCAGAAGCCAACAAAATATCACTCGACCTACCTTGAACTTTTTTTTTATGTTGGAATGTCAAAATGTGATTTCATCACAAGCACATCAGACCAAAATAAAAGCTTTTCAAAAATTATTTTTTAATTTTAATGTAACTATTCATAAATATAATAAAATATTAATCATATATCATATCTTATTTTTAATTTGATTTTCTAAATAGTTCTCTCATAAAATCAAAATTTAAAATTAACTAGTAAAACTACTTTAGCTGCATAAATATATAGCCTCTACTAGTATAAGGGTCAAATAATTGAATTAAATTAAAATTTTATTAAAATTCAAGTAAAGTTACAAATAATCCTATTTAAATACTAACTAGGTTCAAATAAGATTTAATATCTAATATGAATCTTTATTTATTAAGTATCATATATTCACTACAAGAAAATCATAAATTAGTGTCAGAAATTTGCTGATGGAATAAAAACCATAGCTATTTACTGTCAGAATACAAATGAACGTCGGTAAATACGTCGTCAGAGTTTAGATATAGCGACGGAAACAATTTTTGTCAGTAAAACTGGAGGAAAGGAATTTTGTGCAAAATCTCTGACAACATATAGCAACGACGTAACCATTACCGTCGGTAAAAATTACAGGAATGCTTCCTGTAATTAAATAACTTTGGACATTTACCAACGGCAACTTTTCCGTCGGTAAATTTGGATCAGTGACTGTTATTTACTGATGGAATGGAGTCCGTTGGTAAACTTGATATCAAGTTTATCGACGGATAATGTTTTCCGCCACAAAATTAAGCGGCAAGACGTCCCGGTTAAATATTTGATGAATTTAAATACCGATGGAATTTAAATCCCGTCGGTAAATGTTGACTGGTCAATAAATAAAATGACATTTTTCGAGCGTTTTCTTGTCCATCGTGCGTCATTTTTTGATAAGCTCTCTATTGGGTGTATTTTTCTCCAAAAAACGCAAGTTTTAAATATGAACCGTGGATGTTTAGGTGAAGGATTTTTGTGTGATTATTGTTGTTGTGTGTCGTTTTTTATGTCATTGTTGGTTGATTTATTGTTTATATGTGTTATTGTTTGTAAATAATAGAAAAATGCATTTGTTTTGTGATTAGTTAGAGATTATATATATTCCCTATGAAGTGTTCGATAAAATGCCCCTTATGATTATTGGAATGTTTTATTGTAAATGTTGTAATAAAATTTGTTGTAATGCTTAATTTGAAGTGTGAATTTGAGAATTTGACTTTTGAGTGTGAATTTTATAATAGATCGGGTTGATTTAACTCACTAATAACTTTTCGTATTATGGACAACGTCACGCAATACCTATCTTATTGACATCCGTCGGCCTAAGAGTTTTTTACCATTCCTACCCTTGAGGAGTGTGCAAAGATCATAATAATAGATATTATTAGTATTATTATTAGTGATTTAATAATATATATTTATATTATAATTATTATGATTATGACGATTATCATTATTATTAAATTTATTATTCTTAATCAAGTTATTATTAATATTTTTTTATAATTAATTTAATAATGATTCTTATATGATGTATTATTATTATTATTCTTGTTATTATTAAATTTGTTATTCGTTTTTAATTTATTATTATTATTAATCTTCTACTTATTATTAATTTATTAATATTAAATTTATTATATTTATCAATGATGTTTATTATTATTAGTAATATTAAATATATTATTGTTATTAAATTTATTGTTATTATAACTTTTCTAGTTATTATTATTCATATTATAATTAATTTTATGATTATTATTATTGTCATTAATTATTAATAATTATTATTAATAATAAGTATTAATATTATTAGTTTGATTAATCTTATGAAATTGATAAATATTATTAGTTTAATATTAATGATCTATTTATTAATAATTTTATTATTATTAAATTTATTATTTGTATCATTTATTATTATTATTATTAGTATCAATGTTCTAGTTAGTATTAATGTTATTATTATTTCATTTTATTATTTGTACCAATTATAATTATTATAATTATTAGAATTATAATAATAATTAGAATAATTAGAATACATATTATTATTAAATTTATTATTAATATGTTTATTTTAAATATTATAATAATGATTCTTTGATGATTTATTATTATTGTTCTTATTATTAATAAATTTGTTATTCTTATTTCATTTATTATTATTATTATTGTTATTATAATTTCATTTATTATTATTATTATTCTTATTTTTAGTTTTATTAGATTTATTATTCATATTTAATTTATTACTATTATTGTTATTATTAATTTACTAGTTATAATTTAATTCATTATTAATTTATTGTTATTATTATTTTTCGTAGGTCCTATATTGTGTGGAAGAGCATCTTCGATCTTAATTTCTTCGTCTTTATTAAAGTTGTTCATCGATTCATGTTAGTCGTGCAACTAATTAATATTTACCATATATATTACTTTAATAATACGATTATTAAATTATTGGATTTATTGTTAATACAACGAGGGTCTTGAATTTGTGTTATTGTTTAGAAAAATATTCATATATTTATTGATAAGTTTTTACATTTTCTTGTAATATTGAAAGTATTTACTGTATATGGAATCAGTTTGAAATCAATTGTAGGTGATTAATTAGTACGATTAAGACAATTTGTTCCATAATAAATCCCTAGGATGGTATATAGGCTGGAAACCTGTGATGCAGCTCCTGTGAGGCTTATCGGTGAAATCTTCCACGAGCCTAGGAGTTACAGCGAGAACTTGTTTTCTTGATTCACAGGTGTAAACAATGCCACGTACTATAGTTTTCAAATCAATTGTACGTGATTAATTCGATCGACCAAATCGATCGATTAATCAAGTGTAGGTAATAAATTAGTACGATTAAGTTTAGATGTTCTGAAATTTTTGGGGTGCCATGAAGGATACATAGTATGGAATCACTGATTTAAATTAATAGTTTTACAGAAATGTTGGATGTATAGACGAATATCAAGTGATGGTTTCATTAATCCTGAATTTGTTAAGGGAGTTGAAGCATTTATTCATTGTGCATGTTCTCAACCTGCATATATGGATGGGTCAAAGATCAGATGTCCATGCAAAAAATGCAAGCACATTCGTTTCCTTCCTATTGATGAAGTGAACGTGCATTTGTTGAGAAGAGGGTTTGTTCCCAATTATTTTCAATGGATACGACATAGGGAACCGTTGATTTGTATCACCTTAAGGAGTAATGAAGGACAATCGTCAGTTAGCTTCAATGAGTTTGAAGGAGGGATTGGATTTAGAACAAATAATGTCGATGCAAATGAAAATCCTTATATGCAAATGATTTATGAAGCAAGCAGTTATATGTTTCAGGAAAATATAGAAAATCTTGAAGAAGAACCCAATCCTCAATCCAAATAGTTTTTTGACTTACTACATCCAACTGACCAAGAACTATGACCAAATTGTGAGATAATGACTCAATTGTCTTCAATTGCTCATATCTTGAACATAAAGTCTGAAGGACACATTTCTAATCATAGTTTTGATCAAATTCTTGGATAGTATAATGAATCATTTCCTCCTGATCACATAATGGTTGATAGTTTTTACAATATGAAGAAACTTATTAGGGGTCTTGGTTTATTTGTTGAAAAGATTGATTGTTGCAAAATGAGATGTATGTTGTATTGGGGTGATGATGTGGAATTAGAAGAGTGTAAAATTTGTGGTCAATCTAATTTCAAGCCTAGAAAGTGTTCTATGAAAGGAAAGTTAGTACCCTAGAAGCAGATGTATTATTTCCTGCTAACTCTGAGACTTCAAAGATTATATGCTTCTAATGTTACTGCGTCTCATATGAGATGGCATAATGAACACGAACAGGAAGATGGAATAATGAGTTATCCATTAGATGGATTGACATGGAAACATTTCAATGATACCCATTATGAGTTTGCAGCTGAAAATCGAAATGTTAGGTTGGGCTTGTCGACGGATGGATTTTAGTCTTTTGGTCAATCCAGCCAGCAATATTCATCATGGCCAGTCATAATTACTCCTTATAATTTGCCTCCATGGATGTATATGAAAGAGGCATATATGTTCTTTATAATGATTGTGCCAGGGCCTACAAATCCAAAGTATAAAATTGATGTATTCTTACAACCATTGATATCTGAATTACAACATCTTTGGGAATATGGTGTTTAAACATATAATGTGTCTTTGAAACAAAATTTTATATTTAGAGCAGCTTTAATGTGGACAACTAGTGATTTTTCAGTATATGCCATGTTGTTTGGATGGAGCACAATTGGAAAATTGGTTTGTCCTTATTGTGGCAATGATTCTTATGAGTTTTATCTTCCAAATAGAGGCAAAATATGTTGGTTTCACAACCATAAAAAATTTCTTCCTCCAGATCATCCATTTAGGTGCAATAAACAAAAGTTCATTAAGAATAGGATGATAAAAACACCTCCTCCTCCTCACAAAGCTGGTGAAGAGATATTACAGGAGATTAAGGAATTAGGCTTGCTGAAAGTTACAGAATTTGAAGATGATGAAATTAATACAAGCATTAGTAGAAACTCTGGCTAGAGAAAAAGAAGCATCTTTTGGGATTTGTCATACTGGAAAACTAATTTGATACGTTATAATTTAGATGTGATGCATATTGAAAAAATATTTTTGACAATTTTTTCAATACTATAATGAACATTGAAGGGAGGACAAAAGACAATGCAAAATCACGAGCTGATTTTAAACTTTTTTGTAGAAAGAATGAGTTATATACAGATCTTTGCACCGGTAAATATCTGAACGCATGTTATACTTTGGATAGAAAGTAGAAGGAAATATTGTATGAATGGTTAAAAAGTCTAAAGTTTCCCGACGGTTGTGTTTCAAACTTGGCAAGATGTGTGGACATGAGGAAGTATAAATTATTTGGGATGAAAAGTCATGATTGTCATGTGTTTATGCCTAACTCTAGTTGCATTTGGGGAGTGCTACTAAATAAGGTTTGGGAAGTAATAACATAATTAAGTTTGTTTTTCAAAAGCTTAACATCATCTGAAATTAAACTAGCTGAAATGGAAAAAACTAGAAAGGGAAATTCCAGTAATTTTGTGCAAGTTAAAAGGGATATTTCCTCTAAGCTTCTTTGATTATATGGAGCATCTACCTGTCCATTTAACACACTAGGATAAACTAGCCGATCTAGTTCAATATCATTGGATATAACCATTTGAGAGGTATGTAATTCAAAAAAAATGATTATAATTGTACATACCAACAAAAATGATTGTAATTGAAGTCATATCATATTTTAATAACTAAATTCGTATAACTCTTTTCGCTCATATAGGTATTTGCATCACTTGAAGAAAAATATGAAAAATAAGGCTAGAGTTGAAAGTTCGATATGTAATGCTTATTTAGTGGAGGAAGCTAGTAGATTTTGTTCACATTATTTTGAGCCATATGTTCACACAAGAGAAAGAAAAGTTCCTCATTATGACGATGGGGAAGGAACTAGTGACGCTGATGATAACTTATCCATTTTCACATGTCCTGGATGAACGTATGGACGTTCAATGAGAAGAATGTTAACATAGGAAGAGATTGAGGCTGCGATGGTTATATTTATTTAATTGTCAAGAGGTTCAACCTTTCATTCAGTAAGTTCAAATTGATTATTTATGTTTTGAATTTTAGCGTTATTCATAACTGAAATACATAATATTGTTTTTAGATTATACGAGGAATTGTTACGCCAGCTCATGCCTGACAAAACACAGGATGATATAAAAAAAATTTTGGAAGACACTTTCCTTGATGGTTCGAGCAATATGTAAGTTTTCACTTCCAAATATTAAAATGATTGAATTATAAGATTTAAGTGTTCAAACCAAAATATAATATTTACTATGGTATTTTCTTTTCTGTAGGCCTTAGAAAATCTAATAGAGAATAAGTTCATATATGATCTTACGAAGGGACCATTGCAAATTATTAAATCATATCCAGTGTATTTCGTTAATGGATATAAATATCATACAGAAAAATCATGGTGATAGCATGGCAACAATAAATAGTGGAGTTTGCATACAGGGAGAATTGATGGATTAATATGGAAAAATTATTGAGATACTTAAAATTGAGTACCTACATTGCCAATAAAGCAAAGTGTAATATTTAAGTGTAAGTGATTTGATCTAACTCTAAACGTTGGTACAAAAGTGCATAGCCGATACAATCTAGTTAAAATCAACAAGCAAAGAAGATTTCAACATTTTGAACCTTTCGTGTTGGCAATGGAAGTGATCCAGGTGTATTATGTCCCTTTTCCCAGCTTATGACAAGATAAGTCAAATTGGTTGGTTGTTTGCAAAGTTAAAGTTAGAGGTATTTTTAAATCATGTGAAAAAGGAGAATAGATAATTGAAAGTGAAGTCTTTCAAAAAGATGCTTATGAAATAAATGCATTTGTCCTATATGAGGATAATGTACCTTTGAACGATCCATGTAATGAATATGTTGAAATTTTATCTAGAGAGGATGAGGAGGGCCAGAGATCTTAAGAAGAGCCTGAGTTTGATTCAAAATTTTCAGAATAAGAAAATGATTTTTATTTACAATTAAGTGACGATAGCGATTAATTTATGTTTGTAATTGACTATTATATTCAACAAGTCAATTATTTCCTTTTCAATCTATTATATAAAATATTGACATCAAATTGTAATATTTCTACAAAATTCAATCAAATATTTATTTCAGGTTCAAATATGCCACCAAAGAGATGACAAGATTTGATGCAACTAAGATTCAGATCACGATTCGGAGGTACTTACTATATAGGTGAAGCATCTCATAGTGTAGCAGTTGGAGCTTAATCACCTCCTTCCCCTCTAGCTACTATACTTGTAGATGAGGCATCACCTTCCATACTTACTATTATCCCATCCACCACCCTTGCATCATTCACTACCCATATACCGACTGAGATATCAGGGGTGAACAATGCAAATGAAGGAGACGATCGTCAGCCTGGAGTTGAGGGACCCGATGGAAGAACTTACATCACAATTGTCAATAATATGTAAGTAAAAATACATGAAACATTATATGTTTAGAATTAAGCTATAGGTTTAAATTTTAAAAATGGTATAAATTTATTTTTTTTTAAATTAGGTTTTTTCCATCTGGATCGTGCTCAAGAAACATGACATCGAAATTCAAGGAGAAGATTAATCCTGATGGTTATGTATGGAAGAATCTCTCTCAAGAGACAAAGGAATTTTACTATCACGAGTTTGAGGTACAAAAAAATTATTATTATCGTTTTTAATTAAAATTTTTATTTATTAATTAGTTAAATATTATTACATCATTGTTAATGGAATGTTTTTCCTTTTATTTCAGAAAGAATTTTTTTGAGATTCTCAATTTGACATGATCATCTATAAAGTATGGGAGAGACGAGCACGTACACGTTATCGAGACTTTATTGTTACGATACACAGGGCCGGTGTGCGACCACCTTACATTTATGAAGAAATATGGAGTCGTTGGCAGCAGTATTGGATATCAGCTAAGGCAATGTCTATTTCAGAGCATAATTCGACCAACATACGTGGAGGACCGGGAGGAGACAGTCTTCCCGTACGTACAGGAGGATCAATTACCCACCACTAGCATGCAGAGAGACTTGTAAGTATCTACACTTTACATTTATATTCTCATTTCTTTTCTTTGTTGTATTTCAATTAAATTTGATGTGTGAATTTTGAAATGAAAATGTATGTTTCTTGTTGAAAATGATAATGTTATAAATGTTTGGTGTTATATATGGCCATATTCTTGGGTTATTTTCTTTGTTCAATAGGGGGTAGATATCATAAAAATAGAGGAAACTCTACTGAAATTGTTATAAATTCTAGTACACTTATAATATTTTATTCTTATGCAGGAAAAGTCTATGGGCATGAGGCCTATACCTTATTAGCACACTCACATTAAGAAGCATGATGGTGCAACATTCATCAACAGCCATCGTAGAGAATTAAATGACACTAAAATTTATGGTTTAATATTAGTGCTTAATAATTATCACTTACTAATATAAACATTGCCTTCTAATAGGAACAAATACAAGAAAGCATTCAACGATAGTCTCAGCAGTCTGAAGATGTTAATGAGACTAAAACTTATCTTCATGCAGTGGGTGGTATGGACCGTCATAGGAGGATATTGGGCTTAAGTTCATTTGCAAACACATATTATTCGCAATCCTCCACGTCTAGTTTAGCATCATCTAGTAGGCGCTCTATAACCAATGAAATGTAAGAGCTTCGAAGAATAGTACAGACATTCGCAACTCAGCTGCAACAATCGATGGAGTACATAGCTCAGCTCCCCGATGAGGTGGATCAGTTTAAAGGTAGGGGTAGCACCTCATCTCACCAAACATAGCATCCATCGTCACCAGATGAATAGTGTACTTTTGGTCATTTAATTTGAATTACAAATACTTATTATGTACAATGTAATGGTTTTATTATCAATTAAGATATTTTTAACTTTATATCATCAATCAAATTTCTTTCTAAACAAATTAATTGTATACTATTAAATTCATAACAGATTAAATAAAAAAAATTGACGTATATTTTTTTCTAAATTTTTCTGGTTGATTTACCGTCAGAAGATCATTTTTCATCGGTAAAAACAAATGTATTTACTGATTACAAATGACTAATTGTCGGTAATCATAGACGGAATAACTAGTTCCATTGCTAAATTTACCGAAAAATGACTAGACTATCATCGCTAATATTACCGACGGAACGTAACCGTTGGTAATGTTTAAATAAACTTACCGACAGAAAGGACCAAACTATCGGTAAAATTGCCAACAGAATAACATTGTCCATTGGTAAATTTACCGACACTCAAAATAAACCGTCGATAAATTTACTGAAGGAATAACATTGTCCGTCAGCAAATTTACCAACTCTTAAAATAAACCATCGATATATTTGTCGACAATTAATTAATGGTCCATTGGTAACAATGTTATTCCGTCGGCAATTATTAGCTACGGCCATTTCTACGATGTCTTTGTCCGTTGGTAAAGTCCGTCACAAAACTTATTTTTCGACGGAATGTTGATGTTTTCCGTCGGTAATTTCCATCACAAAATGACATTTTTCTTGCAGTGAAATATAATTTGAATTAAAAATTAAATTATTCAATTGAAAATTATTTCCAAATTAATTTGTTGACCCTTCAAATAAACTATAATGGCTTACAATTTTTAGAAAATTATACATTTTAACTATTATAATTTTGAAAAACTAATTTAAAAAATTATATATTTTAATTATCATAATTTAGAGAAACTAATTTTAAAATTTTAATAAGACATTGTAATATAATTAGAAAACTATTTCTAATAAATTAAATTAAAGATTAGTCATCCTAAAAATTAAGCAAATGAAGAACAATTACATATAAAAGTGAGAAGATAAATTTTACATTTTGTATGATATATTAGGAATAAATCATAAATGTTAATCAATTATGAAAATTAAGAAAGTAAAGAGATTGCTTCAATTTTGGGTGACGATGTGGAATTTGGTAGCAAATTGTTTACCATTTGCGACTAACTGTGGTGGATGGTTGAGAAAATGGTCTTCTACGACTAAACTTACTTCATCGCAAAAACCCTTAGGTATTTAAATTAAATGTATCTTTTTATACAAATAATAAGGTTAATGGTAGATTAAAGGCTAAAGGGTATATGTTGTCATATTAGTGATGAATTTGGTTTAAATGAAATGTGGTTTGCAATCTTTATTAATTCAACTAATAATAAAAAGAAGATACAAATTTTTAAAACTTTTTCCATTTTATTTTGTTTATCCACTAAATCAAAAATAAAGATTAGTAATTCTAAAAAATTAAGCAAATCAAGTACAACTCCATATGTAAGTGTAAAAGACAAAATTTTCATTTTGTTATTGGTAATAAGAAAAACTCATATATGCTAATCAATTAAGAATGTAAAGAAAATGCTTAAGTTTTGGTGACGTTGTGTATAATTGGTAGCGAAATTAGACTGATAGGCAACAAAAGTTTTGACCGTCGGAAAAATGTAAAAGGTTTAGTATTGGCGATGATTTATCAATTTGGTAGTAAAATGTTATATAATTTGCGACGCCATTTTATTTTCGTAGCAAAAGTTTAACATTTAGCGACGAAATGTAGATTTGTCGCCAAATGTACCGGATGAGAAAAATTAAATAGACGCTGGGACAATGTTGTTCGTGGGACAACAAACGATGTCATCCTAACGTCTGTTAAATGAAAAACAGACGATGTCTGCCTCCCCAAATTTGTCTCTTCTACACTTGCTTCTGCTTTTTATAGTCGTTTTCTCTTCTCCTTTTCCAAATTTGTCGTTGTTTTCTCTTCTCATCACTGACATTTGTGTGCTTCTGTCTTCTCCATTCGTCTTCGTCCTATCCTTCAATTGAGGTTAGTCATTCAACACTTGTTCTCTGTGATGAATGTCGTGTTCATAGTGTTGGTATTTGAAGAGAAAATACCTGACGGTTTGTGATGGTTTTTAGAGTGTTTTGATAATGTGTGGTGCATTTGGCTTTACATTTTGTAATAGTACATTTAGGAAGGAATAAAACATAATATTCTTAGGTGATTTAGGATGACTATTTTATGCCTTTGAAGTGTTCGAAGAAAGTTCAGAGTCTGCTTAAGACTTCCTTTTCTGTTTTTCATATCATCTGAGAAGAAAGCAATCATAAAATCAATCACTAGTTATATGATACATAATCACGCACGTTTTGTATTAGGTGTGATTAAGACTTTAGTGTGTAAAAGATATGATATCGGGTGAAAGGCATGCAATTCCTATATATGAAAGTGAAAGGACTGTAATTCTATCTACCCTCAAGTGTTTGTATTCGGCTATCTGCTCTTGTTTATTTCTTTATGAGCAGAAATCAAATGATTAGATTGGCATTAAGTGTAAACCCCACCAAAGCTACATAATGTCATTTGTTAATCCATTGTTCAAGATTCTTTAGCCACTGATACTCTGTCCTGGGGTTCACGATTTTATCACACCCTTAATCAAGCGATCCTTCTTTCTTACAAATCAGTGGTTTAGATGACTAGTTAGGTACTTAAAACATACATCCCAACCTTTGAAACATGTTTAAAAATAATTCATACAATTAAAAAGATTTTTGTTAAAAATAACAGCAAAACAAGTTCTAATATTGAACTTTTGATTTACTAAGCATAACCATCCACATAGGGTTAATTCTGCTTAGTTGTGTCAACGTAATGATGATGATTTGGTGAACTCTTCGTTGCATCGTTCTAACCTTTAGACATTAACCAGATAATTAATTGTTCTAAAACTTATCAGTAGACTGCAGTAATCCATAGGGCATCGATAATAGCAAGTGATACCTTCATAGTCTCATTAAGCATGCTGTTAGACCCTTAAACTTCGAAGCACTTCTCAGTGACCTTCATGAGGAGCCTTAAGAGGGAGTTTAGCTAGATTACATGCATAAAGGAGGCATGCAAAAACACTAAGGCAAATGTGGGCAAGTAGGATTAGACTTGGTGTGAATTTTGGTAGAGTCTCGGACCTTGTGAAGATTGACTCGACCCAGGCTAAGGACTTGACGAACTAAAGACTTAGCCTATGCTCGGGTGGATGGATCATGACTAACTAACTTATTGTGGGAAGCATTGGATCAGGCCAGTGTGCTATGTGCACTTCGGCAAGATCACACTACATCATCAGCGGATAGAGATCATAGGAAGATCTTGGATGATGTGGCGATGAATAAGACTTAGAGTTACAGTAGGACTCAATATCTGAAGAAAATAGAGATCTTCGAGGACAAGGATGCTAGTTTCCTAATTGAATGTAAACCCTATCTTTCTATTATCTTGTAGATTTTATCTTATCAGTTAGAGTCCTATTTGGGTGGGGGTGTCATCCAATTGGTCCACGTGATATAATCTGATAGACATATATGTGATCTTAGCATGATCTTAGGCAGTTCAGTTTGAGTGAGATTCTGAATGTAACTTGACATCCAAGTTAGAATGCCTATATATAGCTCATTCGAGCTTTGCTTTCAACTTATTTAGAGAGAGAGCATTCCTTGTATTCTTTTGAGAGAAAGTAATATAAATGTTAGTTTTGCCGTATCTCTATTGTTTCCTTGTTGCCTTTATTTCTTATTGCTTTCGTAGCATTGTTTCTTCGAGTGTGCGAGGTAAACACTTCGAGGGTCGTTGAAGGCTGAAGTCTTGCTTAAGAAGATCTAAGTGAGGCTGTCGTGCAAAGGGTGTTGGCGATCAACTTCGGTGAAAGTTTGAGTCCCAAGGTAACCTTTGTATCACATGCCATGTAATCAAATAACCTCAATTACAATATCAAATTATTAAAGGAAGTGCATGATATTTTAATCCACAAAATATATGAATAAACTATAAGATTCTTACAAAAATATAAACTTCATGTTTAAATATTTATAATAACATTTATTTATATAATAATTTTTATTTATATAAATATACTTTAAAAAACACTCCTTAGTACTATAAAGAAGAAAATTGAAAATATACTTCTTATATGTATACATATATGAAAATATACTTCTTGAATGTATACATCTATACGTTAAAATGATTGTTTGGTGTGTGAGAAATCTCTTCACTTTTAAAATGCTTTATCAAATTGTTCAACATCCTTTGTTATGCTTTAAATATTCTTTTATAGTACCATAAAGAAGAAATTTTGTATTTAGGTGGTGATTGTGTATAGGGTTTATTTGCAAATTTTGTGTTCCTCTGTTTAATTGGAGCCAAAACCACAAAATTTATGTGGCATCTTCAGATATATTCTCCCTGCCCACCACATGTTTAACAAAAGCAACTATTGTTAATGCAAATTAGTAGTAACCATTATTGTTAATGCGAATAAGTAGTAATCATCTTACTAATTAGCTTGTTAATTAATTGTTTTATATATCGATTGTCTTTTCACTTTGTTGTATATTGTTTACATAATTAGTGCGTATGAACTGAAGCAACATTGTTAAGTGGATAGTAAACAACGCCATGTATCTTAATTACATAGGTTTTTTAACGTAATATTAAACAAAAAATGTATGTAATAACTCAGTTATCTTCTTTTATTGTATAGCTAAATGGATAAGAGTTGGATGTGTCATAAAAAATGGTCCATTGAATACGTAGGAGTTAAGAGTTTCATGCAATTTGTAGAAGATCAAATAGGTGATGAATGTAGTATTCGTTGTCCATGCATTGATTGCTTAAATGTCGACTTCCAAAGTCAAGATGTGGTATATAATCATTTGTAGATCCAAGGCATAAACAAATTCTATACTCCATAGCTTTACCATGGTGAACGTAAGGAAGCAAGTTATAGTAGAAGTAGCGGTACATGTTATGATGACAGTTACAATAATGATGTTGATGATTCTGACGTGAATGATGATGGTGATGATGGGATTGATGAGATGTTAGACAATTGTCAGAATTATATGGAGACTATGAATGAAACAGGAATGCCTAACATAATTCGTAGTATTAAAGAAGATAATTTTGGGAAGTTATTGAAAGTTGCTCAAGAACAATTATATCTGGGGTGCTCTAATTTCTCACAACTATCATTTATTGTGAAGTTGTTACATTTGAAGGTTTATAATAAATAGAGTAACAAGTTTTTTGACATATTAATTGACTTACTGAACAATGCATTACCTATTGGACACAAGTTGCCAAAATCTTACTATGATGAGAAGAAACTATTAAGGGACCTTGGATTGGGATATATTTCAATTTATGCTTGTAAGTATGATTATGTTCTTTTTTGGAAGGAAAGTAAAGATCTTTAGGAGTGTCCTATTTATGGTAGATCAAGGTGGCAGGTGGATGATGGGAGAGGGAAAAGGATACCAAATAAAATCCTTCGATACGTTCCTATTAGACCACGATTACAAAGACTTTTTATATCAACAAAATAGCCATAGATATAAAGTGGCATAAAGAGAAACGCATTGATGATAACATTATATTTTTGTCTTTACTTATTCCAGGACCTACCACTCCTAGTAAGGACATCGATGTATATATGCAATCATTTATTGATGACTTAAACGATCTATGGGAATTTGGATTACAAACTTTTGATGTTATTGAAGACAAAACATTTATAAAGCATGCTGTTGTTTTGTGGACTATAAATGATTTCCCAGTTTATGGGCATTTTTCTGGGTGGAGCACTAAAGGGTATATGGCTTGTCCTATGTGTAACCATCAAACATATTAAAAAAGGATACGAAGTAAAATAAGTTATACGGGTAATCGTCGTTATTTGGAACATGAGCATAGATGGCGAAGAAGTAAACAGTTTAATGTCATAGTAAAGTTGGGTGAAGCTCCGATGTAGTTATCTAGTGATGATATTGTTTACCAGCTGTCACATCTGGGGGACATTACACCTGGTAAACACCCAAGTAATAGAAAGTGTAAGAGAAATTATCTCGAACTGAATTGGAAAAAAAGACATATTTTTCAACTTGCTTTATTGGAAGGAATTACTATTGAGGCTCAATCTTGATATCATGCATATTAAGAAAAAACATTTATTGAGTCCATTTTAGGGACTATCATAGGAATTGATGGGAAATCTAAAGACACAATTAAAACTATACTAGACTTGGAAGACACGAATATTAGAAAGGATTTGCATTTGAAAAGAAGAGATAATGGCTCATATGTTATTTGTTCTGCTTATTGCAACATGTCAAAAAGTGAGAAACAATTATTCTGTCAATTCCTCTAATTAGTCAAATTTGTTGATGGATATGCATTAATATAGGTCGTTGTGTAAATGTTAAACAGGGAAAAGTGTCAGGGTTGAAAAGTCATGATTGTCATGTACTTTTGCAACGACTACTTCTTGTTGGAATATATGGGTATTTGCTGAAAGATGTTTTGTTACTTTGGGTCAATTGGGAGAGTTTTTTAAGCAATTATATTGCTGGACACTTAAAGTTGAAGAGCTTAATAAAATGGAAAAAGACATAGCATTGATTCTATGTAGGCTTGAACTATTATTCCCCAATTATTTTTTGATGTTATGTTTCATTTGGCAATTCACTTACTATATGAAGCAAAACTTTATGGACCGGTTCAATTTTGATGTATGTTTCCGTTTGAAAGGTAATCGGAAAGGGATTATTAATGTTGAAGAAAGACATAGGCAGAAGTTTGAATCATGGTTTAGAAATTGAGTAAGCTTCATATTGATTATATATTATGAAAATATGAGAACATGTCTCATCCTCATATTTATTTTCAATTTTTTGTACAGATGTTATGGTTATATAACCGCAACGTGCAACAATAACATTATATAGTTTAACATGTATTTCTTATATTTGTGGGAAGAAATACAAAAGTTGCATTGTTAATAGGGTGAGACTTTACATACAAAATCGAGATAGTGAAGTTAGAAGTCAAAATAGTGGGGTTATCATTAAAGGATGTCATGACGATGAAATCATTGACTTCTACGGTGTCATCTCTGAAATAATAGAGTTGCACTACATTAAGTATAAGAAGGTTGCTCTACTTAAATGCAAATGGATTGATCTAACTGACATGAAAGTTAACGGGCATATTACTATCATAAATGTTAGTAAGATATGGTATGATAATGATCCTTTTGTCCTTGCAAGTCAAGTCAAACAAGTTTTCTACGTTAACGATACTGTATTGGATAGCAATTGGAAGATTGTTCAAAAGTTTCAATAAAGGAATGTCTTTGATTTTTGTGAAAGGGATATTGATCAATTGAATGAGGATGTAGATGAAGTCTATTAGGATATTGGATTAGAGTTTAATAACAAAGGCATTCCAGTAGAAGATGCAAATATATAATCATTCTATAGGAGAGATGTCAAGCACAATATAGTTATACTAGATGAAGTCCAAGCCCATCTTATTTTACAAACAAAAGAAGACTATACTTAGGATGACTTAAATGATAATGATGATACTTTGCTCTAATATATTAGTGATGAAGAATCAAACGATAATCTACTTAGTGATGATGATTTTCAAAATCTTGATCATGATGATTGAATGTAAATAAATTTTTTGTATTGCTTGAAATGTTATGTTCAGAATTGCCTTATGTTGTTGATGTTTTACTTATGTTAATTTACGATAACTATATGCATGTTTTTAATGTTTCACTTATGTTTTTGTGGAATGTTTAGTATTTGACTACTGATCTCCTTATATTCATATGGAAATTTGATGTTTGTGTTAAGATTATACATTATTTTCATATTTCGTTTACATAGGTTTAATATAATGGAACCTGGTAGAAATAAGGGAAAGAGGGTGGTAATAATCGAAGAAGTTCCTCCCACACAACAACTAACAATTGCATCCTCGAATGTAGATAGTCAGCAACAATCTTTACCAACTTTGTCTGTTAGTCATGAGGGATCTTCAGGTCTATAATTGTTAACCAAACATATTTACATTAATGATAAAATTACTCATTAAATGTTTAGTATGTTTTTCTTATTATGATTTTTTTATTTTCAGGTTCCAATACTGGTATTAGAAAATGAGGTTGGGGTATCACTAAAGGAGCTGAGTTGCAACGGATGAATATTACAATGAACAGTAAGTTGTCTGTGACCATTGAACCCACACAATGTTGCCCTCTGGATAAGATCCCATTTGCAAAATTGTCTAGTGAGTTGGGAGTCATTGTGAGGAATGAATTGCCTTGCCTTTAGTATGTCAGGCAGTTAAAGCAAGATAACTTGCTCTAAAATGCTTTGGACAAAGTTTCAGTAATATTTCAATTAATTTGATTATATATATTACAATTTTACTTAATAAAAATATTAACTTAACTTATACATGTTCTTTATAGATGAAGTTTAATATCATTGATATCGACAAGTCTGAGGTTTCAAGCTATGTTAGTTCACTGTTAAAGAAAGGGTGAAGGATCATCGATATAAACTTTATAAATATTACAAGTCTTTTCCTTTTGATGAAGAGGCAAGGAGACATGTTCCAGAACGAGTGACTCAAGAATATTGGAGTGAAATGGGTGATTATTGGGCTTCAGCAAAGGTTTAGGATTGTTTTTTCTCTCTTCATATTTCCTTCCATTAATTTTGTTTATACATTTCATGACTACTTTTCTTAATTTAGGAAAAGTGTGAGAAAACCAAGGTGAAATTAGAAAACATGAAGACTCCTCATAACACCGGCTCCAAATCATTTGTTGTCTGATAAGAATTTGTAAGTGTAACATTTTCAACTTATTATTCTATTTCTTAATACAATAAATTATATTATCTTCTAATTTAATTCATATAATAGAGCCAAATGCAACTCCAAGGACAAGAGCATGATAGGATCACAGTCTACAAGCTAACACACTACAAGAAAGGTCAAGGCTGGATGTCTGAAGAGGCACAAAGTAATTATGGAAGTACAAACAAATTAATATTACAATTTATTTTTCTATGCAATATTAAGTAATAATTTTTTAGTTAACTCGATTTTGTACTTTTAGTTGTAGGACAAGATGCAAGAGTTGTTACAAACATCATTGTCTGAGGGGAATCAGCCCAATGTCGATGACAATTGCAACAATGTCTTTGGTATAAGATCGAGCTATATTAAAAGTCTTTGGTATGACCCTAAGCCTGTTAGTGCATCTTCGTCATCACCAGCATATGTCACGGCGCTTTAAGAGGAGAACCAAGCATTGAAGACTAAGTTACAATGTATGAAAGAGAAGTTAGATTGTAATGTAAAAGAAGTGAACAAGGTTAAAAAGATGGTCAAACAATTACTAGGCTGAAATTATGTCAATAGTAATGCCGATGATGAGGAGTCCTAGTTTGTTTATGACTTTAATTATTTTTTTATATAAAATGCATTCCATTTTAAATGTTTATTTTATTTCAATTTATTATTATTTAAAAAAATGTCACCAACATTTATGATAAAAAGTAACTAATTTATATTTCAAACTGTCTTAAAAATTGTAATAAATTAAAATAAATTTGTTTTTAACAATTATAATAAAATTTAAATTTCAAATAAAAATTTTGTCACTAAAAATTATTAACTACCAAATCAAAATTGTCACAAAATGTTATTACCTACGTTTACAAGAATGTCTCTAAAAATAATTACCTACAACAAGAAATTATTAGCTAAAACAATTCTGCTACAAAAATAGAATCGTCATTAAAAAGTATTAGCTATAAAAAAATCGTCACAAAATGTTGTTACCTACGTTTACAAGAACATCTCTAAAAACATTTTCCTACAACAAAAAATTAGTAGCTAAAGTTATTCTACTATAAAAAAATCGTCACTAAAAATAATTACCTACGACTGCAGATTAATAGGTAAAAACTTTTATCTATGAAACATATACATTGCAAAACCTTATGTATGACGTTCTTCGTTCTCGTTGGATATATGTGTTAAGTCAAAAGGACTTCACGATTATTAATTTTGGTGACAATCAAATAGTAATAATATTAGAAATAAATGAACTATTTTGAAAAGTGTGTTAAGTGTGCAGGAGTACGAAACACAGAAGAAGCACAAAATACAGAAGGGGAAAACACAGACCAAGTGGAAAACACAGAAGAAGTGGAGAACACAAAAGAAAGGAAAATACAGAAGAAGTACAAAACACAAAAGATACAGAAGAAGAGAAAACACAGAAGAAGCAAAACATAGAAGAAGCGGAAAACGCAGAAGAAGTGAAAACACAGAATGAGCGCAAAACACAGAAGAAGCAAAACACAGAAGAAGCAGAAGATACAAAAGAAGTGAAAACACAAAAGAAGAGGAAAACACGGACGATACAAAGATGAAGATACGCTAGTACGTCGAACAGTTAGTTAGTTGGAGTTAGTTACAGAACTCAACTAAATAACGATTATCAAGAATCAAAAAGTAGTTATCAAGAAGCAAGAAGTAGTTGGAGACTTAGGCTATAAATACTAGTCAGAGTCGAAGTTTGAACAATCTAACAAAACTTTTAATCTTTTGAGCTTTCAAGTGTATACTTAAAAAGAAAAATTCTGTAGTGCGATGCTAGAGAGCAAACCCTACTGCAAAAAAAAGCTCACAATATCTTTCTAGTGAGAGAAAGAAAAGGCTAAGAGCCTATAGAGGCAAAGATAACAGAAAGAATACTTTGTGTAAAGAGACCTGAAGATGCTCTGGAAGGGAAGAAAGAATACTTGTAAATTTGTCGAAGTATAGTGAAAACTCAGACGAACTCTGAGGATTAGACGTAGCCCATTGTTTGAGGTGAACCAGTATAAAAATCGTAGCGTCTATATTCTATCCTTACACTTTATTCCATTTTGTTTTTAAACAAGTATATAGAAGTTATTTGCGATTTAACTACGTAACAATTTTTGTATAACTATTGTAGTATTCTTTTAACAAGTTGAAGAAGTTCTTAACAAGTGATATTAAAGTTTTTGAATTCACGAAAAGAATACACAATTTAACCTCCCTTCTTATGTATATTGTATATTGTACGTTAATTCTATATTAACGTGTGATTTACTTCAATTAGTATCAGAGCTCGGTTTCCAAGAACCACCTTTGCAAAGTGAGGACAAAGATTTATGGCTGAATCACATGTTTTTATAGCTGAAGGTGCATCCGTCACAAGACCTCCTGCATTCAATGGTGAAGATTATTATTATTGGAAGGACAGGATGTGGCTCTTCATAGAATCTACGCACATTGATCTTTGGGATATCATCGAGAATGGACCATACGTACCAATAGATGATGAAGGAAATACCATTCTTCGTAACAGATGGTCAGCTGATCACAAAGCTAGATTTCAACTAAATTCAAAGGTTAAGTTCTTTTTGAGTTATACTTTAAACAGAAGTGAATATGATAAAGTTCATGGATGCGAAATTGCGAAGGAGATGTGGGACACTTTATCCATCACATATGAAGGCACAAACCATATGAAAGAGTCTAAGATTAGTATTCTTGTACATCAGTATGAGCTGTTTAAAATGAAAGAAGATGAGTCTATTGATCAGATGTTTGGACGATTTCA
>JANZXP010000006.1:28479819-28511334 GCA_027576715.1 Erythroxylum flavicans
AAGGATTTGTCTGTGGTACTTTTCACAGACTTCCTCTGTGGTACTTTTCACAGACTTCATTTGTGTTACTATTCACAAGGATTCTTCTGTGTTACTGTTCACAAGGATTCGTCTGTGTTACTGTTCACAGACTTCCTCTGTGTTACTATTCTCGATATCGTCTGGGTTACTATTTATGGATATCTTCTGTCCTATTTTTGACCATTCAGAAGTTATAATTGGCCTTCGAGGTCTTCCTGAAAGTTGCAGCTCTTGAAGTTCTCTATTAAACTATCCAACGAAACACTAAATTGGATGCCTATAGAAAAAGTTGTGCCTATAGCCCCGAAGCATGTACATATGTAAAGTGTGGACTCACCGACGCTGTCCTTGAGGTATTCATATTGAAGTGGATAAATGGACTAGTCGACTAACATCATATTAGTCGACTATTTGAAGAGCAGAGCTGAGCTTAGAAAGGGGAGTTAAAATGCAAGTACAATCAATCAATGTGTGTTATCCGAATGCGATTGCCGGGCTTTGAAAACGAGGTCCGACATCATGTGGTATCAGAGCAAGCTCAGGTGTTATGATATTCTGGATAGTTGGGGTCCGAAAACAGGTTCCAACAATGAGATCATCAAAAGTTAAGAGAATATGGAAGAAGATGAGAGCTTGTAACAACAAATAAAGTGAAAGACAAATGAAAGATAGTCTTTCATTACATATGTCGTGGGTTAACGAGTGTGGTTGGTGTCACGACGCATTTCATGACACTCACCACATAAAAATTAATGCTACTAGTATTTTTACTTAAACTACCATATTATCTCTTAATAATCAGTCCATTTGTCACCCAATTTTCTATGCCACTTGTCACTTATTTCTACTACCATTTGACACTTGTTATATTACTATGAGTCAATTTGTTTTGCCATTTGGTATTTTTCCTAGTCCAAAAATACACATAATTTCATAAATCTCCCAATTGTAACAAATAATTCGAAATTAATAATTATAAACCATCAAACCAATATTCAAGACATAATAATCCACAATTCACATTATGATCATTTTAAATAGTTTATACCCCAGAATGTGTTAATTGAGTGCATATACAGTATTTCCAATGTGTACAAAATTCAAATTTTGTGTGTATGCTCATGGTATGCATGTGAATGCAATGCACCTCATAATTTTTCAATACTATTTCTCGTGTATCATAGTCTAGGATCTTATGTCCTAACCCTTAGTATAGAAAATTGGATATTACAAATCTGGTGTGTATCCCAGCTCTGAGGTCAATGTGTGTGGGCCATCTCCTTTACCCTTCTAGAGTTTTCCCCAAGTGTGTCATTAATTTCTTTGGTGTTGGTAGAGATTGTATAATTCACTTTCTTCCAACTAGGTTCTTCCGTGTCTTCTTCCTCTTTGGACTCCTTGCTAGTCAAGTCCTCTTCTGCCTACTGAGGTGACGCTATGCTAGAACTTGCTTGACTGGCCTTGATTTTCATATAATTTTTTTGGCTGATGTCCCAGAGTTCCATGTTATGGGGGACTTTAGGATTTGAGCACGCCACAAATGATGGTGATTTAGAAAATAAGGGAGGTAGATACTTAAACCACTACAATCCATACCATAATACTCATCAATGGTGGAAACTAAGTAACCATACCTAAATTATTGCTCTTTTTACGTAGAGTCATAACAATAGCATTCACAACATGTGTCGAGGTGTACACTGAGATGCTGTGATCCATACACCACAACAGAAAAAGTTCCTTTGTTAAGCACATGTTGGTTTCTAATTTGTCAAAAACCATTTGACAAATGAATTTATGTAACAATAAATACTCATGGCTTCATATAATGTTGTTGTAGGCATTTTTAGCATCGAACCACTCTAACCCAATGATCTCATTTCAATAGTGGGAAGCACAAAAGTCATCGTGCTGATCGATAATGGAAGATTCAGGGAAATCACAAATATCTCATATAATTTCAATGTTCAGCTCATAAGGTTGTCCTCATAACCTGAACCACATTTCCTTAGGGTTACTGGATTCCAACTAAAGGGAAGTAAACAATTTGAGGGTGAGCTCCTGGTCAACAGGATATTAGAAGTGTATAAACTTGCTCCACTGAATTCTTTCTACTAAATTCTTGACCCTATCTCGTAATTTTAGCCTATCAAGCGTTGTAAAATCAAAGTATTTTGGGACTACTATCTATTTAACATTAAGGGATTTGAATCTAATATCTTCCTCCTCTGTGTAGGTTGGGAAGGGTGCTCCGAAATCCACCGCCATGTTCCTTAGCCATCAACCTAAGACTTGATTTCTTCCTGATGATTGGTTGTGCTTCACTGACTACTTAATGCATGACATAATGAACTGCAAGTAAGTGGAAGTTAGAATAAACTGGAAATTTGGAAGTTAGTTAGAGAGAATGGAGAGCATTTGGAGGTTCTAAACTTAGAGAGATAAAGTTAAAACGAAAGTGAGTGAGAAAATGAAGTAGGAAATGAATATATAAGTGAAGGAAGGGTAAAAGGGTAAAATTTTCAGCTGAAAATCGCGTGGACAGATTTACCCTGTCATAGGCCACAACTATGGCCTGCAATGATTTCACCATTTTTTTTATCCTTATACACACCCTCCAGGAGCCTTTCCTAACTTCTTTTTAGCACTATCACCTCATTACACTTTCCTTTCTAATCATCTTTATGAAAATTAATGTTTTACTCTTCCACGATATTTATTTAGAACCGAAACATCCTAACTATAGAGTTCAAGCTATCTAAAATCAAAGAAATAACCGATAATTTAAAATCATGGGTTGCCTCCCATGTAGCGCTACTTTTAACTTCATTAGCTTGACGCTTTTCTTCATTTAAGCCGGTTTAAGAGAATTCTTCAGTGGTGACTCGGTTATTAATCTCATAAAATGCACACATGCCACCTAGTTGCTTATGCTGCCACTTTCTTTTTCCCAATTCTTTCTTCTGCTTCTCTTATGAGGTTTATTCTTTTCTAGATAACATTTTCGATCATCACTCTTCTCTTTTTCTCCACCAGGACCTGTTCCCTTCATGATGGCCATGGGTTAGAGACGACTTTTGTTATTCTTGGTTACGATGAAAGATACCAGTTCCTCTCCTACCTTTAGAGTCAACTCAACCCCATCTACATCAATAGTTGGTGAAGCAGTGGCAAAAAATGGCCACCTAAGGATAATTGAGGTTTCTGCGTCTTCTTTTATATCTAGTATGAAAAAGTCCGTGGGGAAGGTGAACTTTTCCACTCGAATATGCCCATCATGTATGATACCCTTTGGACAATGAACTGACTTATATACCTTTTTTACCAATATTTTGGTGGAGACTATCTCACCAAGTCCTAACTTCTAATATAAGGAATATGACATCATGTTTATGTTGGCTCCTAAATCAGCGAAGGCTCTCTCTATTTTGACACCCTTAATACTGTAGGGGATATAAAAATCCCCTAGATCCTCCTTCTTTGGTGGTGTCGTTGATTTCTTTTATTCCCCTAATTCTTTTTCCACCTTTCCCTCTATTGATTCCATCAGTGTAAGTCGTGCTTCCAATTGCTCGATCATGTCTACTACTTCATTCAGCTCAGCTTCCTTCGATTTCCCCATGGCTTTGATTGGGAATGGAATCGGGGGTTAGTATTTCTTTATCTTAGTCAAATTATACCTTGCCAATAGAGAGCCTTCCTTATTCTCTGGCACCTTTACCTTCCCCTTATCCCTAAATGGATTTGACTTTCATTATTCTAAAATAGGGTAGAGGTTTCTATGTTGATGCTTCTGGGTTGTTAGTAATTCTGGTTCACTTCAGAAAACATTCTTGTCAACCTTATTCTTATCCTTCCCTTAATTGTCTTCAGATTGGTGTGATTCCTCCTCAGTTGCTTGTGTAACAGCCATGATTTGTTCTTTTAAATTGGACTCAGTGTTATTTGGAAGTCCTTTATTTCAGGTTTCTATTGCTTATGCCAATTGACCTACTTGGACGTCCAGGTTTTGTATCGAGGAGGCATAATTCTTTGAAACTTGCTCCAACTTGCCTTCCAACCTCTTATATGCATCCTCCATACCTCCAATTTTATCTAAAATTTTGTCCAATTTGGATTCCATTGAACTCAGTTTATCTGGCTAGAAACCTGGTGGTCCTTGAGGTCTGAACTATCCTCAAGCATTGTTTGACCAAGAAAGTTTGGATGATTTTTCCACCCAGGGTTGTATGTGTTAGAGTAGGGATTGTTTTCCCTTCCTTGACTATATTGGGTTCCCATGTAGTTTACTTGGTCTGATCCATTATCCTTCATCAAGAATTAATTGACTGTATCATGATCCATCTACCAAAGGAGCTCACACTTCAGTTGAACAACTTTTACTGTATTTAAGGATGAAGTCTTCATGTTGCTTAGCTGTCGAGTTAAATTATCAGTTTTAACCTACATTTCTATAATTTGATCGACAATTATAACTCCTTTTTTACTCACAAAGATTTGCAGGTTTTCTACTCCGCTCATTCGTTAATAAACATCTATTACAGCTCTTCTACTTCATCTACCGTCTTCCTCATAAGTGATGCTCCTAAAGCCGCATCAATTGTGCCTCTCGTATACAGGGTTACTCCATTATAAATTGTTTCCAAAAGAAATTCTTTAGGTAGGTTATGGTGTAGACATTTTCTTTACAAGTCTTTGTATCATTCTCATGCTTCATAAATCGATTCCCCATCACCCTGCTGAAAGTTTGTGATCTCTTTGATAATCTTCATAATCTTAGTAAGGGGAAAGTACTTATTTAAGAAGGCACAAACTAATTGTTCCTAAGTGGTGACATTATTTGGGTTGAGGGAATGGTACCAAGCTTTTGCTCTATCCTTTAAGGTAAAAGGGAAAAGTCTAATTGTTATAGCATGCTCCAACATTTGATGATAACTGAAGGTATTGTAGATTTCAAGGAAACTGACAATATGTGTATTCCAGTCTTCATTCGTTAATCCATAAAATTGCACTTTTTGTTGAATCATGCTTAGGAGAGCTGGTTTGATTTCAAAGGAAGCTGCTTGTATGGGTGGCCTAGCTACACCTTGATTGGCTGCATTGAAGCCTGATCTTATGAAGTTTATAAGGGTTTTCGATTGATGCCTTTTGTTCGCTCCTTGATCCAAATCTTGCTGAAACTCCTCGGCCATTGTTGCTTTTGTGGTTTCTTCTTCTTCTTCACATTGAGCTCTTCTAATTGAACATTTTAAACGAGTGATTTCAAGATCTATAGTTTTGACTATACGACTCGAACTCCTTGTAACTCTTGTGTTCATACAAGAGTACGGACACATATGGAAAGAATAGGAAGAACGAAAAACTTAAAACTATCTAAATCACCTTAGACTAAGAGAACTAAACTAATCTTCACCCTCCCTGACAATGGCACTAAAAAAACTTGATCCTGTTAGGGAGGGTGACTGTAGTATAAAAGGTGTCGATCCCATGAAGAAAGAGACTAATCTAATCCTAAAATCTAAGGCCAACAATATATGAAACTCAAAATAAACAATGTAATGGAAAGTAATCACAAGAATTGAATTCAACCACTTAAATCAGAAATTAAACACAAAGGAATTAACAATTGAGTAATAAACACAAACAAAGGAAATCAACCAAAGAGTTTAGCGAGATATGAGAAAGGAGATTTTACTTATCATTAATGCTAACTTAGCCGATTATGTGTCAATGGAGTGTCAGTTCTAGACTGTCCTAGGGCTGATTACCCTCTCCCAAGTTATAACCATTAAACCCTAAATTATAAACCCTAATCAAATTATGGAATTTGCAAATTCTCAATTCACAAATTATCCAAAACCTAATTAGATTTGAAGCACTCTAATAAACTATTGGAACATCATACGGGATCTCCCTCCCCACATTTACTAATATGATTTATCACGGTTTCTATTAAATTGCCTAACTCTCATTAATTCGATTTAATCATATTTCATTCAGTTCACGTTTTTAACTTATTATCGAATTATGCAAGAACATAATCAAATCACGACATTCATCCAATAAACACAATTGACTAGATTATTATTAAATCAAAATAAAATCCTGAAGGAGAGTTAAAACATTATCATCATCCTACTATTTATCATCATACAATCCATCCCAACTTTATACTTGAATAAAATTGAAACAAAAAGGAAATAGACACTTAGAATGGACGATCTGAGAAGGCAGCAGTGTTGAAAAACCTCCTGATCCGGGAAGGATGTTGAGACCGCTTCTTTTTCCTCCTTCTTCCTCTCCCTCTTCTCTTCCTCTTCCTCTTTCTCTCTTTAGGGTTTTCAACAATGGCAACATAGAAGCTTCCTTTTCTCTCCTCTTTATGTTCTTTTTATAGTCTTTCCTGTTTTGGGCAACCCTATGGGTCTGAAAGGTCTAAAAACTTTCTCAAAACATGAAGTTCATGGCCGTCTACGTATCTATCCGATGCAGGCCATGATTGTGGCTCACATGTAAGCCTTCTATCACAATCGTAGCATACAGGCCATGATCGTGGGCCATTCCCTAAGCTTTTATCAGGATCGTGGCATACAAGCCACAATCGTGGGCTAAACTTGGAGCTTCTATTATAATTGTGGCCTACCTGACACAATTATGGGCCTATGTTGTGGCCCGAATTTCCTCTGAAACTCATTTGCTCTTTAATATTGACCTTGAAACACTAACAAACAAATCAACGTACCTCAAAAATATAATATTTAAGCTCAAAGACTTGTACTAAGCCATAAAAGACTTCAAACACAATAAATCACAAACTAACACAATTTTAACCTAAACACATACCAAATGATCGAATTAACGGCTAAACACATATCAAACTATACCCTAAAACATGATGCAATTTACACTTATCAACTAGGAGAACTAAAACCTACTAGGAGAGTAATGTACTTTTCAAATAACTCGATAAAGCATCATATGGGTGTTAAAGAGAACATTATAATAAAAATTAATAGTTTCATATTACTCATAGATTTTTATATTCTAGATATAAAAAAGGGTGAACAAAACCCCTAATCCTAGATATATCATTCCTTGCTATAACATATGTGATAATATATGTTAAGAAATTTAATTTTCAAATGACAAGAATCAATGTATACTTAATGATCACCTAAAATAAGCCAATTGTCTAATTACTTACTAGAAGTTATCATACAAGTAGGTAAGGTGCCAAGGAAAGTAAGAACAAAGACAAAAGTATATATGAAAATCAAAATGAGACATGAAGAACTTTTGAATGTTACCTTTCATAATCATATGCCAAAGGGAGCAACCAAATTACTCTACAAATAAATCAACTTAAAAGAAGTGTCTAGCTATAACACTTTTAAAAAAGTAGTTTGTAAGAGGTAACCCAATCATAAGGCTTAATAACCTTTAATTTTATTAGGAGCGTTTGCAATGTTAAATAATAAATTTAGATTATTTGTTTTATAATACTTTGAACTTGTCTTTATTAATAACAATATTTTTATATTTCTTTATAATTGTTTTATGTTTTATGTTTTTGCAGTATTCATGTTTATGCTTTATTAATAACAATATTTTTATATTTCTTTATAATTGTTTTATGTTTTATGTTTTTGCAGTATTCATGTTTAATTTTTTAAGGATATGAAATGAAAG
Source organism: Erythroxylum flavicans (assembly GCA_027576715.1). Lineage (NCBI taxonomy): Eukaryota > Viridiplantae > Streptophyta > Magnoliopsida > Malpighiales > Erythroxylaceae > Erythroxylum > Erythroxylum flavicans. The sequence goes on from JANZXP010000006.1 coordinate 28,487,530, forward strand.
ACACGTATGATCATAAAAAGAATGTTTAAAGATCAATAGGATTGAAAGATTGAAGAATATATCAATGGAAAGCTTAAAGATTAGATGCACTAAACTTAATTGTTGAACCCTAAGACACATTTATGTCCCAATTCATATCTATATACTTGGTAGAAAAATTGATCCACATACTAGAACACACCTATGTTCTAGACTGTATCTATGAGTTTTCCATATCATCCCACAAGAGATAATTGTATGTTAGACCGTGTCTAAAGTTTAAGTGAGACAGTAGGATCTATGGTATAGGACATGCCTTTGTCCTATACTCTTTCCAAATAAAACTCTTTTTAGTAAGATCCATAGCTTAGGAGATATTTGTGTTCTAGACTATGTCTTTATCAAATTGGTTTTAGAAGGATCTATGGTTTATGCCATAATTATGGTGCAAACTATACCCCAAAAATTTTAAATATTAATGGTTATGCCAAACACCTGACTTTCATCTCCCTTTTCAATGTTCTCTTAATTTGTCTCAAGTTCCTTAGATATCCACTACTTCAATCAAATTCCTTAGTAAAACCCACAATGATTTTTAAAATTTCCCCTCAATTTTTATTAAGATTCACCAACTTTCTCCTCATACCTAAAGTTTTTGGAAGTTGGGACTTCAAACTTTAGCTTTTGATAATTTATATGTTTTTGAGCTATTTCTCACCTATTTTTGCTTTCAAGATTCAAATAATTCTAGAAAATAAGTTCCCAACCATTCTTAAGTTGAAGAACTAAGGTTTAAGAAATTTGATTCTAGTTAAATCGTTGAGCATAAACAAAGAAATCAACTTAGATAGAGCGTTTGATACTTACTTTCATTGCATTTTGTGAAAGCCCTTCCTATCTTAAAGCTAGACCTTTCAAATCCAATAGGAATGTGGATTAGGTTGCTTTGGAGACCATAGGCTTAATAGCAGAAGTGAGGAGATATATAAAGAGTTTAGGGTGGAGCATGTTCTTTTATAATTGTTGAGCTTTTGTATAGGAAGCTCACCTTTGAAATTTTGACTACTTTTAGGATAAATTGGAATGCTAAGTCAAATAGGAAAAATGTAATTAAGTTTAGACTTAATGGCAATCTAATTAAAATATCCTTTATTAATTTTAGCATATAGTATAGGTTCTTTACACCCAAATACATAGATATAGAGGATTATAAGAGTAACATAGTTAAATTCTTAATTGAGCTAATTAACTATGTCCCTCATGAATTCTGAATATCTATACTATGGGAAACAACTATCTATAACTCATCTAAGAGTAAGAGAACCCACATCCTAACTCCATTCCATAGGTACTTATATAGGATGATAATACAATTTTTGAAAGGGGAGAGTAATAGTTTGGTAACCATTATATACATTTTTTATCTTTGGTGTATACTAAAGAGGAGGTCATGTAACTTAGGATACTGCTTTTTCTAAATATTTAGAATAAATGGGTACTAAAAAGAAGGGAGCCATATGTAGAGGGACTTATTTGACTAAGTTAGTAAAGAACCTAGGCAGCTTTGTGATAGTTGTGCATTAGTATATATTTTTCTAGGTAATTGGCATATGTTTTCTTGCATAATTGTTGATTATTGTTATAGTTTAGGATTCATTTTCTGTGTTTTTGTTTAGTTTAATTTCTGTTCTTTTATATTTGATGTTAATTTAGGGTAAGAATTGACTATTTTTATGTAGGAAAGAAGATAGAGCAACTTGAAGATTGAGCTAGAGATCAAAGAGGAAAAAAAAGAAGTTTTCTGTGGCCAATTCCCACAATCGTGGGAATTACAATTTGAGACAATACGCGAGGGCTTCATTAAACATAGGGTTTTTGAACTATTAAAGGATAATTAAGCTTCCATCATTAAGGGAGATGAAAACCCTTCTATAAAAACACCATCCTTGAGTGAAGAACACATGTTTGGAGCCTTGAGGAAGGATTGAAGTCAAGGATCATCATCAAGATTGGAGAAAATAACACATCAACACCAAAGTTTCTAGATTTTGGCAAAGAAGAGAAGGAGTTTCCTTATTCAATTTTATGTTAATTTTACTTCTTCTATTCTTTATAAAATGGTTTATTTGAATGTTGATGGTGTTATGGAGACCATGAGTGATTGATTTAGTTTTATGGATTGCTTTTGAACTATTTTGTTAGAACTCCTATTTTATTTAATTGAATGAAGTTGTCTTTGATGATTGTTGATTTTATTTGTGTTCTTGCAATAAATCAAGAGAGTGAGTAAGTTTAATTATGTAGGATTGTACAACAAGAGTTGGCAAACTATAGACATACAATCATCACCTTATTTGATTAGTTAGAAGAGAGATCTCGACGAATTCAATTAATCACCTATAGGATAGTTTAATAACTAGCTGAATCGGTAGAGTCATTGTGTAGGTTGAGAGATCGTCTAATTGATTCCCTTTAATTTGATTAGTAACAATTAATTACACCTTGAGAAAGGGTAGTTAATACATTCAAAAATCTAGGGTGAGACACAATTTGATCAATAAAATAGGAGGGAGACAAAATTGGAAAAAAGTAATCTCTAATCTTTAAATTCTTGAATTTTGTTTTTTTTCTGCATTTTGGTATTGTCTATTGCTTTGTGTTAGTCTTTTATTTTTAATTTAATTTTCTAGATTATTTTCATTAAACAATTTCATTTCTTAAACAAAGTTTTGTCTAAATTAAGTGGTGTCTGAGCATCAATCCCTGTGGGATCGATATCCGCTCTTTATAACTACAAGTCACGATCCATACACTTGCAATTTTTTAGCGTAAAACAAGTAAATAGGTTTTACCTTTAACAAGTTTTTGGCGCCGTTGCCGAGGATTGATTGCTTAGCATCTTGTTTAATTTAGATTACTTTGATTTAAGATTTTTGATATTTTTCCTTGCATAATTACAGGTGCATGAACACAAGGAGCACATGAAGATCGACATAATTTGGTAAAAACAAACTATCCGATATCACAAGACACATCAAGATATCCTAGAATGAGGAATGAGACATCTGAAGAGCTAGAGGCCAAGAAGAAATGGAAAGAACGATGATGGAAGATAGATATTATAGGGAGCAAGGAACTTTTGCGAATTACAGTGAGGCACAGTATGGTTGGGGAAGTAACGATCCTTATTGGAACATGAATACTACGGGGTGGCAAAATCACCCAGATTTCTATTGGTCCAACAATGTAAGTACTCACATGGGACATCAAGACCTATCTGAATTTCAACAAGACCGACTTGGATATTTAGACAACGAAATGGACAGGTTGATGGATGTTTTAGGTTCCAAATTGGCAGCTCAAGAAGAGAATCAGAATAGGATATTTCTCATCCAGGAGGAAAATTAGAAGAGACTGAAAAAGAAATTTGATCAAAATTTTAAAAATCATGCTGCTTTCATTCACAACCTGGAGATTCAAGTAAGACAGCTTTCTTGTGAATTTCGTAAGAGAAGTGTTGAAGACTCTCTGAGCAATATGGAATTATATCAACAAGAGTAATATGAGGCTATCACACTCAAAAATGGGGAAGAACAAGAAGAACCAGTGGAAGACCATGCTGAACCTTACTTTATAGAAGACCAAGAAATCAAGAAAGAGGATGAAGAAAAGGACGAAAACCTTCCCTATTATTCACCAGTTCATAATATACCATATGTGCACAACGAAAAATCTTGGGTAGATGCTCATGAAAAGAACTCCATCTTTTGGATTGACAATGACCAAGTGACATTAAATATGAATGATGTATTTAAGAATTCGATGGATAATAGCTTATTTAGGATAATTGATGTGTTCGAATCTTCTGAAGAACAAAAAAACGAAGAACAAATGACAATAGACATCAAGTTTGAAGAAGTTATGAAAGTCTCTGTTCGTGAAGTAGAAGAAGCAGATGAGACGAAGGTGATTAAGGAAGAAAGAGAGAAACTTACCTTCTTACAAGACAAATTATTGGATTCAATGGAAGATTTAGGGAGTTTTATTATTCCCTATTTTATTGACAGTTTGTTAGAAAAAAGGATATTAATGAGCTTAATGTGTTTTCTCAACTTTATTAATATTGTTCTTTTGAGTATTTTGCAAGTTGTAGCTTACTTACAGGCTACAAAACTGATGTTGAATAAAAAAGGTGAAAGCAAGTCGCTCATAATTGATCCTGGCTGAGTTTCCAAGGAAGAGCGTTGAGCTACCGATATTAACAGAAGCACTGCATGGGAGGTAACCCATAGAATTTTAGTATCTTTTGAATGATTTTGTTTATTTGTTTGTTTGATTGATTTATTCAATTATGATTGTGTTTGAATTGAGGTTGATTGATGCTTAATTTGGTCTTTGTTTGAATTTCAACTTGTTTTCTTTTCGAAATGCTTGATTATATTATTAACTTGATGTGTTTATAAGTTGTGGGATCATGAAGAACTAATATTAAGATTGGAAGAAGGTTTGGAATCGTGAGAATCACCTCTTCCCACGATCGTGGGAATTGGATTGAATCCCACGATTGTGGAAATCTCTCCACAAAGTTTTTGGAGAGAAATCCCACAATCATGGAAATTGTGGGAATTCCCACGATCATCCGGGAGGGAAATTTAAACTTCCCTCCCACTTTTTCCTTTTACCTACTCTCAAAATTTTCACTCCTCTCTCTAACCTATGAAAATCCTCCTCCCACTCTCTAAACTCTTCATTTTTCCTTGAGATTCTTGGTATTGTATTCATTTCTTTTCATTAATCTTACAATCCTTTCATTTTTTCACGCATTAATCATTCAAAAACACAAGAATTTGGGTAAGATTTTGCTCTCTCTCTCTCTCTCTCTCTATCTCTCTCTCTTTACATACGAATTTCACTCATCTTCTTCTCAATTTTTGCAGATTTTCCTCTTACAATGACACCAAAGAAGATGATGGCTAAGAAATCGGTTGATGAACTCTGCTCGTAAGTTTCCAGTAAAGGGAAGTGCGACTTAGTGACAACTTACCGCTCTCCCTTCCCAATTTATTCAAAAGAAGAAGGTACACATTTTTGTGACCTTAGGGATATAGAACTAGTCACTCCTAGGTATTTTGATTTGAACTGCTAGAAACTATAGGAGTGAGATGAAGACTTGAGCAACTAGCTGCAAATATAGGTTGGAATAGGTTTGTTCGATGTGACGTACTTATTCACCTTATAATAACCATAGAGTTTTTCACGATAGTCCGATACAATCCTAAAATGTACGTTTTCTGGTTTAGGTTATTTGGTACTATTTACAAATTGGATTATATTGTCATGCGTGGTCTTTTTGATTTGCCAGACACTAATTTTAGATGATCATGATGATTTTTATTTAGATGATTATTGGAAAACTCTGACTGGGGAAGAAAATTTTGACTCTAAGAATGCACCAAATTCTTTAATCCGTAGTGCTGAGCATTTTGCTTTTACATAAATTTATGTGCTTAATTGTGTTTAATAAAACTGAAAGTAACAAATGCTCGACTAAAGAACTTTTCTTTTTGTGGTGTATGGATGGAAAAGTTAAAATTAACACACTTTTCAGAATTTTTCGATCAATAGTGAATGTGGTAAATAAAAAGAGTTCATATTTTGGAATGTCTCATGTTTTTACTACTTTAGTTTAGTTTTATCACCTTGATGCGGGGGAGATGCGCACAACTCCACACGATATGTTTGAGATATCGTATTTAAGATGTTCTGAGTTTTTAGAGTTCCATTCTATGGAACTCTGAAATTCTCATATGCGCACTGCAATGAGGAATAGGAGGGGCACCAGTACAGCCGCTTCTCTACCCTCCAGATCCCACACAGTTCCAAAACCAAAGGAAGAAGCAGTAAAGGAGGAACCTAGTGCACCAATAGAGGTCGACTGATTTCAACACATTAGGTCAACTGATTTCAGCATATTCTCGACCAGATGGCCTCCAATAAATAACAAATGACATCCCAACTAAATGAGCTTGACACCCATATGTGGAAAGTCCATAAGGAGCAACGTAGTTTGAAGAAGAGGTTTCTCAACTTCTGTCAGAGGAACAATTTTGAAGCTCCTTCACCAACACCGTCGCCACCATCATCTGAATAAACTTTTCTTACCCTTTCATTTTAAAATTTTTTTGTTTCTTTTGTTTGGTTTAATTTCATCTTTTGTTTGGTTTCATTTCATTTTCTTTTGTTTGGTTTAATTTCATTTTTTATTGGGTTTCATGTCATTCGTGTGTTTTCATTTCTTTTGTTTGGTTTGAGGTCATTTTCCCTTATTTGGTGGTTGACTTGTCACATTAAGGACAATGTGAACTTTAAGTGTGGGGAGGTGACTTTGACTTTCTCAATTGCATTGTTTGCATTTTGTTAAATAGGATGCATGTTTAGGCATATCATGTGTTTTATGTCAGCAATTGAACTACACTTAAATCATTTTGATGGATATTGCCATGAAATTCTGCCATGCTAGTTAGAATTACATTGAATGCATGCTTGAACTCAGATTAGGCTTCTTGAGTAGGAAGTGAACCATATAAAGTGATGAAAAGTAGTTACTTATATAAACTTAGTCACAAATTGTCATTTGAACAATAAGGTAGTGTAAAGATGCATAATGAGTTTTCATTTAAGCCAATGTGAGGACTGAGCCATATGACTCCATCTATAGTTATTATATTTCTTTTATTGAGTGTTAATTCCTTAGGTTACTGCCTTTAGAACTTGCTTTGAATCGGTTTGAGTCTATTGTATGCATGCTTAATAGAGATTATTTAGGCTCTTTTTCTTTTATGTTTTATCCTTCGGGTTAAATGACCTACCCTTTGTATTATCCTTTGTTACCCCCGTTGAGCCTTAACCTTTTATTTCTTAAAAACACCTAAAATTTTAAAACTTTAAATCTTTTTAGCCTACACATTCACAAACTTAGGAGAGTATTAAGCAATACAATAGTTGGGATCGTTGTCATATTTTTATTACAGAGATGAGTTAAGTATACTTCTGCTTATGAGTTACATTATCTATAGTGCTATTATATTCATAGTTCTTCCATGAAAAAAAAGTGTTAAAAAGAAAAAGAAAAGAAGAGAAAAAGGAAGAACAAGTGAGTAGCATCAATAAGTGCAGAATATTAGTTATGTTTTATTATCCCATTGTTATCCACTTTTTACTTTACTAATGCTTATACTTAATTTTTTCTTTCCCTCTTTACCCACCTTAACCTTTACCATATTACAACCCTAAATAAGTTCTTTTGATCTATTTATGCATGCAATCATTGTAAAGGAGAATTAGTGTATTAGCAAGCTTATAGTAGTGTAGTTTCCTATAGGAGGTTTGAGCGAAGCACTAACCAGTAAACACTTGAGAGAAATGAGTGAAAACAGTAAAAAAAATTCATTTTGCGTCTTTACTTATCTTTGAGTGATGGTGTCAATTGTTGAGTTTGCTTATGTACACCAATGAAAAAGTAGTCATGATATGTGTATTAACTTAATATTTGAGTTAGTATAAATTTGAGGGATTGTATGATTTGATCTTAGTGAAGATGAAATGATAGAATTGAGTGGTTGTATTTATTTTTCTTAAGGACAAACAAAGATTCAAGTGTGGGGATGTTGATAGTTGTGCATTAGTCTATGTTTTCCTATGCAATTGGCATGTGTTTTCTTGCATACTTGTTAATTATTATTGTAGTTTAGGATTCATTTTGTATATTTTCTTTTAGTTGGATTTCCATTATTGTACTTTTATGTTTGATGATAATTTAGGGTAAGAATTGACCATTTTTATGTAGGAAGGAAGATGAAGCAACTTGGAGATTGAGCTAGAGATCAAAGAGGAAAGAAAAGAGGAGTCCATCTATTGCCAATTCCCACGATCATGGGAATCATGCTAATTCCCATGATCGTGGGAATTACAATCCGAGACAATATGCAGGGCTTTATTAAACTTAGGTTTTTTGGACTATAAAAGGAGAATTAAGCCTCCATCTTTAGGGAGGATGAAACCCCTCTGTAGAAACACCATCTTTGGAGTAAAGAACACATGTTTGGAGCCTTGACAAAGGATTAAAGTCAAAGATTATCATCAAGATTGGGGAAAATAGCACATCAACACTAAATTTCCAGATTTTGGTAAAGAAGAGAAGGAGTCTTTTTATTCAATTTTCTGTCTATCTTACTTCTTCTATTCTTTATAAAATGGTTTATTTAAATGTTGATGATGTTATGGAGACATGTTAGGCTAATTTAGTTTAGGGATTACTTTTAAACTATTTTGTTAGAACTCCTATTTTATTTAATTGAATGAAGTGTTCTTTTATGATTGTTGATTTTATTTGTTATCTTGCAACAAATCGAGAGAGTGAGTAAGATATATTTATGTAGGATTATACAACAAGAGTTGGCAACCTATAGACTTACAATCATCACGTTAATTGAATAGTTAGAAGAGAGATCTCGGTTAATCAATTGATCAGCCATAAGATAGCTTAATAACTAGTTGAATAGGTTAAGTCATTGGGTAGATTGAGAGATCGTCCAATTGATTCCCTTTAATTAAATAAGAGAAAATTAATTACCCCTTGAGAGAGTTTGGAAATCTAAGGTGAGACACAATTCAATCAATAAAATAAGAGGGAGACAAAATAGGAAAAAAAAAAGTAATCTCTAGTCTTTAGATTCTTACATTTCGATTTTTCTGCACGTTGGTATTGTCTATTTTTTTGAGTTAGTCTTTTAATTTTTATTTAAAATTTTCAGATTATTTTTATTAAATAATTTCATTTCTTAAACAAAGTTTTATCTAAATTAAGTGGTATCTAGGTATCAACCCCTGTGGGATCGATATCCACTCTTTTAAGCTACAAGTTACGACCCATTCACTTGTGATTTTTTAGCGTACAATAAGTAGATAGGTTTTACCACCAACAATGATTTTGTCCAATTTGGAGTACCATGAACTGGACTTATCTTGTTGACATCCTAATAGGTCTTGAAGTCCCTGTGAGTACTTACATTATTAGACCAATAGAAATCTGGGTGGTTCTACCACCCCGAAGTGTACGTGTTCATATAAGGATAATGATTTCCCAAACTAAACTGGGGCTCATTGAAATCCACAAGAGTCCTTTATTGCCTATAATATATATCCTCCATGATCGTTCTTTTTATCTCTTCCTAGCATTCAACTCTTGGGATTCCCCATTATTGCCCGATGATATCCAAGTTGATGTGTCATCTACATTATTCCTAGCTTCTCTCTCTCTTTGTTTTCCACAAAAGAAGGTGAAAAGCCTTATACTACAAGAATTAAACTAATTTGCTCCTCCACGACATCAAAAGACTTGATAATGTCGTTTGAGCTTTAAAATTTATAAGCCCTCAAATACTGCAAGTGCACAGGTCTCAACTGTAGTATAAGAGGTGTCGATCCCATGAGGAGGGGGACTAATCTAATCCTAAAATATAAGGCTGAAATGATATGAAACTCAAAATAAACAATGCAAGGGAAAGTAATAACGAGAATGGAATTCAACCACTTAAATCAAAAGTTAAACACGAAAGTATTAACAAGTGAGCAATATGTAATTATAATAGAAATCAACCTAAAGAATTTACCAATTTATGATAAAGGGGATTTTATTTATCATTAATGTTGACCTAGTCGATTATCTATCAATGGAGTATCGATTCTAGATGATCCTAGGGTTGATTACTCTCTCGAGTTATAACCATCAAAAATTGGATTATGAAATTTGCAATCTCTTAATTTATAAATTATTCGAAACCCTAATTAGCTCTGAAGCACTATAATAAACTATTAGAATATCAAACGGAATCTCTCTCTGCACAATTACCAATATGATTTGTCACGGTTTCTATTAAATTGCCTTACTCTCATTAATCCGATTTAATTATTTTTCATTCAGTTCACCCTTTCAGTTTATTACTTAATTATGTAAGAATGCAATCAAATCACAATGTTCATCCTATAAACACAATCAACTAAATTATCATTAAATCAAAATAAAATCCCGAAAGAGAGTTATAACATCATCATCATTCTACTATCTAAAATCATACAATCCATCCTAACTTTATACATGAATAAAATTGGAACGAAAAGGAAATAGACACTTAGAATGGATGATCAGGGAAGGAAGAAGTCGGAAGACCTTCTGATCTAGGAAGCATGTAGAGACTGCTTCTTTTTCTTCCTCCTTATTCCTTTTCCTCTTCCTTTTCTCTCTTCCTCTTCTCTTCCTCTTCCTCATTCTCTTTTTATGGTTTTCTACAGTAACTATACGAAAAGCTCCCTCTTTCTTCTCTTGTGGTTATTTAAATAGTCTCTTACGTTTTAGGTAACCTTAGAACTTTTTCAGGGTCCTAAAGGTCCAAAAAATCCCTCAAAATGTGAAGTTCATAAGTGTCTGCGTGTCTGCCCAACTGGAGCCATGACTGTGGCCCTGTAAGCTACAATCGTGGCTCATATTTAAACCTTCTCTCATAATCGTGGCATGCAGGCCATGATTGTGGGCCATTCCTAGAGCTTCTATCACGATTGTGGCCTTTGTTTCGATCCAAATATCTCTAAAACTCCTTCGCTATTTGATGTTGACCTTGAAACATTAGCAAACACATCAAGGTATCTCAAAAACATAATATTTAAGCTCAAAACATAAATAATTAACAAACTAACACTATTCTAACCTAAACACATACTAAATGATTGAATTAATGTCTAAACACATATCAAACTATGCCCTAAAACACGATGTAATTTACACTTAGCAGGGTGTGCATTTATGTAGGTTGGTTATAATTGTCAAATTTTCATTTTATCTCTTATCAAAGAATTCCAATGTTGATGTAGCTTATTTCAATTTTTTGAAGAAAAATAAAAAAGAAAAGAAAAGAAAAAAGAAAATTGTATTTAAATAAAATTATCAAGGAAGAAATTAATTTATTTTGCAAAGTTTTTCATATTTAGTCTTTCCTCCTAAAGTAATATGGAAAGGGTGATTTGATTATGATGTAAATGAGGGAAATATTATTTTGAAGGGTCATTCCTTATAGTTACAATATTTTGTTTATCATAAATTTTTGTGAGTGATTCCTTCTAATTCCTTATTCTTCATTTGGTTTATAGCGTGAAGGCTTAAATCTGAGTTGTAAAACATAGTTTTTACATTCATCATAGTTAATGGTACCCAGTTTTGAGTGAATTTTAGTTTTTGCACTTGATATTACATTGAGTGTTTTTCTTTCTTCACTAGCTTTGATAGATTTTGTACTACACTATCCAAATACATCTTACATTAATGTTTACCCACATTACAGCCTTAAAAATTCTTTGATTCATGATTATGCATGTGAATCCTAATGGTGGAGAACTAAAATGATATGCAAAGTCGTGGAATGCCTTGATAATGAATGGTGCTTGAGTGTTCCTATAGATCGGTCTTATTATTAAACAAATCTTGTCAAAGTCCACCCTTAAATTGATCAGTTTCTAAAAGGAATGGTTGTTGATTGATCATAAGCAAAAGCATTTAATGTTTAGTTCTTTCCACGGTTTTTAAAGTTATTCCTCTTTTCTTATGACTATCTATTCTTAAGAAATGTGAAAGTGTTTTGGTTTTTTTACTTTGATTTTGTTATTCTGCCTAACGACAGACAAAAGCTCAGTGTGGGGGAAGTTGATGTGAGCTTGATTGCTGATATATTCACTCCTTAATGCTTAACGAAGAGCTCAAATTCACTCCTTAATGCTTAGCGATTAATCCTATGAAATGGTTAAGATACTCATTTTAATTCACATTTTGTTTTAGGTACAAGTTAGAAGCATAAGAGCTAAAATGAGTTAAAAACACATTCCTTGAGCCATCCTCTTAATGTTCAAACTCATTTGAATTTTCAGAACAAGAAGGAAATGGATTAAGGTGAATATGGGACAAGAAAATATAAGAAAATGAAGAATTCAGGGTGACCTGTAAGATACAAAGTCGTGTATCTACTTACATGGCCTTGTATAATCACGAAACGTGGCATTTTTAGTAATGCACAGTTGGATAAATAGTCATGCATCAAATCGTACATCTTCCCAAAATCCTAATTTTTCATATAAATAGATGTGCGAACAGCTAAAGAAGGAATGAATCATTTTTGGATCATGAAATAAGGTAGAACACTCACTTCTAGGAGATCTATAGAGGGTTAGTCTTCTTCCTTCTAGTTTGAAGGTGAAATCAAAGTTGAAGATAACATTTAAACATCTCTTCATTATGTATTATTGACTCTCTCTCTCTTTAAAGATTGTTTATGCTATTCTTTGCTTATTATTTTAGGTATTCATGTATGAATGATTAATATTCTTATTCTCAACATAATGTTTATATATGGACCCATTGCAAGAATATGGAATACAATGTGTAATAGTTGTATTTTGAATTCATTTGTGGTAAACTAATGGTGATGAATCATTAGGAATACCAAAACAGAGGTTAAATGATCAGAGCTTGTGTGGTTATTGCCTAGATTAATTTGTTTTTTCAGTTGTTTGATAGCTAGGTTTAGTTAAAGAGCTTATTTTGATTAAACACGACTTAAGAGTAAATTAGGTTAATAAAGCTTATTGTTAACCTATGATTAATAGTTTCTAAGGGACGTATGCGATAAACAAGATGATTAAGTGTGCTTATTTGTGAGATCAACAAGATGATTAAATGTGCTTATTTATGTTTATGTAAAGATTGAACCAAGAACTGGATTCCAAGCTCATTCATCAATTTTATCATTTTCTCACTGATTGATTTAAATTGCTTTCATGAGTTTAATTTAATTTATTTTGTTATTTGAAACCAAACAAACCCCCCATATCTTAAACACTAATTCTTTTTATTAAAAAAGTTACATATACATTCCCTTTAGATACAATCCCTACTCACCACTACTTCAAATTTAGTGTACAGAGTTAGGTTTTACTTTTTGGTGAATTTGACATGCACCAATATCTTTTTTAAGACTATTAATAACTAACCTTAAGTTAATTAACTGAAAGCCTTTTCTAGTTAAAACCCCTAAAATTGCATTACTCGATTCGTGAATTTCACTAATAGGCATGACCCTAATCTAGAGGATTTATATCAACCTATCTCTAGGTTTGCATGTAACTCCTTCCAACTATGGTTGATCTATTCAAATGAAAGGATTCCTTAATCTCAATCATATTAAATCAAATATTCAATTAATATCCCAAACATATTATTTCAAGAATATAAATGCATATTTGAATTGTAATAAATCAACGAATTAAGTTACATTGAATAAAAGACTATATCACTCTATCCATCCCGACTTAGGGTTCATCAAACTTAGGCACTAACCAAATTAGTTCCTAAATATCGAAAACAAATTCATCATCAAGTATTAGGAGGAAAAATTAGAAATAGAAGAATCCATAATCTATACATCCCCCTTTTTTCTTTGATGAAATGTTCTTGAAATTTAGATCAAAGGTTGCTCTCTATCAGATCTCTTCAAATAATCTTCATGTTTTCCTTGTTTTCCATTAAAAGCTACTTCTTCTTTTCTTTTCTAGTCTCTAATCTGACTCTAATGGCTTCCCTTTTTTATAACCTTCATAATTTTCTTTTATAGTAAGAAACTAGGGTTTTTGGAATACACAGTCACTTATATAACCATGTAAGTGACCGTGCATCTCAAAATTCCCTCCAAATTGTGACTTTACTTGGTTCTAGAAGCTTACATAGGCTATATACATAATCATATATGTCACATACATAGGCGTGTATCTTCACACAAGCATAAATAATGTCTTTAAAGGTTCAAACATTTATAGTAACTTACACAGTCTCTATACACAACTGTGTATCTCTAAAGTTGCTTCAATTCATCCATTTTATGGCTTAATTTTGCTCGAATTCTTCTTCTTTTGGTATATTGTTGAGAAAGTTTTACTTCAAATAATACCCCCAATATCTGCAATTATATAGATTGTAAACTTATAGTATTAAAGTTGTCGATCCCACTAGGAGTTGGTGAACTAATCTAATTCTAAGTTATCTAAAGCCTAAAAGGTTATTAAAAAGAAAATGAAGACTAAACAAAAAAGTAAATTCATGAATATGGATTGATTGAAAATTAAATTGTACAATTAACATAAAGAAATCTAAATTGAGCACCACCAATGCACAATCAAAAATCACATAAGGAAGATTAGTCGATTATGAGATAGGGGATTTATCATATCATCAAATGCTAATATGATTACTTTTGAGTTAATACAGTATCGGTCCTAGACATTTTGATATATGGTTAAATTTTGATTCATTTAATATGCTACACTTAGTGATTAATGCCTTATAATTGATCACATGTTTTTGATATGAAAAAACTTTAATAATTAACCTCAATATTTCGCAAGCACACGGGTCATTTGTGTAGTACTTAAGGTGTCGATCCCATGACGAGGGTTAATTTAATCCTAAAATCTAAGGCCAAAAATAAATTGCAATAACTCAAAATAAACAAAACTAAAGTAAGAAATTATTCAATCACGCAATTAATTCCAATAATCAAATTCAAAATTATAAACAAGATAGCAGGTGCAACACCCAATCATAAATCAACCTAAAAAACTACCAATTGAGAAAAATGGGATTTTTATCCAACTTTAATAAAAACCTAATTTATTATGAATTTATTGGATTACCAGTTTTAGACGATCTTAAGGTTGACTAATCTCTCTCAAGTTATAATCATAATACCTATTTATAAACCCTAATTAGATTATGGGAACTGCAACCTCTCGATTCACAATTTATCCAAAACCTAAATTAGATCTTAAGTTGTGAAAAAAAACTACCGAAAACTATAATAGATTTCTCTTTACACAAATTTACCAGTTTGATTCAATTCTTGATCTATTAAATTACCTAACTCTCGTTTGCCCAATTTAATGATTTTTCACTCGGTTCACCCTCTCAGTTTATTACCGAATTATGCAATTGGAAAATTGAAATCACAAGAAATCCAATAAAAATGCAACAATCAAATTTCATTAATATCAAAGACAAAAAATTATGAAGGTAAGTTTAGACAAATCCTCAACATTCAATAAATCTATCATCTATAGTTATCTCAAATTCTATACAATCAATGTGAGTGTTCCTTTCATTCCATATATCTTTAATTAAACATCAGAGTGTTAAATAGAAGCACCACTTTGTTGTGATATTAGGATGTTTGATAATGGGCATCGAGATTTTATGCTATTCCATTCCTCTAGAGCGTTATAGATTCAGTATTTATGCAGCAGTGCTTTTGAAGTATCTGTAACATATTCACATTAAAAAAATATGGTTTATACTTTCCTCAACCTTTTTATAAAGTGTGCAATAATTAGTGAGGTTTAAAAACTTCAGTAACTTATCAACTGTTGTTAGTTTTCCTTTCATAGCTAACCATAATGTAATGGAAGCTCTAAGGTGTAAGTGTTTAAACCATACAATCTTGGTCCATAGAATCATACTGAGATTGCCTTGAAGAACCATCCTTAAAGAGTAATTACTGAAAATTCCATTACTAGTGTGCTTCCAGATGATGGTATCTTCTTTATAATTAAGGTAGGTTTAGAAGATCTCTATATAAAGAGAGTTAGGGATAAAGTTTTACATGAAGATGTTTTTGTTGGATAAGGCTTCAATAACTATCACTTCCTATTGAATTAATGGTTTAAGAGTGGCAACAACTCCTAAATTTTCTAGAGGCCCTACTGAAAGCCAATTATCAAACCAAAAGCTTGTTGATTTTCCATTTCCAATTAGAAAGACAAAGTCAGATATGAACCTGTCCCTTCTTTTCAAAATGACTCTCAAAGTTAAAGATGAAGATGGTTTGAGTTTAAAGTTGTATATGCTCTTATTCTTAATATATATATCATGAATCTATTTCCACCATAAAGTTTTTTTTATCAATCATAGCCTCTATACTATCTTCCAACTAATATCATCAAATCCATTGATAAGATTTGTAACAAATTCCTATAGTCAGATAGTAGACAAACTTCCAAAAGAGCTAGAAAAAGATGGAAGCATGTCTACATTCCAAAAGACGGTGTCATTTCAATTCTTTTCAAAAATAAGAAAAATTCATAATATATTAATTAAAATAAAAATATCGTTTGCATAAGAGAATGTACATTAAAGATATTTAAACATATATCAACACTACAAATTGAACCTTAACTTAAACCTCAACATTTTGGTAATGAGAGCCACAAAATTTATACAATAACAATTTTCATCCTTATGTTTGGTTAATCAATATAATCAATAATGTTTATAGTTTAATCCTCATGTTTGTAATTTATAAAGATAGATTTTACATTGAAATTGTCAAAAATAATAATAACAATATTACAAAATTAATTTGATAAAAATCAAAACAAAGTGTAAAGTTTTTTATAAGTAATCTTATTGATCCTAATATTGTATTAGAATTAACTTAATATGACATATATATATATATCTTTAAACTTGATAGGATGAAAGTAATGAATTAATGACTTGTTCTCACATTGATGTTGGTTTATTAATTGAAAGCATTTTTTTGGGTTTCAATCTAGTTATTTAAATACATTTAATATTATCTAAAATTTAATGAAATTATGTTAGCCTAAATATTGGACCTCGAACTTTTCTTGGAAGTTAGAATTATTAAATGAGGATTTGTTGGTGTTTAGTCATGAGTAAAAAATTAGAATTTTTGAATATAGAAATTTATGGAGTTTATGAATATTATTTTTTTTAGCTACATATGGTTGCATGGATTAAATGGAAGTGTTAGAATTAAGTCAAGGAGTTAGAAGGCATTAGATTAAATACGGAAGGGTAAGTTTGGAAGATTAAAGTTGTTTTAGATTAATAAGAGAAGAATAAATGAAGGGATGCGTGAGTGAGGTGTTGGAAAATAATAATAGTAAGAAAGAAACAGACGTATTTGTGAGGTTAAGAAAGAAAAGAAGAACCTAGAAGAAACTAGAGAAAGAAGAGAGGAGAGTCGTGTATAGTAAGGAAGAAAGAAAGAAAAAGAGAAGAAAAATATAGAAAGAAGTAGAATAAGAGAGGCAAAAATTGAAACAGAAAAGAAAAAGGAAAGAAAGAAAAAGAAGATAAGAAGTAGAAGAAGAAGATTAAGCTACGTTTTGGTAACCTCTATCTTCTTTTCTTGTTTTGATAGAAGAAGAAAGTAGAGAAACTAGGTTTTTATGAGCTGAAATAAAGAGGAATAAATAAGAGGAACAAGAGATTGATGTTTTTAGATTTTTATGAACCTTGATTAGATCTTAGTTCTTCTAGTTAGATAAATCAAGAGTAGTTTAAGTCTAAGCTCATTTTTGGATAGTATAGATTTATGGAAGTTTTAGTCGTGTATGTCGTTTGAATGAAAAATATGGTTGCTTGAAGGGAACAAGAAAGTCGAAGGCTAGAACAAGAGGAAAGACAAGTTTTTAGCTTAGATTTCTAAGTAAAGAGGTGAGTAATATGTTTATAGTTTTTGTGATGATGAGATGAAATTATTTGTCAGTATGTGTACTCAAATGATTGCTTTTACTCATTGTCAATGTGGGAAAAATATTATGTGAATTTAATATCATGATTGTTATGCAAGAATTCTATTGCTTTTGTATTGTTGAAAAACAGAAAATTCAAGAAGCATGAAAATATGAATATGTTCTGAAAAATATATGCATAAGAAAATATGCTTATATGGGTAAGAGAGATACCATTCTATTCATCACGTGCATGTTGACCAAAAGCCTTCTCTCGGCTACCCATTTGTGGCATTTAAGCTCTAAAAATAGACTCATTCTGTTTATGGTATAAACCTCAGTTTCGCCATTCTGTTTCATGGGATTTTCTCGAGCCAAATTGTCTGTGCATCCTTTGAAATTTATTGAGGATGATATATGATTAAATGTTTCATGATAATGATTGAAAACAAAGATATTTGATATAATTTATGTGACTAAAATTTTAAGTATGTGTTCTGTGAACTGAATTTGTATATATATATATATATATATATATATATATATATATATATTGTTGTGTGTGTTTGTGGTTCGTCACCAATAACTATAAGCATATTAGCCATTGAGTTTCCCAGCTCACCCCATAATTTTTCCATTCCTCAGGTGAAGAAATAGCATATCAGTGAACCTTGCAAAAACTTCAGCAAATTTCCAAGAAATATTTCATTTGTAACTAAGTTAGTTTGGATCATTTTGGTAGCTTTATAAGCATGTTAGGCATAAGCATCAATGTTGTATTTATATATTATGCTACTGATATGGCTTTTGTTTGTAACTAGAGTAATGTACCTACTTTGTTTTATTTTGAGAAATGAATGATAGTGAGAGTTGAAGAATTTCTTCTGTTCATGTTCAAATTCTTTTTTTGTTAAATTGTTATATTTTTTATTGGGAATGGAATTGTTAGTTGTTTGAAGGCCTTTGGATAAATATTTTGAAGCAATTGTTTTAATGGAAGTTTTGTATGTATGGTTTATGATTGTTAGAGTCGGGTCTTGTGATATTGTATAAGAATATATATATATATATATATTCTTACTTGATAGATGATAGAAAGAAAAGGGAGAAAAAGGGATAAAATGTGATCTGAAACTTTAAGGAATAAACTGGATTGATCTGGGCAGAATTTGATAAATGTGTCTTCATGAAAGTTGTAGATCTTTTTCTTAGATTTCTAACGACATAAAGTTTGTAATTTTTGGACTTTAGGATTGAAAGATATGATACTTTGAATTTGGTTTGTGCGATGACGAATTTCATTATCCGCAAGCGACGAACCTCAAAATTCCGCTACTATATATTAAAAGTCTCCCCTTTGTTGTTATCTGTCATGGCTGTGACAAATTTTATGCACAGTCGTGACTTTTTCCATTTCTACTTCTTCTTTTTATTCAATAATTCATAAGTTGAATTATTTGTTTTACTCCTCATTTTTTGACTTCTCATTATGTTATGTTATTTTATTTTATTATTAATTGTTCACATTAAAAAGGTCCCTTCATGACTTCTTTTAATTTATTTTCATGTCAAATATATTCTAGGCTATTTATTTTAATTGTTTGTGTATTTGTTCTTGCTCCCACCATGGAATTAAGTTCTTTTTATTTTGATATAAATTTTTATGTATAATTATTTAAAAAATACTCCAATTTTGACACCTTGATGCCATGATATAGGATCCGAGACTCGAGGCCAACAATTTTAATTATAATTAAAGACATTTAATTTTAATAAAAGACTTATGATTTTTCTATTTAAACGGAAGAGCGTTTTAAAAGCTAACACGTTTTTGTCTTCTTCCTCTCAAAGCAGTTTGAGAATTGCTCTATGGATACCATCAGAGGCTGGACACTTGAACAGCTCGTGATTGATTAATCGAAAAAAGTTTCAAAGATTTTTCAACATAAAAGGGAACTAGGTACGATTTCTAAATCGTTTCATGTTTTATTTAAGTTTATTCAATTATCGGGATACGCTCGGAATATGTAAAAAATGTTTTTTTTGCTGTACCCGTGATTCGATCACAGTTGGATTCCAACAGTGGTATTAGAGCCTCCTTTAATTGCTTAACTTGAATTGCTGCTTGATTCTTATTGATTTGGAATAAAAATTAGGGTTTTTATGATTATGTTTGTCTTTACTCGAAGGCTACTTTTGATTTTTCTTTTTGAAACAAATTGTTGTTTTATCTGTTTTTTTTAATGATGCATTGGAAATTATTTCCTGTGTATGTATATGGGTTCAAGACGATTGAACAAAGTGGTTTTTCTTCTGGCTCAATTTTGTTTTGCATTTACTGATTACAGAAACACGAATCAAAGGAAAAGTTTGTATCTGATTCTGAAAACCTAATTTGCATCTAGGATATTGTTCTTATGTTGCCTTTCTGAAGCCCGATTTTTTGACTGCCTTTTCTTCTCTACTTGTGCTTGCGTTTTTGACTACCTTAGATGATTGGGTTTACTGGATTTTCTTAATACCAATTTTCTGCATGCATTTATTGGTTTGGTTTTGGATTGTGAATATGTTGTTTTTGGGTTTTTGTTGAATACTAAAGGAACTGTGGCGAAGAAGTCAATGGGTGTTAATCGCCCATCGAATGGCGACACCATCATCCGAGGGTATAAGTCGATGGGCGTTAATCGTCCTTCAAAGGTGACCCACAGGTGACGAAAAATCCAAGGAAGCCATGGTGGAGACACGGTGGCGATGATTCATCGGTATGGATGGCTGGAAAAACCGTCACCACCAACGGTTGTAAACTTGGAAATTGGAGCGACGTGGTTTGGTGTGTTGCAACGTGGGTAATGGTTAAGGCAGAAAGCGTGGGAGGGAGAGAGTTCTGGAGAAGCTAACAGATGCTTCTGAAGGAGACGATAGGCACGTGTGATGATGGCACGTGGTCAAAAGAGGTTGACTGGCACGTGCACTGTGGTAGAAGCTCCTCAAGAAGGGTGAGCGCGTGTCGAGGAGCTTCTGCTGCAGTGCACGCGCCAGTCAACCTCTTTTGAACACGTGCCATCATCTGGCGCGTGCACTGCACGCGTCAGACACCCTCTAAACCCTCTTTTATTTGTTTTAAATGAGTTTAAACCCTTAAATCTTCTATTTAATTAATTTAATAGAGACTAAATTAATTTATGCTCCTAATAAAATCGAAATGTTTTACTAAATTTTGAGACATTGTTTTCAAAAGGAATTTTATTATGAAAGGTTTTGGAATTTAATTTAATTTTTCAAAAATTGAATTATTAAATTAAATTTGTTATCAAATCAATAATTTGAATCAAGCAAGGTTTAAAATGATTTCTTTCATATTTGGATTATGTTAGAAATTATAAATATAATGAGATTACATTAATTAAGATGAGATCTTAACTTTTTTTCTTAATATGATTAAGATAAATAATTATATTGATTTTTAATTAATTTTAGAAAAGAAGTTTCTAAAACTAGAATTAATTAGTTTCAACTAGATTGAAATTAATTAATTTGACTCTTTAAAATTAAGAAAAGTGTTTTCTTAAGAAATTAAGAAAGTTGTCTCTTAATTAAATATATTTATTTCAATTTAATTGAGATATATTAAATTTATGATTATATTTGTTTAGAGAATTATTATTCAATTAAATTTAGAAATTGTTTGTTTATTTATGAATAATAAGTTTCTTGATTTATTAGAAAAAGTATTTTTCTTCACTAAATTTTTGAAAACGTTTTATTTATTAATTTAAAAAATGAGATTTCTTTAACATTGTTGAAAAAATAGCTTTGTAATTTATTAAAGAAAGGTTTTCTAATTTTGTAAGAAATCAATCTCAAAATAAATAATATAAAGGACTTTATTAATTAAATTTGAAAAATGTTTTATTTAATTTTGAAAGTAGTTTTCTTTTAATATTAAAAAATAGTTTTCTAATTAAGGAAAAGCAATTTCTAATGAGATTGGAAATAGCAAATTCTAATTAGATTAGAAATAGTTTTCTAATTGGATCAGAATTTGTTATTTATGTAATTTTGAAAAAGGAGTTTTTCTAAATTATAATAAGTAAGTTGTATAATTTATTGAAAATTATTTTCAATTAAATTTTGTTAAAGAAGTCGAGATAATGGAAAATAGTTTCCAATTGGATTTGAAAAAATTATTTTCAAATCAAAATAAATTTCTATTTGGAATAGGAATTTAATTTATTTAGGAACCAATGAGTTTAATCTAATGTAATTTTTCAAAGAGTTCGAAGTATTATTTTAGATTATGAAAATCAAAGTTTCATAGTTTATGCATAAATTTTGATTATGAGTGCATAAGTTGCAAACTTTATTTATATGTTTGATATAAATATTGGATGCGTGTTAAATTGTTTGTTTCATATATGTGATATTTTACATGCAATTTTGTGATTGATGAGACGAATAAAACGAAAATCCCTCATTAAAATATTAACTACCTGTTAAGAATGTGATTGTTGCCTTCTATTGTTATAAAAATAAACCAGAGTTCTGTTTATTGTAGGCTTGTTGAGCAAATTCAAGGTCACTTTAACCCGAACATGTTTAGTCTTATAATATTGGGTTCTACTTAACTAAATTTGTGTGATTTTGATGAGCAAACTCATGATCACATGAATTTAGAGGCAGGGTTAGGAATAGTATATATGATATGTTTTGGCAAGAGTTGTCACTTAACGGATCTAGGAGTCACATAAGAAGTGATTAATAAAGTTGTTATTTACCTAATTTAAGTTTAGTTAGTTTGTTGAGTAAACTCAAGATCAATTAAATTTGAATGGGATCCTAGCCCACTAGAAAGGTTAAAGTAATCTTTCAGAATAGTAGTGAGGGCTATTATTTCGATTAAAATAGTGGGAGTAACTAAATGCATGATCAAAGTCCTAATTTTATTTGGTAGTCATGACATATAATTGATTACTTGTTTCTCTTACACTTATATTTTGTTCTTACTAGAATTTACCTTATTTAGTATAGTTGATACTAAGTTAGTGAACCCAAGTTCTTGGACATAGGGTATGTTTAAGAAGAGTTCTCAAAGTTATAATAGAAAATTGTATGCCTATTACGCAATGTTGCTATAATCCTTGTTGAGGATTCGGTGACAAAGTTTTAGAGATATGTCAAAGTCATATAAATAACAAAATGTAATGACATTTTTAGTTGACTAATGTCTCATAAACTTTGATGACAACATGTAAGATACATGTCAACACTATGATAGCAAGATGCAAGAGGTTACAAAGAGTAGAACTAAAAGGTATAGTACTTTGTTAGAATTATTCCACTTAATTTAACCTACTAAAAGCATAATTATGGACTACAATTAAAGGCTTAGTTATAGTATGATAATAGTTGTCATAAGAAGAAAAATCATATGTGATATGATAGAAATCATATATATTTCTAATTCATGCTTATAAGTATTTGATACTGAATGTAGATTCAACATTATTGTAATGTTCAATGCATAGTTAGAAATAGATTGTTAAGTAAAAGTAATTGATCCAATTTTATACAAAGAGTTTGTATGTGTTGGATCAAAGAAGATTTATGCTTAACATAAGTGGCAAGAATTAAAAGTTGGATAACCGAGATTATTCTTTTATGTCATATTGGTTAAATCAACATGACGAGAATCATAAAGTTATATACTAGGATATGTGTATCCTTTTGATTATGAATCATATGGAACTTGTGAAACTTGTAAAGTTTAAGAATAACCAAATCAACCTTTGGTGAAAGGATAATGATAGTATTGAATTATTAAATTTATACATGTGATGTATTGGATGGATAACAATTCATAGAAGGATGATACTTATATTTTATTAGATTACTAATGACTTTATGAGATATAGTCATATGTATTAAATGAAATAATGATTTAAATTTGAAAAGTTCAAATTGTTTAAATCTAAGAAGAAATTAAGCATTGAGAATGCTTAAACACTTTGATGAGATCGTTGCGATGAGTTTTTTTGTTTTTGGTTATCTATAAAGAATGAGATTCTCTAGTCAATACCTTTACAACTAAATTCATAAGAGGATGGATTTATGTGAGAAGAAAAATATAGTATGAGATATTGTACAATGCAATATTATTTCTTCTATAGCTATACCTAGTGCAATGACTTACCTTCTATA
>JANZXP010000006.1:28536315-28548736 GCA_027576715.1 Erythroxylum flavicans
GTGAGTCGAGAGATCACAATTTCATAATTTAAATTAGGGATTATTAATTAGGGTTTAAAGATTATAACTCGAGAGAGTAATCCACCCTAGGACCATCTAGACCCAATAATTCAGTAATTGCATAATTGATTAGATTTTCATTAATTTCGGATTAAAACCCCCTTTCTCTCGATTAGTAGTTCCTAGGTTAATTCTTAATTTGGTTGTGTGATTTTCTATTTTTATTATTTCTGTAATTTAATTCTCATAATTGATTGTTGATTGATTAATTTTCTGCATTTATTGTTTATTTTAAATTGTTGCGATTTAGTTCGACCTTAGATTTTAGGACTAGATTAACCATCCTCATGGGATCGATACCTTAGGTACTACATGAATGACCTATGTGCTTACGGTATTATCGAGGTTAAAATAGTAAAACTTAGCATACGTAGACCTACAATCAAGTTTTTGGCACCGTTGCCAAAGAGGCGATAGGTTAGTTCTATAGTTTAAGGCGTTGGATTAGTTTTTAATTTTTATTTTCATTTATTCGTTTCATTTTAGAATTCATGCTCTTGTATGAATATAAGAGTCACGAGAAGTTTGAGTCATGCAGCGGAGACGTTGGATATAGATATCACACGATTAGAACGAACCCTTAGGAAAGCTTGGCGAGAAGAAGAAGAAGAGGTAGGAAAATCATCAATGGCCTAGGAATTTCAACGAAACATGGACAACGGAGTGAACCAAGGCCGACAACAAAGGACCCTGATGGACTTCGTGAGGCCAGGGTTCAACGCTGCAAACCACGGAGTGGCTATGCCACTTGTTTAAACGGCTTCGTTCAATATAAATCTGACCCTCCTCAATATGCTTCAACAAAACATGCAATTATATAGATTGGCGAACGAGGAACCTAACGTGCACATCGTTAACTTTCTCGAGCTCTGTGATACCTTCCAGTATCATTAGATGTCAAAAGATGTGGTTAGAATTAGGTTGTTCCCTTTACAATTAGAGATAGAGCAAAGGCTTGGTATCATTCACTGAGCCCAGCCAACAACACGACGTGGGATTAGCTTGTGGGTGCCTTCTTGGACTAGTACTTCCCATTGACCAAGACAACAAAGATTATAAAGGAAATCACTAATTTTGCAACAAGGTGATGGGGAGTTCATCTACGATGTGTGGGAAAGATATAAGGACATACAAAGGAAGTGCCCACACCATAACCTACCCAAGGAATTCCTTCTGCAGACTTTTTACAATAGAGTTAACCCACAGATAAGAGGCACAATCAACGCAGCGTCAGGAGGATCCTTGATGCGAAAAACTGTTGATGAGGCAGAGGACCTGATTGAGGAGAAGGCAAGCAACAGTTGCTTATGGACTAATGAGTGAGGAATGGAACATGCTACTTTTAAAGAGCATAAAGGAATTGTCGTGGTCGATCAGATGACAGAGATGCAAGCGAAGATCGACAACTTGAAGCAATAACTAAACAGCATGAAGGCATCATCCTCAGCTCAGGTGAAGGTCGAACAGTTAAAGTGTAGGCTCTGTGGCCAGATAGACCATGATACCATGAAGTGTTATTAATGAAGGAGGATAGTAAGGAGCAAGTGAATTATATGGGGACACAATATGGATGAGGAGGGGGTAACAATCCCTACTCCAGTACTTACAACCCCGAGTGAAAGAATCACCCTAACTTCTCCTAGTCAAATAACAATGGAGGACAGTTCAGGCCTTAAGGACAATCGGGCTTTCAGTAAGATAAAGCGAGATCAAAGTTAGACAAAATTTTGGACAAACTTGGAATTTTAGACAATGCACAAAAGAAGCTAGAAGATAAAATTGAGCAAGTCACTAAGAACCATGCTTCCTCAATTCATAATCTAGAAGCCCAAATGAATCAATTATCAAAAGCCTTTTCTATGCGAAATTTGGGAAATATTCCTAGCACTTTAGGAACAAAATCAAGGCAGCAACTAAAGATTGTTATACTTCGAAGTGGGAAGGAACTTGAACCACCCATAAGGACAGTGGTGAGCCCGTCCAACCAGTGGAGAAAAATCAAGAAAAGGAGAAAGAAGTAAACATGAGCGAATACCCTCCTTATGCTATACCTCTACTGTATCAACCCAAGGTTCCTTTTCCACAACGACCGCAAAAGAAGAAGTTAGATGAACAATTTGCAAAGTTTGTTGAGAAGTTAAGGACATTACAGATTAATCTCTCCTTTGTTGAGGCACTAGAACACGTGCCTAAATACGCAAAATTTCTAAAGGACATATTATTAAAGAAACGTACTTGCGAAGATAATTAGATAGTAGCTCTAACTGGCACTTGTAGCTTAATAGTCACCAGTCAAATGCCTTCAAAATTGAAATATCTAGGAAGTTTCATAATACCTTGTGTGGTTTGTGAATTTGAATTTACAAAGTGTTTGTGTGATTTTAGAGCTAGCATTAATCTTATGCCATTTTCAATATTCAGGAAGTTAGGTCTGGGAGAGGTCAAGCCAATTGAATTAAGCCAACATCAATGTTAATTCAATTGGCTGATCAATCCATTAAAAGGCCGGTTGGAATAGTGGAAGACGTTTTGATGCGAGTGGTTAAGTTCATTATTCTAGTGGATTTTATGGTTTTGGATTTTGAAGAAGATAAGAACTATCCACTGATCTTAGATTGACCATTTATGAACACAGGAAAAACCATAATTGATGTTCATGAAGGGAAATTAACACTTCGATTAGGTGAAGATCAGGTCAAATTCAATATTAATAAAAATTTAAAGAATCCAATAACAAGTAGTGCATACATGAAAATTTAAATTATGGATCAAAATTCGTAAGAAAAAGTCGAGAGTTGCATAACAGAAGTGCAATCATTAGAAGCAGAGGCTGACATTGCATATCAGAATCCTGAATCTAAAGGAGATAATGAGATGGAGGAGGCAGATGTTCAAGTGCAACAAGACAAATTAGTTCGGACTAAAGCATCCACACCACCATCTTTAGAGAAACCTCCGACATTAAAGCTTAAACCTTTACCTGCACACCTTAGGTATACCTTTCTTAATGAAGGTCAAATGTTACAAATAATAATTTCCAACCAATTGAATGAAAAACAAAAAAGTGAGGTGGTGGAAGTTGTCAAGAAGCAGATGAAAGTCATTGGATGGTAGATTGCTGACATTTGAGGAATAAACCCAAATGTCTGCATGCATTAAATAAACTTAGAGAAAGGATATAGGACAGTGAGGGAGCGTCAACGAAGACTAAATCCTAACATGAAGGAGGTGGTCAAGAAAGAGATCATAAAACTCCCAGATGTAGGGATAATTTATCCCATCTTTGATAGTGAATAGGTCAGCCCAGTATAATGTGTACCTAAAAGAGAGGAATGACTGTGATAGAGAGTGATAGTAGAGAAGCAATTTCAACAAGAACAGTCACAAGATGGAAAGTATGTATAGATTATCGCAAACTCAACTCAGTCACTAAGAAAGATCACTTTCCTCTCCTATTTATAGAACAAATGATAGAAAGGGTAGCTGGCCATTCATTTTATTGGTTCTTAGATGGATACGCGAGTTATAACTAGATTTTCATCTACCCTAATGATCAGGAGAAAACTACATTCACTTGCCCCTATAGCACCTTTGCGTACAAATGGATGCCTTTTAAACTTTGCAATGCTCCAGCAACATTTCAGAGATGCATGATATCGATCTTCGCTGACATGATAGAAGACATATTGGAGGTGTTCATGGATGATTTCTCAGTCTTTAGAGATTCTTTTGATATGTGTTTAACTAATTTAGATAGAGTTCTTCAAAGATGTGAAGAATCACAATTGGTGCTAAATTGGGAGAAATGTCATTTTATGGTACAAGAAGGGATAGTGTTAGGGTATAAAATCTCACATCAAGGATTTGAAGTTGATAGAGCAAAGACAGAGGTAATAAAGAAACTCCCACCACTAAGCAATGTAAAAGGTGTGCGAGGATTCTTAGGTCATACAGGATTCTACCGTCGATTCATCAAAGATTTCTCATAAATTGCAAAACCTTTGACAAACCTTTTAGTCAAGGATATGCCCTTTGTGTTTGATGATAAGTGTATGTCTGCATTCAACACCTTAAAGGAGACAATAATATTAGCACCAATTTTATCACCACCAGACTGGACACTTCCATTCGAAGTTATGTGTGATGTAAATGACCAAGCTATAGGCTGTGTTTTGGGCTAAAGGAAAGATAAGAAGTTGTATGTGATTTACTATGCCAGTAAGACTCTTACAGGGCCACAACTAAATTATACCACCACAGAGAAGGAACTACTCACAGTAGGGTATGCATGTGACAAGTTTCGACAATATCTATTGGGTTAAAAGGTAATTGTGTTCACTGACCACGCGACACTCAAATACCTTTTCAATAAGAAAGATGCTAAACATAGGCTCATTCGATGGGTGTTACTTCTACAAGAATTTGATAGAGAGGTGAGAGATAAAAAGGGAGCAGGAAATGTGGTTGTAGACCACTTATCCAGACTTGAGGGAGGGGAATGTAAGCCAAGGAATGACATTAACGAAAATTTCCTCGATGAAACTCTAATGTTACTTAAGAGCTTGACTACACCATCGTTTGCAGATATTGCCGATTATCTTGCTAGTGGTAAACTTTTGTCAAATCTCTCATACCAATAAAGGAAGAAGTTCTTGCTTGATTGTAACCGATATATATGGGATGAGCCAACCCTATATAAGGCTTGTGCAAATGGGCTAATGCGATGTTGTGTTCCATATGAGGAAATGTTAGGCATCCTTAAGCAATGTCATGAAAGTCAGTATGCTGGGAATTATGGAGCCAACAAAATTACAGCTCGAATACTTGAGAGTGGATTTTATTGGTGACAATTGTTTAAGGATGCATAGACCTACATGGCACAATATGATTGATGCCAGAGAATAGGTAACATTTCCAAGCGGGATGAAATGCCTTTATCCAACATTCAAGAAGTAGAAGTCTTCGATGTGTGGGGCATCAATTTTATGGGTTCATTCCCATCTTCAATGGGTAACATGTATATTTTAGTGGAGGTTGATTATGTTTCACATTGGGCCGAAGCGGTAGCATCTCCAACCAATGATGGGAAGGTAGTGCAGAAGTTCATTAAATGACTATTTAACCGATTTAGAGTGCCATGTACAATAATAAGTGATGGAGGTGCACATTTTTGCAACAAATCTTTTTATGCCCTCTTAAAAAGATATGGAGTGCACCACCGAGTTGCTACACCCTACCATCCACACACTAGTGGCTAAGTAGAAGTTGTTAAATGGGAGCTGAAATGAATTCTGGAAAAAACAGTGAACAACTCCCGAAAGGATTGGGCAACAAAGTTAGATGATGCCTTATGGGCCTATAGGATAACTTTTAAAGCACCCATTGGAACAACTCCGTATAGGCTCATTTACAGGAAAGCATGTCATTTGTCGGTCAAATTAGAACATCGAGCATATTGGGCGATTAAAGCATTAAATTTTGATTAGAAACAAGCTGTCAAAAAGAGGCTTCTACAATTGGACGAACTTGAAGAGTTTCATTGTAATGCTTACAAAAACACCAAAGTCTACAAGGAAAGGGTGAAGAAATGGCACGATGCTCATCTCAAGCAAAAGGAATTCAAAGTAGGAGACACTGTACTGCTATATAATTCAAGGTTAAGGATAGTTCTAGGGAAGCTGAAATCCAGATGGAACAGACCATTTACGGTCATTCAAGTTTTTGATCATGGAGTTCTCAAATTGGAAAACACTAACAAGGAGACTTTTAAGGTCAATGGGCATCGATGCAAGCGTTATTTTAGAGGAGCAATTCCCAAAGATAAGGAAGTGATTTACTTAACTAATTAAAGACGCTTTCTTAGACGCAAGGTCAAGCTAAGGACTATAAACTAGCAAGTTTATAATTTTGTTTGAAAATGTTAGTTGTAGTTAGTTTCATTTTCAATAAAACGTTAGTGATTCATGTGAACTCTTAGGGCAACCATCACTACCTCCTTCTCCATAAGATTTTTTTCTAACCTATTTATTTTTCCTTTTTCAAATTAGCCTTCAATTCTAATTTTTATGTTATTTTATTTTATTTTATTTTCTTTCTACTTTAATTTCTGTTTTTTCTTGTCTTTTATTTGATTGTGTGTTCCCTTCACACATTGAGGACAATGTGTTGTTCAAGTATAGAGAGGGTTATGTGTTTTGTTTTTTATGTGATTTTTCATATTGTAGGATAGTTTTTTGGTTGGTTATGTTTTTTGTTTTTTATGTAATTTTTCATATTGTATGATAGTTATTAGGTTGCACTTTGCGAATTGTTTAAATATGTCAATGGCTTAAATGGAGTGGAATTTGTTTAATTTTGAACATAGTCTATTAGGTTGTAAATAATCATTAGCTCATAAAATTAGTGAAATAGGAGTCTTGGGATAAATATATAGCTTAATTAGGATTTAGTATAAATTGAGCACTCTATAGGTTGTCACATTCATTCATAATTTGAGGCCTTTCAACTTAAGTAGCTTAACTAGTATTTTTTGTGGAAATGAGTAGCTTAAACAACAAGGTAGGCTAATAAAAAATGTTTTATTAAATAAATCACTATTACATTGCCTTCGGGTTATGAATAGAGCTAGTAGCTAGTTGAAAACGTGATATAGCTGAGTAACTAGATCTACACACATCACAAATGTGTGCCTTTGTGTCAAAAAGTTATAATGATGTTTCAACCAAGCTATGTAATAGAAACATGACTTAGTTGAGTAACCGGATCGAAATTCATTATCAATGTTTGCCTCCGTGGAAAAAGACTAAGTCTATGTTCAAAAAAAAGTTCCTTAATAAACCTACCAGACTTGTATTAAGCTTGACCTTTCATGAAAATTTACTTAGGAACAGTTACAGAGTCTGAAGGACCAAAGAATTATTAATATGGGTGTACATTTAAAAGGGGTGAATAATTTAACACTTAGATCTCGATTAAATTGTATATTTAGTTTACAGCCCCTAGACATAGATTTCGCTTGTTAATAATTAGACATAACTTGATTGATTGTGTTTAACATTAAATTTATTTCATGAAGTTAAAGCCATTGCCTCATTATTTCAATGTATGTTGTATGTTTATTGTTTTGTTTGCTTGAGAAAAAGCAAACATTTAAGTGTGGGGATGTTGATAGTTGTGATTTGCAATATATTTTAGGGTTTAATTTGTTAAGTATTTATTGTTAATTTGAGTGTTTAGTGCGTATTTAGGTTTTACTTGTGTTAGTTTATGTGTTTAAGTGTTTTTATGGGTTAGTTTGAGTCTTTGAGCTTAAATGATATATTATTTAGGTACCTTGATATGTTTGTTAGTGTTTCAGGGTAAATAGTGAAGAATGGAAAAGTTTCGAAGAGTTTCGGGCTAAAAACACAACCCACAATCATGGCATAACAGGCTACGATCATGACAGAAAGAGGCGAGCTGATAGGACCCTGGCTACGATCATACATTTTGGGCCATGATCGTGACAGAAAGGGTTAGGCATTGGCTACGTTCGTGGCCTACGTCGGGTTGATACAGAAACTCAAATTTTGCAAAATTTTTCATAACGTTTTGATCCTGGAATTAACCCTAGGGATTCCAAGATATAAATAGAACATTACAAGATATAAGAAAGCTGTTACAGAGCTTTCACATCAACCTAAATTCAGAAACCTAGAGAGCTATTTAGTGATTTGAGGAAGGAGACGAAGGAAGAGAGACACGGAGACAAAGCTTGACGCGAAGTACTTCCCGGAACAAGTAGTTTCTCGCCATTGTTGCCTCCATTAATCTGTTCTGAGCATATTTTCCAATTTATTTCAGTTTTATTAATGTATGAAATTGAGATAATTGTTGAGAATAGGTTATGTCGAATGTTGATTATTATCTAAACTCACCTTCAGGATTTTGTCTTTGATGTTAATGAAATCTGATCTATTGCATTTTTATTTGAGTTATTTGTGATTCAATATCTGTTCTTAATAATTCGACAATAAACTGAGAGGGTGAGTCGAGTGAATATCATTAAATTGGGCTAACGAGAGTTAGGTAATTTGATAGATAAGAATTGAATCAAACCGGTGAAATTGTGTAATGAGAGATTGAGCATAGGTTTCCGGTAGGTTATTAGACAATTTTAGAACTAATTAAGGTTTTTGGTCAATTGTGAGTCGAGAGATCATAATTTCATAATTTAAATTATGGATTATTAATTAGGGTTTAAAGATTATAACTCGGAAGAGAGTAATCCACCCTAGGACCGTCTAGACATAATAATTCGATAATTGCATAATTGATTAGATTTTCATTAATTTTGGATTAAAACCCCTTTCTCTCAATTTGTAATTCCTAGGTTAATTTTTGATTTAGTTTTGTTAATTGCTATTTTGTTATTATTTTCGAATTTAATTCTCATAATTGATTGTTGATTGATTAATTTGCTGCATTTATTGTTTATTTTAGATTGTTGTGATTTAGTTCGACTTTAGATTTTAGGGCTAAATTAATCCTCCTCGTGGGATCAATATCTTAGGTACTACGCGAACGACCCGCGTGCTTATGGTATTATTGATGTTAAAATAGAAAAACTTAGCATACGTAAACCTACGATCACTACTCTTATCCCCAAAAGTGGTGAACTCAAGCATTCCTCTGATTTTTGTCCCATCTCATTTTTTAATTCTATTTACAAACTAATCTCTAATATACTAGCTTACAGGTTGAGAAAGATCCTTCCAGACCATATTAGAGAATCACAAGGTGCTTATATCCCTGGTAGGGTTATTGGCGACAATATTCTGATTCTTTAAAAGTTACTTAGAGCTTATTCAAATAAAAATACAGGGCCAATTTTTGCAATAAAATTGACATTAAGAAGGCTTATGATAGTATGGATTGGGACATTACTATTAATATTTTGTCTACTATAGATTTTCCAAGAACATGTGTCTAATAGATCACTTAATGTAACACTTCACCTTGCTATAGCATCCTTATTAATGGTCAGCCCACAAGCTCCTTCAAAAGCTACAAAGGAATTTGCCAAAGTGACCCTACTTCACCTTATCTCTTTGATTCAGTGATCGAGATCTTCAACATACTACTATAAAAGGTTATAAAGAGAACTAAAGGAATTAAATTCCACTCCAAATATGGAAAGTTTAAAATGTCACACATATGCTTTACTAATGTTCTCATATTACTCTTCAAAGCGAATTCCAAATATGTGTTAGCTCTTATAAAAGCACTTAAGATGTTTAATAAAATGTCTGGCCTTTAAGTAAGTTGCTTTAAAAATGTATTGTTCCTATCGAAAAATACTTCAAACCTAGAATCAACACTAATTTCTATCACTAGATTCAAAAAACAACAACTACCTTTGATGTACCTTGGCATTCCTATTATAGCTTCGAGATTAATCTCAAAGGATTATAACAACTTAATTGGCAAAATCAACAATAGAATTACTTCTTAGAGCTCTAGAAATCTCTCAACCACTGGGAGAGCACATGTATCTTGAATTCCATCAGTGTTTATTAGGCAACTCATATTTCTTTGCCCGTCAAAATTATTTACCTTTAATAGGTGCTTATAAACTGGTTGTAAAGGAAATCTTAGCAAGGTGAAGATGACATGGGGAGATGTCTGTACACCCAAAAACCAAGAAGGGCTCAACATAATCTCACTCAAATCTATCAACAATGTGTTGCTCACTAAAAGACTGCAGAGATTACTTATTAATAAACAAGCACTCTAGTACAAATGGATTCACAATTACTTCATTAAGAACAGGAATTTGTGGAGTTTGAATGCTAATAATCTTACCTCAACCACCTTGAAAGCTATTTTTAAGATGAGAGGAACGATGAGACCTCATTTCATATACCTAATTGAAAACGGTGAAACTACTAACTTCTGGTAAGATAACTGGTTATTTATAGGTTCCCTTGGAGGAAATGGACAAAGCTTCAACTCTCAGACCATTAACTTAGTAGGTTATAGTTACAGAAGCTCTGATAAGAAAGGAACTTATCAAATTAGCTCTAATTCCTATTCCAATTCTGATGATAATGGAATTATATGGAAACACACTTCAAATGGTAGTTTCACTAATCAGTCATACAGATAGATGTTAGTTAACAACTTGGCAATTCTCCTTTAGGCAAACATTATCTATTTCAGTCACCGACAACTACAAGCCTCTACCACCCTATGGCTTGCAATGAAGAATAAGCTACTAAATGTTGACAATATTGCAAAATTCTTGCACTTCAAAAATTGGTGCACTCTCTGTAAAAGAGATGAAGACAATTCATATTACTTATTCTTCCAATGTAGCTATATTATTAAAAACTTAGAAAAAATTAATGCACAAAATTTCTAATAAGTGAATTCCCAAATGACTTAAGCCAAATCAAGGTGCTCTCAGCTGAAGTTCCCAATCAAAACCATTAAATGGTGTTTTTCCATTTCTCTATGATTTCTAGTTACTGAAGTATCAGATGAAAGGCACAATCGTATTTTTCATGACAAATGCCTTTCTAAAGAGCAGTTTAACAACCAACTAATGCAGCTTATGAGAACTCACATTTGCATCCACATGTATAAGTATCAGGACTTGTAATTTATCAGATCCAGCTAGAGGGTGTAAACACATCCAATTCAATGCAATATTTGTATTTTAGTTATAAGCTTGTAGTTATGATGTCCTTGAAACTTGCAAGTTGCCTTATACTTGTACTCCTTTGTTGCCTTATATGGCTTAATTTAATTCAACTTTTCTATAAAAAAAAAGGGGTCATACTGAAAGGATATTATGTAATTGTTGCAAGACTTTACAACTTGAATCTAATATCTCCACACTGTCTATATAACTATAAGCAATAAAAAGATTGTAGAGTTGTCATTACAATTTCTTAATCCAAAGCCATATATTATTTTCCACAACTTACAAAATAATTTGACTTATTCCAAGTGCAAAAATTATTAAACACTTCACGAAAAGTCCTCATAACAAGAATAATAAGTTAATCTTATATTAATACTAGTTAAAAATGTTAACGAATAAAAGATAAAAAAGAGAGTTAAAAGTAACTATATATATGTTGTAATTTGAAACTACAATAAAGAGTCAAAATCAAATGAAGATTTAAATATCTTAAATGCTTTAAGTTAAAAATTGATTCAAGAAAAGCTTATTGCCGTATCATATTTAGAAATATTTTATTATTAATTATTTTACTGTAAATTTAACTCTCTAATAAATCGATAAGTAAAAACATGCACAAATTTTTTGTTTAAGAGATGTATTCAAATTTAAGAAAATTGTCAATTTTGATATCATATATTATAAATGATATTCAATAACATAATGCAAGTAATGACGATCACAGTAAAATATTGGGAAACGTGATGTCTTTGGAGAACATATCACACACATATAATTTATAAAAAACAAAAGAATATTCACAAAGTGTAAGGAGATAATAATACATATAATTTGTAGATCAAAGCAAAATGAATGTAGTACTTCAGACATAGAGAGTGAATAAATAAAAATGAATATTTTGGATTTCTAAGAAAGTAATTTTAAAGAAAAAGGGATGTGATAATGAACTTACAGATAAAAATGAAATCAACCTCCAATAAGAAAAAAAAAAGCATTTGAATCCCTTATTGTTTTAACTTTACCAATTTCTAAAAGAAATTATAATAAAATTTTTAAAAGAGAATATAGTTTATCTATATATTTAATTTAATAACTTAAAAAATAATAACATGAAATTCAAATAGAGAAAATTTGAAATTTTAAGTTTTAAAAATAATATATCTACAAAACATTGAAAACAAAATATATAATAACAAATAAAATTCAATTTTTTTGACATAATTAATTTAGGACAATTCAATATAATTTAATCTAATTGTCAAATTGAGTATTATAAAATATCTAAAATTATATTAAATTTAAATCAATGTTACAATGATATAATTTAATTCTAGATGTACTTTTTTAAAGCTCTTTTTATTCAATTTAGAATATTCAAAATTAGTGTATAGCCCAGTAACAAGATAAAAGTTGTAACACCCCACTCCCGCTAGACCCGAACCCGAAATCGATGGTGATATCCGAGTTCGTGCCCCGTGAGGGTGGCATGTTAGAGCACTCGATCACCCTGAAATTGGTATAAATTTTTTTTTAAACCACAAACATAAAGTACAGAAAATCGATAACCAAAACGGTCCACTTTGTTTTATAACCATTTGATACAAAACAATGTAATCAACAGGATTTTTATTAGCCATTTGGGCCCATTACAAATTACAAAGTACAATCATTTCC
>JANZXP010000006.1:28565998-28582011 GCA_027576715.1 Erythroxylum flavicans
ATCTGAGTCTGACTCTGGGTTGAGACAGATCTCACAGTCTAGTTTGCACATGGATGGGTCGACATCCTATACAAAATGTCCACGATGATGACTTACATAGACTGGATCTCCATTGGATTTGAAATAATGGATTTGAAGACCATCTATACCTTCCGTATGTGAGAATACGGGCTGGATCTTAAGGCTTGTTGCCCCAGTTGATAGATTTGGTAGATCTTGAGGATCAATGGGCTGGATCATCAGGATTGAACCTGATGTCGAAGGACTAGGCGTGTCATCGCTAGGTCTAGTGTAGATGGATTTGACTGAGCCATCTCTCAGTGTCTTCATAATCGGAGGAGTTGTTGTATGAAAAGAGTGACGATGAGGCGCATGGAATACCTTCTAGTAGTTGGTAATCCATTCTACTGGCATCAACTTTTCAAGCTCCTGTGCAGGCAACTGCTTCGGGATCTGAATAATAGTTGTCTGATTATTGGCAACATCAACAACCATGTAGAGAGCATCCGAAGTAGAGTTGTGAAAGTTTAAGTCCAATGCATGATTCTGTAGACGATAGATCATCTGGTGATGTAAGGTAGCCATGATGGCTGTAGGATCTTGGTCTGCTCCAGTGATCTGGATCTGAACTTGTAGGCGTTCAGATAGAGTAGGATCATCCAACCTAATGTTGAAATCAGGTGCTATGGTCAATATCACACTCCCTTTATCAAGAGATGTCAGCAAGGTACCAATAAGAGCATTCTGGTACGTTGTGTAGGCAGTGTCAAGGAGAGATATAGGCTGGGATACCTTTTCTTCCATGTAAGGTAAGAAGAAGTCGTATAGCTCCAACATGAAGATGTGTATGATTTTGCTCCCTCCATAAGGCGATCAGCTCCTTAGGGATTTCAAGCTTTACGTATTGTTCTGTAGTTATAAATCTGAGACCACACTGTTCCAATTTGGAACTCTGGATAATTTCCTTTACACAAGGTCTATTAGTAGATAACACACTCCTAATACTTCTCGTCCAAGAACGGTTACGAGAATATATACTGTAGGGACTCAACAAAGGTAAGGAAGACTCACAAACACGATTTTCTATAGGCACATGAGTAATTTCAACAAGATTTTCTATTTTGTTGGATAAAACACGCTTCACACTTCTAGGTAAACTAGCTAAAGACAAACTTGACGATAAATGAACTGGATCTTTAGAAAATTCCATGAATTCTTGTGGTTCTCTCTTCTGCCATAACTTCTTTCTTTTTGAAATATTTTCCCCCCCAGGCAAAGATGTGAAGATAGTTTCCAAGTACTTTACGAGCAGTAGTAAGATACTAAGCGAGAAGTAGAATTACTTCAAGGGGTACACAGGTTTATTCGGAAATGCTGACTCTACCTGACCACAAACTCACCGTACATGACATGATATCTTAAAGATATCAACACTCTCAGTTACTGTTTATGGCTCTGATACCACTCTCAGTACACGCTAAGGCGGAGAATGATGTTGACTTCTGGACAGCCTTTGAGGTATCAGAATACTATGCATGCATTTCATGAGATTAGTCGTCTTGAGGGTACAGGGCATTGTTTCGGGTAGTGACCGCAAAAATGCTTCTTGGTGTGGCAGGAGCTGGAGTGCTTGCAGGTTATGATCAGCTGCATAGAATTTCCCTTAGACGCGGTTATGTTTTTTACCAATAAGCACAAGTATCTAAATAAATACCTCTTCATGGAATTAAAATTCTACTTTGTCATACGG
This sequence comes from Erythroxylum flavicans, assembly GCA_027576715.1. Lineage (NCBI taxonomy): Eukaryota > Viridiplantae > Streptophyta > Magnoliopsida > Malpighiales > Erythroxylaceae > Erythroxylum > Erythroxylum flavicans. The sequence continues at coordinate 28,567,749 of JANZXP010000006.1, forward strand.
GGGTTTCTATGGTTGATGGCAATCATCAAACTTTGAGATACAAGTGTGAAAAAGATCCTGTTGCAGATGACCCTTGATACTGCTTTGTGGGGACAGCCTCCAACATGAACAGTAGAGAAGAAATGGTAATGTGTTCTGTACATAACAGGATCAAATCTGTTCACAGCTAATTCAGTTATATGACTGAAGATAGCAAAGTTGGGGTTTAGATTCAATCAAGTCTGTATTCAAGTTTCAATTCTTTGTATGACTTTGATGTAATAAAATTATTATCATATTTATTTGTTCATTGAAGTTTCCCAATTGCGAATATACCTGAATACCCAGCTAATGGTGTTTTTTTTTTCTGAATTGAGTGCCCATAAGTTCTGGTAAATCTGTGCAACAAAGCGTAGGAAGAATCTGGATTTCTTCCTTCTTCCTTAGTTCGAATCACTACAAATCACTGATACAGTAAGCAAACAATACATTCTTTCCACGTGGAGAAGTTGTAGCTGCAAAAAGCGAGAGCAAGCTCTGACTGCCACACGACAGGTTCAAATACCACAAATTCTGTTTGTGGTTTCAGTTGTTCTAATGTGATGAAATCTGGATCATGACAACTTGCTCAGATGTAAAAAAAATTAGGTTTCCTTCATAAAGTGCTTGGCAGTTCAGATTTATATCTTACTATTCATGAACATGGTTCTTGTAATGTTGCTGGTAAGCTTCCTGTAGAATAATTCCAGCATCAAATTATATTAAGTTTAAATGTTTTGAGAAATGTTTGGTGACAAAGAGAAGGGTGCTGAGGTGACTGGGAGAAAAAGGGGAGAGCTCTCCTCTCCTCTATTTAGTATTTATGCAAGAAATTTGGAACCTGCACTCTTTTACGCTTAATGTGGTTTAGAGGAATGTGGAAGAAAAAGGTTTCATTCATTGGCTGCTGGCTTTTGAAGGACTGAAAATCAACAGAGACTATTTTAGGGTGATATACAATATGCGCATGAGACACAATAATTAAGATATGGTTGATGTGTTTGAGTTCTTGCTGCCTAATTAAATCTCAACCCATTTTAACCCTAGGGCGCAGGTGAGTTAGTAAGAAGTTCTTTTGGCTTAAGTAAAGTTGGGGGTTTAAACCTCCGTCATGTATGCAGTCGTTTAAAACTTGGGACAAGAACTTTGCCTCCAACAAAGAACCTACCCGAATGTCAGACATCTCGTAGGCAACCTAAAAAAAAAATTCAACCCATTTTCAAAGTACATTTTTCTCTAAGCCAGAAGCCAAAAGTTTTTGTGACGCTTGGTGGTAATCAAGTACCCTCCAACTTTCCTGCCCTTTCTCCTCACTCCAATTGTCATGCATGGAGCGTTTTGGATGCAGTACTCAGCCGCACCACCTCCGCTTCTCTTCCCTCTCCACCGCCTCAGTAGCCTCAACATTACCGAACTACGTTTCCTTTGGCCTAACACTAGCATTGACACCCTTTGTTGCTTTGTTTCTTCTACTATTATCGGACCCTTTTCTTTTCCTTCTCGTACAGTTACCTCCACTTGCACCTACACGACATCCACATCATGTTGAAAACAATTTCCACTTTCCCATTACAATGAATGAAAAAGGTTTTGGTTGCCTAATATGCACAGAATTGAAGAATCATGGTTCTAACCATCTATTATTGATTGGCACCAATGTTTCTTCGCCCCTTGGAAATGAGGCTGTCGTTGACTTATTGCTCTCTTTTGGATGATTGCTTTGAACAATAAAGTAAACACAAAGGGACAAAGCAAACAAACCAAAAACAATGGTATCAGGCATCAGTTGTCCCTGTTCAAGTTTCGTTATACCCTCCGGTTGCATCTAAGGCATTTGCATCTAATTTCGGAGGTAAGCCTACCCAGAAACTTCTCAATCCCAAACTTCATGTTGAGTAAGATAGTTCTACCAAAACTGGCATTGACCCATCAAGATTATGTTTTTACTTTTAATAGTATTGTTGTACCATTTCATTAACTCAATCAACTGTTATCCGGGAAAACATGTTTGCTCAACAAAGAAAAAATATTAACTCACCCCAGGCCTTCTCTTTTGACACATTTGTTTCAGGGTACAAAGAAGCTCATGAACTCTCAGATTAACCTTCAAGTTCGACGTAGGACCTGCGACCAAAATTTACCTATCTTTTGAGTGCATGAAGTTTCTTAAATGCATGCCAGAAACGATGATCAATGACAATTCTTCACTGTCTAACCTGCAGGTGATGGCTTGGCAACGTATAGAAGAACGATGGTATCATGATTTTGAACACTGTGAGACAACGCCCATTCAAGCGGACTCTTGGCTTCAAGGTTTGCATCAACCACCACCATAACCTTGTTGCCATTATTGCCACTGCCATCACTGGCAAAACTCTGCGAACCATTGCCCAAAAACTCCACTTTCTGCTCAGTTTGAACGGAGCTACAAAAGTGTTTGGATCGAAGAGATGGTGACCGGACCCCAACAGGAGCCATGGACCTACTAACGCAGAGTGTAGGCAACTTGGTACGTACCGAAAGAGCCATGGTTTTAGCAGAGTACTTGTGGAGTAATTTATAATATACTGAGACGGTATCGCCTGTTTTTTTGACTAAACTTTCTTGTTTGTTTCCCATTTTTCCCAAGTGGGTGTCCTATTAGTTGACGTGTTTGCCACGAAGCTATGTAGTAACGGCCCATCACCGTACATTGCTGGTTGAATGGAGCACTAAGTGACATAATCTGTCGCCCTTTGTTTAAATGGGTACACACGTTTGTGGACACGTTCATTTGCATATTGGTTTGACTGTTATTGCCAGAACTCTACACATTTAAAATCCCTATTACTATTTTTGTTATTGTGATTGTCGTTAATTATTGTCATCTTGACAATGGTAAGTTGCCGACAACGTGATATAATAAATACAAATTTTGTATTTAGTTTCTCCTTATTTTTAAAATTTATAAAATTATGAATAGTTCTCGTCTTTCACTACATATTTATATTTTTAATTGAACAAAAACTATTTAATTATTTAATATTAGCTATTAAAAATAAACATTGTTCAATTATCAAAAATAGTTTTGAAATTATAAAATTATTATAAAATCAATTTATAAATTTCATATTCGAACAATTATTTGTTTAAAAAAAATACAAACTTATTGTTAATATATATTAATAAATACTAAATAATATAATTAATTAATTAGATTATCCTTAATCATTATCTAGTTTTTTTCTTATTAGTGATAATAAAAGTGCAACTATATTAATATTAGTAAGTAAATATTTTTATTTTTAAAAAAGAAAATTTGAAATCAAATGACCTTCTGAATAGTGGATTCAATAATATTATTATAATTATAAGAAAGAAACATATTGTTTTATTTTCATTAAATTGTTCGAGTGATGTTTGTTTGATCACTTACAATTTCTTTAGATTATATTGAATTTTCTATATACACAGTGGGAAAAACATAAAATTATCACCAAAGATCAGGCTGGAAAAGAAGAATTAGATTATATGAAGTATCGAATGATTAGCATTTATACAAATTCTTAAATCATTAAAAACTTAAAGCACAAACTTTATTGCCAAAAATAACTCCTCAGCTTATACAATACAATGACACAACTAGATCCGTCTAGGAAATATTTACTAAAAGTTTATCATCTGACAACATTCAGGACACGAACATTATTATCAGCATCAAACTAACAATGAAGACAATTCACAAATATTTATTGTTTATATACATATACATAGTAGTGTATCCCATAAATTAGATTGAACTGATCAGTAATAATAGTCCAGCACCAAGTTCAGTTCACTGTTATCCCTCACGCTGACTAAGCATCCAAGCAGGCAGTAGTGTGTTGGGTCGATGATGGTCTGCACTAACTTCTTGTTCACCTCCGTTGCAAGTTGTGGCGTGGCTGCTGCTGCTGCAAGTTGAACGATTTCAACGGAATTGCGCCTTTAATCAGACAAACCCCAAGGGAAAAGGGAAAAATACTTGGCAACAAATGATAAATCAAAGTTTGTATACTAAACGCATGCAAGGAATGAGAATGACGTGACATTTTAGTGAATAGGGTACAGTTTTTCAGGAAATTTTGTTCTTCTTCACTTCCAAACAAATACTGCCATCTCCTTGGGCGTTTATTAAGAACTATGCATTTCTAAGTGATTGCGTGGATGTAGACTGACAAGTTAGCTAGAATGAGGATACTGGTTTCTGTGCGTGTCTGTGATAGAGAGAGAGAGAGAGAGAGAGAGAGAGAGATTGACCTTATGGTTAAAGACTGCAATGGCTGTCGTATGAAAGCAGATGAGGCATCTAATTCATGTTCTTGCTGTTCCCAATTTTCCTGCTTTTCCTTTTCCTTCACCTGGTTTTGTGTATATGCCTCAAAACATCTCATATCAATTAAGCAGGGCAGATATATGCAAAATCATGTGTTCTCAGAAGTTGCACCTTTTTAGCAAGCAGATTGTTTTTCTCTTGCAATGCCTTATCCTGTAAAGAGCAACAATAATTATTTAGAGCTTGCCAGTTGAAAGTTTTCTCCCTAAATCCATTACCCGGCCACTAGAGAGCTTGAAGAAATAAAGATTCAAACAGAAATATAGGCCTTTAATATCAAAATTCTCGCCAATAACTAAGAATAAATGGACCCAGGAATAGATGTTAAAATGAAAAGCCTCTTAAGCCATCTTATCTTGACTCTAGTTCTAGTTTAAGAAAAATAGAGAACACATTTAATGTCCAATAATGAACCACATTGTTGTTTAGAGCACGATTTTTGACTGCCTGGGAGAAGGAATATTTAGTTTGAGCAGCTGGGGGATCACCCTTTTCTGAAGCTCTGAGATGGATTCATACATCATTTGGTTCTGCAAGTGTAATTCGTACAATTACGTATGTCAGTTAAGTTCAAAATCACCGGTAAAGTTCATTAATTCCTATGTAAAGTCTACCTTTCTTGATCTTATGTGTTTAAGCGCAGAATCAAGTTGTTGCTCCAGACTCTGGAGCTCCTTGACGCTCAAGGAATCAAGATCTTCCCCCATAAAATGCCTGCAAACATACAAAGGAAAGTGGGGTTTAACAATATTGGGTTGTGGTAGTTGCTGCAAATTAAGCAGCAAAGATCCATACCTTTGGTTTCTTTGAAGAACCTCCATTCTAGCCTTGAGCTTTGCATGCTCAATAGTCCAGCTAATCTGAAAGTTGTAATTGAAATTTATGTGAGAGTTATATCACAGAAATTTCAACATATTCAATGAAGGGACTGGTGTAAGCCATTTATACATTGGCTTCAGTCTCGTTTGCAAGAAGTTGCTTCTCAGCATATGAATATCTCTCGTACCGTTCGAGAATCCTCTCCATGCTGTCAGAAAGATGCATCATGCTAGTTACACTCAAACTTTGAACTGTTTGTGGCAACTATATAGTAATGTTAATCACATTGACCTCTACTAAAATTTTACTACAAAAGATGCTTATGTTTGCAATAACTTAGTTCATATGAAAATACAGAAAAGTACAACAACAGTGATCTTACTATAACGATGCCTTATATTTGTGTTGGACCTGGGATATTTCTAGTTTTCTCGTTTGGTTGTTACAGAATTGAGATCCTAAATATTTCAACAATAGCCCATCCCTGCATGTAGAAAGCAAACTAGAGATACTTTCTAAAACGAGCGTCAATAGGTTTCCAATAATAATCTGGTTTTGATACAGATTCATAAAAAGAAAGACTCGAGCCTGTGTATGGATTTACTACAATTTACAGTTTTACTTAGCCATGTTAAAAAGTAAAACAAATTGCATACAATCATTGATATCATTTCCATATTTTGCTTTCACTTTAATTATGTCTGGATAATGTTCGATTGTTCTAGGAATTGAACATGAACTGACTGAAAGGCTATTAGTAATGTGATGAGATTCTACGTTATATTAACTATTATCTAACTTGCAAAGAATAAAAAGTAAAGAAAGCAAGGGGTAGAAACAAACTCTCGCAAGGCAACATTAAATTTGTAACATTTTAAAATCTGTTGTTTAAACTAATATATTGCAACTGTTTTTAAAACATGGCCTTTAATAATATTAATACGAAAGGTTAGTAGTAATTCGTTGTCACATATTTAAAAAGGCAACAAAATTAAAGTGTTGTTGGTATAAAATTTTATATAAACAACAATTAAATCCGTTGCAATTTTAAACAATAATTAAGGGTGACAATGAGTAGCGTCGGACTCAGATGCACTTAGGCCCAAGCACTACCTAAGCACGAGCACAATCAAGCCTAACCAAACTCAATTAAATATATTATTCAATTTTTAAAAATAAAAAAAACATCATTTTTTAAAAATTTTAAATTTTGGATTAAATTGGACGGGACAATCCTAGCTCGACCTGAAACCTAAAAATATTTTTAAAAACTAAACACTACATGAAATCTAACCAACTCAAGTCGAGTCAAGCCAAATCAAACTAGAATAGGCAAACTTTGTCATAACTTTTAAATTATATTATATATATATATCAAAGAAATAGTTTTATGCAGATATTATACCCTTTAAAATATTTTAGGGAGAAAAAACATGATATATAATAAGATTTAGGATTATACACAATCGTCAAAAATGTTGTAGACTTTAACTTTCCCTCTAAAAATTTAAACTCTTCGGTGACATTGCAACTCACTTATCCTTCTCGTTGTGTCTGTTGCGCCAATTATTGTGTAAACAAACTTAGTGCTTGTTTGGTTGAACTTTTGGAAGGTAAAAACCACTTTTTTTAACCGAAAAAGTTATTTTTAAGAAAAACGAGTGTTTGGCCGTAAAATCTAAAAGCACTTTTTTAATAGAAATGACTTTTTTAGAAGTTAAAATACAGCTGTTTAAGAAGCTCAAATTTGGAGCTTTTCAAAAAAGCTCTACTGGTATAAGCTTATTCAAACAGGCAATTGATTGACTTTCTGAGTTATGCACAGATATTTGAGATTGGGACAAAACTACTGAATGACAAAGTTAATGGAGCAAATTATAACGTTTTGGAATTCAATTTTAGTAAGTCATTAACATTCGTTGAATTAAGTTGTATATTATTTTTAAAATTTAATCATAAAAGTTGTTAGTTTCATGATAACATTAATATATAAGTTAATTGTCTATGTGTCCTTTTTTTTGGGCAGATTATATAATTACTACTAAAACATTTGGAAACATCTAACTGAAATAAAAACCACAATTGAGAAGCTTACTATTCTTGGGATACTTCAGGTATATTTCTTTTAGACAATTTACTGACAATTCAAATTAGTTTGTTATGTCATAATGAAATTTTTATAACTATGTAATAGGCATCATAAAACAACATGAGATTATCAAATTTTACTTATATATTTTTAGTAAATTGTATATGTAATGTTTCTTGGTTGTTAACATATTTCATATTGTATATGTTACTTTGAAGTTGTCCATGGATAAGAGAGAGAGGCATTTGATGACTTTTCTGAGATATAGTGATGAATATATATTTGTAGTTGATCATATTCTTGAAAAAGCTTTTTCTAAGGTGACTAACGAGTGTAGGAGTTAGTAATGGTCTAAATGATGATGCTAAGAAGTTTTTTAAGTTGGTAGAGGAAGGAAAACAAGAATTATATCTTAGTTGTCAAAGTTTTTCTAAACTTTCTTTTACCATTCGAGTATATATTTTTAAGTGTACACATGGAATTAGTAATGTAGCTTATATTGATCTTATATGGATACTTAAAGAGGTCTTTTCCAATGCAAAGATCTTTTAATGCGACAAAGAAACTTGTGAAGTATTTAGGACTTCACTACGAAAAGATATGTATATTCCAATTATTGTGTTTTATATTGTGGAAATGATGAGAAAACAACCAACTATAGAATGCGTGGTGTATCTAGGCAGAAACAAAGTTGTAATAGTAAATTCCAGCCAAGGTGTTCAAATGTTTTCTATTAAGATTGAGGTTGCAACGTGTTTACATGTGTCCAAAATTAGTTGAATTCATGAAACAACCTGATACGGGGTGGACTAATATTGGCAATTTAAGGCATCCTATCAATGGCCAAGTTTGGAAAGACCTTGACTCATTGTATCCTGATTTTGTACGAGACCCTTGTAATGTCATATTAGCTCTTGCCTGTGATGGCTTTTCGCACAATGAGTGTTTCCCATTGTACATGGCCTATAATTTTAGTGAACTATAACTTAGCACCATGGAAATGTTTGAAATTAGAAATTTTGATATTGTCTTCAATTATACCTAGCCCAGCTTCTCATAAAAGGGATATTGATGTTTTTTTTCCAACTATTGATTAGTGTTAGCAGAGTTGAGGGAGTCTGGGATAGAGACATATTATACTTCAACTAATCAATCATTTAATATGTGTGCAGCCTTGTTATGTACAATTAGTGACTTTTCACGATATGCAATATTGTCTAGATGGAGAACAAAGGAAAAGTTAGCATGCCCTAATTGTCATTATAAAACTTGCTCTCAATATTTAAAACATAGTAGAAAGACGTTATCTCAATTATTGGAGATATCTGGATAAAAATCATCCTTGGAGGCGCAATAGGAGATCATTCAATGGTGATATAGAGTTGGGCGAATCACCAATTGCTCTGTCATGATCTAATGTTTTAGAGCTTATTAATGGGCATCACAATGTGTTTAGGAAGACAAATAAACAAAAAAAAAAAACACCAAGTGATAATCCTTGGAAGAGGAGGTCCATATTTTCTGAATTACCTTACTGGAAGCATAATAGGTATTGACATATTCTTGACATGATGCAATTTGAAAAAAAAAAAAAGTAAGCGATAATATTCTACGAACTTCATTGGAGATTTTGGAAAAATCAAAAGATCATCTTTAATGCAAGGTTTGATTTGAAAGAAAGGGGGATAAACTAAAATATGATGTATGATATAACCAATGTATTTTTGTTTTAAATGTAATTAATAATTTTTGTTTAAATAGCTGAAACAGAATATAAATATTTATATTTGTGAAACATAAGGTATAGAAGCTAGTGGAAAAGAGGCAACTTCCGGGGTAAAGCTCCGATTCGAGTTTTAAATAGCTGGTGAACAAATTTAAACTAATCCAATTACCACAAAATAAAATGCTCTAGTCCTACTCAACCCCCAAGTCCATCTAACCATCTCCAAAAATACTAATCAAATAGAAGCAGAGCTCCTTATAGGCATTAAAAGTTATGATAGCACCATTGTCTTCTAGTGGTTTCAATTTCATATTACTCAGAAGAATAAGCAACTTAACTTCAAAGTAAAATCTATCTTGCTTATATAAGCGACTAGAGAAATATATAAAAATAACGGTATGAAACAAGGAGCCAACCCATCAAATCGTAAGTTGAAAAGCTTTTAGAACCACAATATTGAATCTACGAATTGGAAATAGATAACAAACTAACCGATTAAGTAGAAAATTTCATTGGCACAAACAAAGAAAATAATGGCATGCAATAATAAGTGCAAAAAAACAAAGCCAAAAATAAAGGAGGAGATTTCGCTTTCTTTCTCGAATTACTCTTCTGAGTCACCAAAGACTTATTTCCTCCGCCTTTAACGCCACCACCTACTAGTAAATACGCACAAAGGTAAGGAAGACGGTAAAGAAAGAGTGGTGGTTGGTGGAAGGGCCATTGTTATCACTTGGGGGTCAATGATGGAGCTAGATTATTTCAACAATGTCATGTAAGCATGTCTGTTAGAATCCAAATGGAAGTTGAAGATTCGTGAGTTTAAATGGGTTTTACAATATCAAAATATTTTCTAATGCTATAATATAAATTCAACTGCAAGCTTAATTAAGATCCAAAAATATCTTATACCATTATTTTATTCTGATTTATTTTAAAATAAAAATATCATGAAATTTGATAGAACTGATTTTAAAAATAAAACAATTAAAAAACAAATTTTAATTTATAAATAATATTTTATAAATTTTACATATAATTTGTTATTTATTTTAATAAAATTACTGAATTTATTATTATTTATTAATAAATAACATATAGGACATGAACATAAAATTAATTATTTTAATTTCATTTATAACTATATTAATATTAACATTCAAATAAATTCTCGTTTAAAAATAAACTAAAATAAGAAATATAAATAGAAGCAAATGCCCTTTAAAAATTATCTAAAAAATAAAATATAGTACAATTTAATATAATATAAAAATAGAAATAGAAGCAAAAGACCTGAAAAAATTATCTAAAAGAACCAAATTAGGAATACAAATAAAAGTTACACATATATAAATTATTTTCTAAGATATAAAAACCGACCTTGGAAACAAAACATCTAAGAAGCCAAAAATTGTACAAGATCTATGAGTTTCCGTTGCATGCGTCAATAAACTATCACTTATCATGATATGAAGCAAAAATTTGGAGTGACCCTAAGATGAAGCTAACTCCTCCATGTAAGGCGTATTACACTTTCGTTCCCTACCAACTCTAAAGAACTCGCGATTAGTACAAAAAGCGTTTCAACCAAATTAAAAATGTTAAACGGTTGATGATTCAAATTGATATATATCGATCCTCTCATTACCTAAAAGCAGAAATTTAATAGAAGAAATTCTAGACTTGATTGCTCATAGAAGAAGAAGTAGTCTACATATTTCCACGATCAAAAGCTATAGCATCTTGGTGATTTGGAACTCAATTAAAATTTATTGGGATTTATCGTGTTAGTGTAGAACAAAGAGTTAGAATATGAATTGAGCGACATCCAATGTCTACTCAAGTGGACTGCAGAATCACCATATATTCTTAGTGACAACTCAGAACGGTTGCCTTCTTCTTTTGTTTAATCTAAAACTTTGAAGTACAAATTGTAGAGAGAGATAAAGTGGAGTGTACCAGTGCATCGATTGCAGTGCCCGTGAAGCCTGAAAGCTTCATATCATGTTGGCCTATGACATATAGTACTCGTTCCCTACCAAGAACTTAAGCCCTAGAAGTTTGATTAACAGTAAAAATCCTTATGAAAATAATCAGACATCGAACGAGTTTAAAGATAACTCATTTTATTACGAGTTTTGTAAGTAAATAATTATCTTCAATGATCCTAATTATATCATATTTAAGCCATGCATCTCCAACGAGAATATTTGGATGCAACCATTCGTTTTCCTTCTGTTCTCGATGTTGTGACAAGGGTTGTTTACATTTTAGGGAGCAATCGGCACACAAAAGGAGGCAAGGAAACAGTGGCTGTATGTTGTGCCAGTGCCAGAGTACATCTAAACTGATAAAAGGGTTGTATACAAAGACAAGACAAGTTCCTCCTGAATATGAATTTCCTAGTCTGGTCCCCATAATTAGACACAGATTTTTCTACATTCAGGAACTGCAAAAGTTGTCTTAGCCCCAGCAATTGAGAACGCACATACCTAGTTGTCGTATATGAGACATTTAGTGCACTAGAAGCAACAGATCAAGTATGGTAAGTTCTTTAACATCAATAATACGATCCTAATATGTCCAGTATAGCGTTTCGAAGGTGAATTGAGATTTGAGAGAGGGGCTAGGGCAGGTAGAAAATGACGACTGGCTAGCTTAAGGACAGAAGTCCCCTATTTAAAACCTCCTCAACAATAAGATTTTGTCCATACATTTAGGAAATCCACCCACTCCTTTTATAGTAACCAAACATTCTACAAAAGTAGTTTTTGTAAAAGATGGAGGATGAAAAACGATCTATTAATACTAACATGCTGTTTCATGGTTTCTGTGCATGGAATAAGAAATGATATTGCCAAATGGAAAATGCTTATTTCTTGTTACACGTGTCTATATATATTTTCCTTCAAACAAATCTAACGTTAGAATATGCATTCCTCGTTCACACTATCACCAGCTGATAAGAAGCAGAAACAACAGGTAGCCAAAAAGAGGGAGAACGGAAAAGATCAATTTCGAACAAAAAAGGACCCTCTTCTGCAGTCTTTATCAAAATTTAACGGAAATTAATAAGAAGTAAAAAGATTTCTTCACACAACACAGAGTTAAGTAAGAGACAGGTGGACAGAATTATTGATTTACTAACCAGGAATCAGTAGAGTATTCAGAGAGCTTCCCTTTGCTAGAGAAGACGATCAAAGCCACCTCAGCATCACAAAGCACAGAGATCTCATGGGCTTTTTTCAACAACCCCGACCTTCTCTTTGAAAACGTCACTTGCCTATTGATCTTGTTCTCGATTCTCTTCAACTGAACCCTACCCCTCCCCATAGCTAGTTAGCCCTTGCAAGCTCCCCCTTTCCTTCTTTAGCAATAAAAAGAATTCACCACAGTTCAATACTATAAAACAATCCAAACCCATAAAGAATGTGTAGAACAGAAACAGAAAAAGCAAGAAAGGAACAAACTTTAGAGAAAGAGAGAGAGAGAGACTTTGCTGCTTTCTCTATGTGCGTGTGTCGGTATTACTCTCTTTCTCCATGTGAATATATATTTCGCAGAGAAGAGAGAGGGTGTCTCTTTTCTGTGCTTAGGATATTAATATTATACGGAGGCAAATATACATATACGCAGAGGGAAGGGGGCTGAAACTGCTTTGGGATGAGGCGAGCGGTTTTGATCTGGGAAACTAGTGGTTTTGGAAAACAAGGGTGGTTTCGTCAAATGCGTTGTCGAGCTTCCGTTGGTCGAGGATGCTGCGTTTGTCTTGTGTCCAAATCCAAACCAGAAGCTGCTATCGTTCGTACGAGTGATATGTACGGACAAACTGTTGGTGTTTTTACCTTCTCATCCTAAATATGATTCAATCCGATTAATATTAAAATTTGAGCAACTAACTTCTTGGGAATTATGAATGGCTTGATGGGTGCAATGGATCTAATATGGCGGTTTTGTTTTGTTTTTTTCAATTTCTGTATTCAATGCATGACAATTATTATACACATGTTAGGGCTTCGCTTGATAGATTCGCGGGTTAATGAATCTCACCCATCACTTCGTACATTTCGAAATATGGGATGTGATCCTCTGTCCCCATAACCCTGTTCCAACCCTGTCCCAAGCAATCCAAGCCATCCATTTATGTGGGGTCCCACATAAATGGATGGCTTGGATTGCTTAGGACAGGGTTGGGACAGGATTATGGGGACAGAGGATTTGAGGGGAAATAAAAGCGACTATAGGACTCAAACCTTATTCTCCAATTTTATTGCATGCTTTTGGTTTTCTATTTTTTATTTTAAATTTAGTAAAAATTTTATTTAGCTGTCTTTATTCTTTCTATTCCAATTTAATTTTTCTTTTAGTTATTCTTTTATATTTTCAGGTTTTATAGTATTTTATTTACTATTAACTAAATAGCAGTTGGATTTATATACTATTTAATTATTTAATATTAATTATAAATAAAAATGATGACTAAAATAATTCAATTATTTTATTTAGTCATAGGTTTTATTTAAAATATATTTAGAATAATGTATTTAATATTTTTAAAGTAGTTTCTTGTGAAATAAATTTTAAAATATCAAACATTTAATTCTAAATAATAAAAATTAGTTTTGATAATTAAAATTTGTGTTAAAGAATAATTATTAGTTTATAAATAAATTTTACAAATTTTTTAACTTATTTACAAATAAAATTTGTATTAATAAAGATATTAAATTTTATTTATTTACTTATTTATTTATAAAATTATCTCTACATTTTTTACAAACAACCTTAAACTCTTTTATAAATTTTGTTCAATGAGAATTTAACAAGTAATGCAATAACAACTATGGCCTCGTTTGGTGAGGCGTGAATCAGCTGTTTTTTCAGCTGGTTCGACGATTTCAGCTGGTTGACGCCGTTGACCAACAGCTGATTATTTATCAATCAGCTGAATATGAAAACGCTGCTACATAGCAGCGTTTTCTTCAACCAGCTGAAACATTAAACTTATAATTATTTTTGTATGTAACAAAAAATAATAGAATTTATTGTTAAAATATGACTATATGGACACAGACGCATCTTATAATTTGTCATATAAATAGGTGTAGATTGTAATAGGTTAGAAATAAAATGTTACCCTTAATTAAAAATAAAAAAAGAAAGATCTACATAAATTTTTAATGAATGATGAAATAATACAAGTAAACATGACTTGTCTAAATAACTTAAAATAAAGGTTCTATAAAAACCAGAACAA
>JANZXP010000006.1:28588630-28600567 GCA_027576715.1 Erythroxylum flavicans
ATGCATGCATGTACAATCATTTCATGTGCAAAAATTCACTATTTATTATTCATGTGCATATATGAATGCATGAATATACCAAAACACTTTAAAAATTCTAACTCGACTCAAAATGACCAAAATGCCCTTCCCATAAGTGAGGGGATGTTACAATTCTCTGTGAGTATCATACTTCATCATTGCTAAGGTGAATCTCCCAAACCAAGCCCTGGTGACTGTTTAAGTCCATACAAGGGTCGTTTCAGTTTGCAGACCATTCTTTGATTCTTAATGGCCTCGTATCCTGGTGGAATATCCATGTATACTTCTTCTTCCAAGTCTCAATGAAGGAAAGTGTTCTTCATGTCAATCCGGTGTAGTGGCCAGTCATAATTGGCAACTATAGATAATAATACCGTGATGGTATCAATTTTCGCAATCGGTGAGAATGTCTCTATGTAGTCAATCCCATAGCTCTGAGTGTATCCTTTAGCCACTAACCTCGCTTTGTACCTTTCTACCGTGCCATTGGCTTTATGTTTGACTGTGAAACCCATCTGCAACCTACTGGTTTTTTTCCGCTAGGTAAAGGACATATTTCCCAAGTATCATTCTTAATTAGTGCATCTATCTCATTCCTCATCGCTTCTTTCCATAATGGATCTACTAGGGCTTCATTCACTGTGTTTGGAGGTTGACGAGAGAATAAGGCATGCGCAAACGCCTTAAGTGGTATGGACAGATTAGTAGTAGCAATATGATGGGCTATGGGATGCTGCAAACCGCCACTTCTTTCTGGGCTATATATTTTTGGTAGAACTCCCCTATCACTCCTGGGAGGTAATATATATGTGGCAGAGGAATCAATAGGAGGATCAGAATTACTAACCTCAAAATTATTAATCTCAAGAATATTTGGTACCTGTGGATTAGTGATGTGATCTGGAGAGATAGGGTCTAGAGAACTAACTGTAGGTTCAACTGCCATAGTGATGTTTCTTGCTTTAGTACCATCGTGATTTTCAGATGGTGAGATGTACTCATTTAGTGGTTCTACCCATTCACACATCCAATTCATCGGAGAATTAATTGTAGGTTCAACTATCGTAGTGATGTTTCTTGCTTTGGTATCATCGTGATTTTCAGATGGTGGGATGTACTCATACAGTGGTTCTACCCATTCACACATCCAATTCATTGCTCCACCATTGCTCTCCCCTGGAGGGATGAGTTGGAATTTGGTGTGGAGTAATATTTTGTTTCTAGAAATTCGACATTCATGGTGATATAATGATGATTTTCCTTAGGATCAAAACAGTGATATCCCTTCTAAGTCGGATTAAAGCCAAGGAAGACGCATTTAACGACACATGGATCTAACTTTGTCCAAAGGTGTTTCTGAATGTGAACAAATGCAACACACCCGAAGATTAGTGGTGCTAAGAGTAGCAATGATGGAATAGAGTGGAACAACTTTAGTGTTTTAAGAGGAGTATGAAAGTATAGGGCTCGTGTTGGCATTCGATTCATTACGTAGACTACCGTGGATACAGCTTCAGGCCAATATTTCTCAGGGACATAAGCTTCAAAGAGGAAGGCTCGAGCACTCTCCAAAAAGTGTCAATTCTTTCGTTCGACCACACCATTCTGTTAAGGAGTGTGAGGGCAGGTCATTACATGGGTCACTCCTTTTTAGGTGAAGAAACTCCAGAGATTATTGTTCACATATTCACCACCGTTGTCTGTATGGAAGACTTTCATCGAGGTGGAATACTGAGTCTGTAACATTTGGAAAAAAGTTTTTATAATCGTTGGTACATCGGACTTATATTTTAAAAAGTAAACCCAGGTCATCCTTGTAGAATCATCAATAAATAAAATAAATCAGCGGTAGCTAGATATAATACGACTGGGGGCTAGACCCCAAACATCAGAGTGAATTAAGGCAAAAGGTGTATTAGCTTTATTCATAGATGTAGGAAATATGTTTGATGACTTTTTGCTAATACACAGGTTTGACATTCTAATTTAGGGAAAACAGAATTAGAAAATAATGTGGGAAATAAATATCGCATATACTAGACAGATGGATGTCCCAAATGCCGGTGCCGTAACCACAATTGCCTATCAAGTTTACCATGAGCCAGGAAACTTGAACCAGTCTGAGTGACATCATTAATGTAATAAAGACCCTCTTTTTTAGTATCACGCCCAATGATTGCCCCGGTACGAATATCCTATAAGAGATAGAAGATGGATGCATTAGTACAGTGCAATTTCACTCCTTGGTGACTTGGCTCACAGATAACAGTTTAGTTGACAAAGATGGGACCACAAGGCAGTGAGATAATTTTAAATGCGTTGATAAATCAATTTTCCCTGCCCCAGTAACTGGATAGGACATCCCATTAGCATTTGTCACGGCATATTTTCTTGGTACAGTTGACTCAGTGATATCCTGGATTGTATTGGTCATGTGATCAGTGGCCCCCGAGTCAAGAAGCCATTCATATCCTGAGTCAGATTTAAGTGTTCCAGTATGGTACACCTGTGACCCATTTTCTAATTTAAAATTATATAGTCCTTCATTTGTTGAATTTTGGGCCTCTTTCATCAAACCCACCATTTTCTCTTCACAAGGATTTGCCAACACCCCAGCCCAACTTGTACGAACCATCTTATTGAAAGGTTGAGAGCCCACCGGTTTACAAAATATACTAAGGTTAGTCTCCCCCATACCAGTTTCATTCTCCTCTTGGCCGATCGGTTGAGATGCTCCACAACCGGTGATGGCATTTACATGCCCGCCGGTGGTGTTTATGCCACTGTTTGTGTTGTAGTTCGTGTTACCAAGTATGTTACCGCCGGTAGAGATGGCATTTACATTCCCGTCGGTGGTTTTTGTGCCACCGTTGTGTCGCAATTTGTGTTGCTAAGTATGTTGTCGTCGGTGGAGATGGCATTTACATGCCCGCCCTTTTCTTGATTTAGTACTTAGACCACCAATCTGGGTAACCATATAATTTAAAGCATGTTTCTTTTGTATGCTTTCCCCCATAGTTTTCACACCTTGGGTTTTCCCTTTTTGTGTAGATCAGAATTGGCTCTGTCCGCCGGCGACTTCACGAATGGCAGTGGTGTTCTGGAATGATGAGAGACTTTTTGACCAGATTTTGGCGGCCATGCCTAGGCCACTGGTGTTCGCCTATGACATTGCTGTTAGTCGCTATTCCTCTCTTTGAAAGGAGTTATACACCTCTTCCACTGCTGGTAATGTTTGATTTTTTAAAATATCCCTTTTTACTGGGTCGAACCTTTCGTTTAGTCCCCACAAAAAATCAAGACTCTATCTTCCTATTTTTCAAGCTGTGAATTTTCTGATCTTCAGCGCATTTCATCAACTGAGGTCGCCGAAATCAATCTCGCGCCAGTATGCTTGTATAGTTCGGTAATACCGGTCTACCATCATTTCAGCTTGACTAATTTGGAATGCCTTTTGCTTTAATTCATAAATTTGCAGTTTGTCATTCCCACCATAGTATGTGGCTTTAATTTTGTCCCACAGGTGTTTGCAGTCAGGCACAATATAAATTGTGCAGTGATTTCTGGTTCCATCGAGTTTATAATTAGGTTTCGAACAGAACGGTCTGTCTGTTCCCAAGCCTCCAATCCAGAATCTTCTGGATTACGAGATGTTGTTTTTCCAATGATGAATCCCATTCTTCCCCGGCCTATTAATACTAACTACACTATTCGTGACCAAAGTGCATAAATAGTATCATTCAGTTTAATGATGATGGTCATTGGGTTATGTGTTTCTAGTGGTAGGTTGGTTTGTTTCTGTCAGAAAAATTCGACCATTTGGTTGATAAGGTCAGGTATGGAGTTACCGGTTGATTCTTCCATTGTAAATGATGAAAAAAGATTAATTTTTTCACCGCTCTGATACTATGTAAAAAATAATGTAGAGAAAAAAGACACGAGGAATTGGTGACGAAAAGATATTCTTCATTTTTGTTGTGTGTTTATTCCCTTTACACTGTACAATATTGATAGGTAAAAATATCCCTAATTTCTAGCACAATTTATGGTCATAATTACACAATTAATTCTAATTACAAGATCACCTCCCAATTACATGATTCCTTCTTAATCACATCCTAAATTATAGCTCGTGATCACAATAACCACTTATATTTTGTAATTTGTTTGAACCAACATCCATATATCTTTATATGGACTACCCAATTTCTAAGATACAAATTTGGTTAGGAGACTAGTTTGATTTTCTTTTCTCATTATTTCCTTCTCTCATGAGCTTCTTTAATCCCCTATATAAACTGCTAAAACTTCTACTCAAGGGTGACACTGATTGAATTATTTTCTTTGCAAGAACACCTTATAAACGAATACTCAGTTCTTATTGATTGATGTACCTATTATATGAGAATGAGAAGTTGACTTATAGAAGTATTATTTCTTATATTCTATATTTCTAGAATGCAAATGTTTAAGTTAATTGTGATCCATTATATAGGTATATATAGATGAGATATCTTGTTGGTAAATGTTTAAGTTGATTGTTGATTATGTTATCTTATATGAGTATATATATAATGCATTTAAGTTGATTATCGATTATGTTCTATTATATGGGTATATATATGATGCAAATTTCTGATTTACTTTTGACCTATTATACGGTATTATTTACTGGAGTTTGTTTAAGACGTAAGTCATGAGAATTTTCATGTAGGTTTTTGAGATATCAAAACACTTGCTTCAATAAATGTATTAGATTATGTTGAGAGTGTATGTTTAATACTATTAAACTCTATTGTGCATTTAGGTTTCAAGGGAATGGACGTAGGGAAAAATGCTAGATTTATAATTATGAAATCTCAATCATTATTTATGGAATCTCAATCATATACTATTATATATGTAATAATTAAATTGAGGGCTTATAAAATTATGGAACCTCCATCATATACTAATATAACATTAAATTTAAATGCTAATAATATTGTTTGCTATTATGGGTTATATGCTACACTAAAAACTTTGTGGAGTGATCATAATCCAAGGAAGAGGTTTTGTTGTTGCCATAATTATTTAATGAGTTTTTATTTATAGTTAGTTAAAAAAATCTTGTGTATAATGTTTATATAATGAATTAATTTTATTTCAAGTACGAAGGTATGATTGTTTTTAAGTGGTAGGATGTCAAATTTAATGAGAGAGCTATTAAAGTTATTTATAAATTAAAAAAGAAGTATGCATGTTAAAGAAGGTTATCAAAGCAAACACCGTTGAAACAATCACAACCAAGGAGATTGGGGATCATATCAAGCATATAAAGCAAGAAATTAATTTGTTAAAAAAGAGTTGAAATTTTATGATAATAAGTATTGCAATATGATTTGTTATGCTTACGGTGATTGTTATTTTTGAATATGTTGTTAGAAATGACATTAAATTGCAATATTAAATTCTAAACTTGAATTCTAATAAATGTAAGGATTGTGCACTTGAACTTCTATTGAACTATATATTTGAGTTACCTATTGAATGTAATGGTTCCCTATCATTTATTATTAGACACTTAAATTCATTAATAAAAGTGACAAACATATGAATATTAGTAATATATTTGGAATTCGTATAAAATAGTGGCAACATATATACATGTAGCTAAAACTTTATTCCAATAACACATCCTTCTACTACTCTAATCAATCCCCACAAAAATTTAAGAAAAGTTAAGTTAAACTTTACAAAAATGTTGAAGATTAATTATAAATATATAAAGGTTATGTTATCTTTTGAATATCAGAGATGACTAAAACTCCTTTACCATTATCCAATTCCAAATCATATTTTAGTAGATTCATAAAACAACTCCAAGAATTTGTGTTATATACCTTTATAATACCACATGCTAATGGATATATTCCTTCATCTCTATGCCTTCCTACTATACTCAATAATTGGCTTTGGAACTCTATCTTAAGAAAGCAACCATCTATCCTAAAAATAGGTTTTACATATCTCCATCTTACTTTCATGAAATCAAAGAAAATGTATAACCTTTTAAGCTGCAATAAAAGAAAATGAAGTATGAAATCAATTTTGTATTACTATATTTGTTATCCTAAAATATATTTTTCATTACTCCATATCTATCCTTTCCCACTATACTCAACAATTAACTTTAGAACTCTATCCTAAGAAAGTTATTTTAATGAAATCAAAGAAAATGTATAATCGTTTGAACTGTAATAAAAGAAAATGAAGTATGAAATCAATTTTGTACTACTATATTTGTTATCCTAAATATAATTTCATTACCTGTAGCAAAGATATCTTTCGATTCCGTACCAGTTGTAACTCCAATGTTGAGTCAAAATTATTAAAGTTCAATTAATGTATATATCTTGCAACTTGGCATATTCACTAACAAAATTTGTTTCCCTCTCTTTTCTCAGTCTCCTCTTCACAAGTTTACACATTCTTAAGTTAATAAATATGTTATTCTCTCTACATTCTTCAACCATTTTTATTGTAGAGATACTATACTTATAAAGAATCCTATCCTTAAAATGTCCTATTAGGAACTTAGTAATAACCAATTTGGTTTGTCAGTCATGAAATAAATATGATCATGTTTGCATGTCTTCATTTTGGAAACTATTTTCGTTCTTGTCATATCTAATATATAACTCCTATGGGCATTCCTCAATACATCCAACCATGATCTTATTGCTTTCACTCGTTTTTAGCCTAACATTGTATATTGTTTGCACTGTGCAATCCAAAATAACATCTTTGAATTCTTTTATATTGCAAAACTCCATTCCTAATCTACACTATGGTATGGACATACTTCTATTTAGACTTTGTAATGATTAACCTAGCTCCTCTCTACTTGGATATTCATTACTGCTAGTAAAACCACCATAATTTGATGAATCAATTTTTCTAAGTTGATTATCATTAGAAATTTCTACTTGAAAGTCAACTTGTACATCACCAACTTGTTCATCACCCCTCTCATTATTTTTTCATTAGCTTTACTTTCACATCTTCAGTAACATAATCCACCCTAGCACCATTGCTTTCTTTTTCACCACTACTCTCTCCATCCTCTCAATTGAGCTCCTCTCCTCTAGTTTTAGGTATTATATCAAGTGTATGGATTGATGTGTTCAACTTGGGTGATATACACATCAATCATTCCATGAATTTTTATAGGGTTATAAGCCTACTAAAACCTTTGTTTGAATAAATAACTCTCAAATGACTCACTAAAGTTGAAACCTAATGCCTTATAATACACCTAGTCAACTTAAAGGTATCCTAAATCCTTTCTTAGCTCATTTATTTGGTTATAAATAATATAATTAAGGTTAAAATTTTTAAATATAGAAAAATCTTGGTCAACATATTTGAACCCGGGTTCTACTATGAACTTCATACTATAAAATAAACTAATTCCTTTATATTGAGTCATTTTAAACTTGTTTATAATCATTAGAAAATATTAAAAGTAACATAACTCCATGGTATGAATTCTCAATGTCAAAGCATATTCTATATATGTGTAACTTACACATTACCACAATTGGCAAAAATTGTACACTTCCATAATTATCAAAAGAAATGTCATTTATGTTGCTTCTTTTTGTCTTAATAAATATAACATAAAAATGATAAATTATGGTATATTTGAATTTGCTTGTGTTTACAATAAGAATTATAGATTTTGTGTTCTTTTTTCCAAAAGTTAAATGGGAATAGAATTGATGAAGAGTATTATGAGTTAAGTACACAAGCAAGTCTATATGGACCTGATAGCTAAGGCTACTACATATTAGACAAAATAAGTGAGTAGATAACATGAAATTGTTTAAAGATCTGCGCATATTCAATTGGGAAATTTTATGGCTTTTGAAATCGGTTTCTCAGCGAATGCGATTAAAGAAATTGTAGAGATCTTTTTATCGCAAAGTAGGATGTAAATGAGGGATTCATCGCTGGACATGAATGGGGTAGGGAATTGTTCCTAAAAGAAAGGTCTGATTTCTCTAATCAATGTAAGGATAGGAAGTTGTAAAAATCTACATATTCAACCATTAGAAGGTGAGTTACTTCCTGCTCCACTGCTTAATTTCTAGATTCCTTGGGTGTTTCATATTGTTGAAGTACCTATTATTTCTTTTAGCCTATATTTTGTATATCCATGTGCCCAGTGTACTATGATATCCCCTTTCTCATCAATTAGGGATATTTGTTCTAATTTTGACTAATTAAAGAAAGAGGGAAAGCTGTAAAATCTTCTCCTCATGTTGACGGATTATTGTACCCTATCCTAGACCTAGATTGAATAATAACACTCGAAAAAAGGTGGGAAGTGGTTTCCCTTTTGGATTTTTCTAGAAGGCAAGTGTCTTATATATTAAGGAAGCTAATCATGTCCTTAGTAGGAAGTCCATTCATTAGGACTAACCATATGAGGAAGGAGATCTTTAGTAGTAGGGACTTATGCTAGACAATGAGGTGACTTAGAACCTTAATGCCTATAGGCCATAGTAGTTCTTTACAGGTCCAGTTAGTAAACTTTCTTGAAGGAAGCCTTATCTAGATATGATGGTCTTCAAAGTTGGCTTGGGGCAATAGTAAGGGACGATGTGAGATAGAGAGGGAAGGCCCAGTTTTATGCCTGTGTATAGGTTGTAGATTTTGTATGTTTGGTTTGTGTTCATTGTATAACAATAGCCTTAAATTTATACTTATAGATTAGAAGGCATTTCCATCTAAAGCTAAATAAACATACATAACCTACTTCTTTAGAAACTTTTATCTTAAATAAACCTACTTATTCATAACATAAAGAGAATGAAAAAATCATACTAATTATGAGAATAAGAGATGACAAAGAAAATTTTAAATACATCGTATTCATTTTTCTATAACTATGAAACAATTTATTATACTTATATTAGTCTAATCATTGTATGCACCTTAAAAAAGATTAAAAGCTGGTAGAATTATTCATACAAAAGATCAATTCTTAAAATACAAAAGATCTCCTTTTGTGCATCATTAACTTAAATCAATTATTGGAGACATGGGTTGGGAATGGGAAGACCTTGGATGACTAGGAGGCCATGCTCCTCCTTCTTCTTCCTGCTGCTAGTAACTCATTCTTCTACCTACTGCCATTAACCTTCATCATCATTAGGCCTGCTCCTCCTTCCTCCTCCTACCGCCACTAACCTTCTTCATCCTTTCCTTTCACCACAATACTACTTTCGCCCCTTCCCTCACTTTACCCTTCTTCTGCTCCAGCAAGGAACCCCATTCATCAACAAACTCATCTTACTACCTAGACTGACTCTCCTTTCAACTTTCACCCCTTACTGGACTTACCACTCTTGATTCCCTCTCTTTTCTCTTGGCATTCACCCTCTTTTCCCATTTGCAATACCTTTCACTTGTTGGGGTAACTTGGACAATTTGCTGGTCTCATTTCCCTCTTTGGTAATTGTCATTCAAACCTCCTTTCTTACACTGCTCAGTCTTCCCAATTTCTTATCTGTCAGCCATACCTGCCCCTCTTCTTAGCCCTGCCTCACCCATTGAATTTCCTCTTTTGCCCTCTCAACCCTTGGCTGCCCCTAAGGCCCCTGAAATTGGATCATCCTCAACCTCTTCCTCAGATATCAAGAGGAGTTAGAAGCAAGTAATAGTAGATGAGGGAGATGCTGCCCTCCACTACTCTCCTCTGAAAGAAGACCAAGGCAGACTATTAGTTGCACCGGATGTGGAAGTTCTCCAAGAACCAGATCATAGGAGTCCTCTCTTGTGGGCTTCTTCTTGGAGAGAAGACCACCTTTCCTTATGCTGCAAAAATGGGCAAATCATAATTGGAAGAATAAAGGTCTACTTGAAGTACTGCTAGTAGATTAAAACTTAGCCCTATTTACCTTCTCTTCTAAAGCTCAGGCAGTTAAAGTCCTAGAAGAAGGTCCTTGGAATGTGATGAACCTTCCTCTGTTTCTTCAAAGTTGGCATCCGAGATTCCAACTTAAAATAGGAAAGGTAAGGGCAATGCCTCTATGGGCAAGTCTATATAATGTCCCTTTGGAGTATTGAACGACTAAAGGCCTTAGTATGTTAGCAAGTTATTTAGGGCAACCATTATGTATGGATGAGTATACTGTAAAAAGGAAAAGGTTGGGCTATGCTCGACTATATGTCACTATGGATATTTCTAAGGAGCTGCCAGAACACATCCCTATCATGAGACTAGGCTATAATGGCTCTTTATATGAAGATGTTGTCACAGTGGAATATGACTGGAAGCCCTTCTTGAAGCTACAAGGGAAAAGATGGGCTCCCACAGGGAAAAGGTTCAAAGAAGGGAGTTATAAAGAATTAATGGGTTTATACCCAAGTGAAAATGAAGACACTAATGTTCAAGGAAGTTGTGGAAATGAGACACACGACGAGTCAGCTATGATTAAAAAAAGCAGATGGAAAATGATGGGCATAAGGAGTTAGACAATATCTAAAATGTAGTAGCATCTACTACCTTTGATGCAGAAATTCAGCAACAGTCTAATTTCGGTACAAACACTCAACAAGAGGATTTTAAGCAAGGCAAGTTAGTGGTAATGGTGGGAGATAAAGGTGATGAAATGGAGGCTACCTCTTTCTCTTCAACTTCTGCAGAGAAGAAACGGCATGCAGAACAAATAACCAGTGTTAAAAGAAAGAAGGGTATTAGGAGCAAACAAAACTCTAAACCTATCTCATCATGATAATTGTTTGGAATGTCAGGGGCTTTAATTGCCCCAAAAAACTTTAGCCTTAAAGGAATTTTTAGATAAGAAAAAAATATCAGTTTTTGCTATTTTGGAAACTAAAATCAGATCGAAGAATCTCAACAATCTTAAAAAACTAGGGATTAAGTGGCAGTACCTCACTAATCATCAATCACATGTTTTGGGCAGAATCATTATTGGGTTTGATCCTCGAATAGTTGACATTCAGGTTTTAGAAGTGGAGACGCAAGTTATGCACACGAAATGGAATTTTGTTGAGCATAACTCCTCCTTCTTTGCATCAGTAGTGTTGGGTTAAACCATGTATTTCAAAGAAAGGAGCTGTGGGGGAGTCTACTAAGGTTCCAAGGTAGGGTGGTAGGTCCTTGGGTTATATTTGGAGATTTTAATTCTACGCTCTATAGAAATGAAGTAGAAGGTTATTTTTTCTTACGAAATTATTCAACTGATTTCAAGGAATGTGCTGATCACTTAGGAATTATAGACCTTAAGGCTACTGATCACTTTTTCTCCTTGAGCAACAAGCAGTCTACTGGTTAGGCACTTAGGAAAAAGCTTGATAGGGTTATGGTCAACCAAGAATGACTACAAACTTTCCCGAAAAGTAAAGCCTTTCCTAGACCCTTTTTTTTCAGATCATACCCCAATGGTTATGGGGGACCTATTCCTAAAGGTGAAGGGGTGCCACCCTTTTAGATTCAATAACTATTTAGTAAATGTAGAGGGTTTTTAGAACTGTGTCAGGGAAGAAGCAACAACTTTGGTTAATGGAACCTTTCAATTCCAATGTATCCAGAAGCTGAAACATATCTAAGAAACCTTAAAGTATTTAAAGAGCCAGACAGGGGAAAGTACTCTTCAGGTTATCTCTGACGCCAAAGATAACCTATCGTTAGTTCAGCATAAACTCTCCCTCAACCATGGAGATTCTCTCCTCTTATCCCAAGAGAAAACAACTTTGTCTGCCTATCTATAAGCCCTAAATAACCATGCCAGTATTATGGAGCAGAGGGCCAGGGTAGGGTGGCTTTAAGAAGGAGACAAGAATACTAAATACTTCTTCAGCTCTATTATTGCCAAGGGAAACTCCAATTCTATAAAGGAAATT
>JANZXP010000006.1:28600667-28629008 GCA_027576715.1 Erythroxylum flavicans
TTATTATTATTATTATTATTATTATTATTATTATTATTATTATTATTCTTGTTGTTGTTGTTGTTGTTGTTGTTGTTATTAATGACTTCATCCTATCCTAAATAAAATAATTAAAATTGTAAGAAATTTATAAAAATTATTTACAAATTAATATATTATATTTAAATTTTAAATTAATTATACAAAATAAAATATAATAAATTAAATAGTTAATTATATTAGTCATAATTTTATTTATATTCAATGCTAAGAAATTGAGTAAATTTTATTTTATTTATAATAAAATCATTTAATGATAAAAACCAAAATAGAAAAATAGAAGTAGAACTAGTTTTTACAATTTATGAAAATAAATAATAAAATTAGAAATTTAACCAAACAATTTTTTATCAAATATGAAAATAAAAATAAATAAAAAACAAGTAAATTGTAAACTATTTCTAAAGTTGTTTCATTTGTTTATTTTTAAGTAGAGTAAGGGTGGTAGAACATGATTGGTGTTAGATATTCCAAGACAAATTTCCATGGAACCTTAGCCAAGTCCATTGTTTGATATAAGTGTCGAGTGCCGTCGCAAGCTAAAGGAGTGATGTTGATTATTCTATTGCTTGATATGGCTTCCTAAAATAACTATAGTATCAGTGGTACAGTTACTCTAGATTTTGAATTATGAAGTTTGTATTAGGAAGGGGAAAAGGCCATTGTGTATAAAATACCAATGAACACTTGTAAGAAAAATTTAAAACTGATAAACGATTCATATATTCAGATATGCATAATTGAAACTATCACTTACTTGGATGAGTTTTTTATTTCCACAAGTTTAAGAACTTTTTGAAGAACCTTGTCTTTATGTAGAAATTGTCTTTTTGTGTTTTAGGAAACTATCATAAATTCTTTTAAGTAAACATTATCTTATATTTATAGATAATGTTAAGATGTTAACTGATTAGTTATAGTTAACAATTGAAAAATCATAGTTAAACTCATCAAGTGCATCCTTTTATCACCATCTCCCACATACAAATGATGAGTTTAGCCAATAAAATTTATGCACGTTCTCATATAATCAGTGTGACTAGCATATTTCAAAAGCTCATAGTTATATATCTATTAGAAATATATGAGATCTCGATTCATAAATTGATCTTTAAGTATATTCTGTATGCTATACCTTAGGTTATATCTCACATTTCAATCTCCTTTGATCTCATTTATTTTATCAGGTTGTAAATGTATTCAATTATCTTACTAAGAGTCTGTGGTCACCTTTGAATACATAATTTTTCTTATGTGAGTTACTAATCAAAATGACCTTTCTCTGCTTTAAATTCTCTTTAATTTAATTTAATTTCCTTTCCTATATTGTCCTATAAGATTGTATCAAACATCACAATATTCTTGTAACATTCCAAAGTAGTAAGTATTAAATTTAATCCTTAAAAATTAGACAAGTTTTCTAAGGGTATATTACGAGATTGGCTTAATCTCTAAAGTCCCAAACAATGTAAGTTGAGATCTTATAACTTACATAATCCCTTTTATGATTGTTTATGGACATAGAGTAAGAGTCATGTGCTATGGTATTAACTTCTATTAATTTGGAGCATAGATCTTTTATAAAAACAATACTGCATAAATATTGATTTATAATACTTAATGTCAATAATGCATAAATGTTGATTTATAATACTTAATGTATAACCTAATTTCAGTTGTCCACTCTTTGTCTTTCGTAACTCTTATCTGGCCACTTAAAACAGATATGGTGACCACATGATCACTGTAAACTAATTTCCTTTTGACTTATCATTATATTGGTATTCATGGTTTAAGTTTCTTATTTTAGTTCTCTATTATCACTTTGATAATAAAATTAAAACTTGCCTCTTCTATAGTCATCACAAAGACTATAGTCAATTACCCATATAAGAAAGTCAATATTTTATCTGTCTGAAATAATCTTTTGATTCTTACAAAAAAATTGGCACAAAGTAAACATATTTTAGAATAAAGTATTATGCAATATTTATTACTTAATAAACAATGTCAACTCATATTTGTATTTAAACATGATACTTCATTGAATGAAAATATATGGAGAAATATTAATCGCTTTCATTTTAGTATCTATGTAATTCTAGTGATTTCATATATCTAATATACGTTTTTTGGGAAATTGGTTTTGTCATTGGGTCTGCCTCAATATCTCAGGTAGATATATACTTCATGTTCACTTCTCTTTGTGCAATTGTACCTTTCATATAATTGTACTTGATATCTATATGTTTGGTTTTACAATGAAATTTAGGGTCTTTTATATAAGTGGTTACTACTTGACTATTATAGTTTATTGATACTAGATAAGTCTCGTTTTGAATGACTCTGAAACCAATTAAGAATTGTCTAAGCTATATGACTTCTTGTACTACTATTAAAAATGCTATAAATCAGTTTCTATTATAGAAAAAGTAACACATAATTGTTAAGTAAGAAAATATATCCAGAGGTCTCATCTAGATCTGTTCCCAATCTACATCTGTATACCTTTGTTTATGTAGGTTGTTTCCTTCATAATCAAATGTATCTTTTAGATACCTCAATATTTTCTTTATTACTTTTCAATGTGTTTGCTTAAGATTTGATTGATATTTTCTCATTATTCCATTAACGTAACAAATATCTAACCTTGTACACATCATGATATACATGAGACTTCCAACTATACTGGAATAAGGAATTTTCTTAATTTGTTCCCTTTCTTAGGGCATATATGGGAAAATTTCTTACTGAAACCTTCACCTTTAAGAAAAGGATTATCTGTTGGTTTGCATTCTTGCCTACGAAATCGTTCTAAATTTATTTGAATATAAGTCGTTTGAGAAAGGGACAATAATCTTTTTGAATGATCTCTTAAAATTTGAACTCCAAGAATGCATACAACTTCACCCATATCTTTCATCTTAAATTAAGATGACAATCAATCTTTGATTGGCTTGACAAACTCGCACTCATTACAAGCAATAAAATGTCATCCATATATAAACTTAAAATTGCAAATTTATCTTTAGATCTCTTAATATATACTTAGTGTCTTCATTAACCATATGAAAATCATATGAAAGGATTATATCATGAAAATATTATAACACTGCCTTGAAGACTACTTCAGACAATAAGTCAATTTCAATAATAGACATACTTTATATTCTTGGCCTGTCTCAATGAAACCTACATGTTACCCCATATAAATTTCTTATTTTAATTCTCTATTTAAAAAACAAGTATTTATTTATATTTGATGTAATTTATGATCTAGACTAGCTACTATAGTCAAGATTAGATGAATTGAAGGAAATCTCACAATAGGTAAAAATGTTTTATCATAATCGATTCCCTCATATTTTACATATCCTTTTCCTAAAAGTTGTGCTTTGCATCTTTTGATACTACCATCAATTTTTTTTATTTTGAAAATTAAATTGCTCCTAATAGTTTTGCGTCCATTAGAGAGATTAACTAAGTTCTATATTTTATTTGAGCTTAAAGAAATCATTTCTTCTTTCATTGCTTTAATTCATTCTTCTTTAAAAGGAACATTAAGAGCCTTATATATATATTCCTTGGCTAATCATCTTTGTGGGATAATCATATGAATTTTTTGTTCTATTCGAAATGAAATCAGGGAATCATGCCACGATTAATTCGGGATAAACTTGGTTTATAGGAAACAAATTCATCAACATCTTGATTACTCCTTCTCGAATTGGATATAATAGGTAAACTTTTAGTAGGTTATAATATTAATAGTCCTCAAGTTAATTCTTAAAGTTATAGATTAATCCCACTCGAATAAACTTCCTTTTTATGATTCCTAGTAATAAATTCATTATAATCAAGATTTTTATATAGAAATTGGTCTTTTCTTATTTCACTCTACTTTGGGAAGTCATTCATAAGAATATGAAATCTCATGATTTAAATTCAATTACTCCATTACTTCTTTCACTTATGAACACATATCTTTCTAAGTTTTTAGAGTATCTAATAAAGATACTTTTCTTTCCTCTTGGTCCTAGTTTTTGATATTTATAAGAGAGATCATGAACGTAGGTCATACATCCCTATAGTCTTATATTTTTCATGTTGTGTTTTCTTCTTATACATAACTCATACAAAGTATTTGACACAAATTTTTTGGCTACTCAATTAAGTACATAAGTATTTATAAGCAATACATCACATTAATATATGATTGGAAGATTTTCTTGTGCTATCATGAACCTAACCTTTTCCAGTAGCGTTCTATTACATCTTTTTGCAACGTTATGTTGTGGGGTTCGTGGAATAGTTAACTATCTTTTTATTCCTTTTTCATCACATAACATCTTGAACTTATCAGATAAGTATTCTTATCCTTGATAAGTTCTTATTGATTTTATTTTGTTGTCTAATTGATTCTCTACCAAAAATCCATATACTTTATGAAACAATTTAATGCAAAAGATTTGTGAGAAATTAAATATATATGACCATACCTAGTATAGTTATCTAAAGTGATGAAGTATACAACCTCACATTGTGTCTTTACACTCATTAGACTGCAGATGTCTGAATGAATTAATTGTAATGGATATGAAGTTTGTGTTCCCTTTTCAAATAACTTTCACGTCATTTTACCAATAAGAAAATGTTCACAAATAGGTAAATCTACTTAATTAAATCACCTAAGAGCCCTTTTTTAGCTATTTGACTCATTCAATTTTGACTAATTTGACATTGTCTAATATGCCACAAAATTACATCATCATTGGAATTACTAAATGACGTAAACAAGGAATAACTTATATTACTATTTGAATAAACAACATCCAAATTAATAAAATCATCTAACATAAAACTATGACTATAACAAATATATCCAAGATATAAATCCATACCACCACTTTGAAAATTTACGTCAAAACTAAAACTTAATAAAACCAACACAAATATCATATTCTGTTGAATCTTTGGAGCTTACAACACTTCATATAAGATCAAAGACCAAACATCATGTATGTCTAGTTTGCAGGTTTAAATTCCTTATACAATAACCTTTAATTTGTCTCCTGTATAAATCCATCGTGTTCCATACATGATTTCCAAAATTCTACAAACGTATCTCATTCCTTCACTATGTGATTCGTTGGTCTCGAATCTACAATTCATAAAAGATGTGATTTAGTTTTAAAAAAAGCATAATATGAGACATTTATGGAACAAATGCCTATGCAATAAGATTGTACCTTTTTGGACTCGCTACAATCATAAGCAAAATGGCCCTTATTGTTATAATTAAAGCACTTGACTCTTTTATGTTTTGCTTCTTAAAAGGATGTTTTTCTTTTCCTTACTTCCACTTCCCCTTTTTTGAGTCATAAGTATATTGGGTATGTTTCTTACCTTTTTTTCATTTGGATCTACTATGACGTTTACGTTTTCAATTCATAGCTTTATATGAGCTAAAACTAACTGCATATAACTCAAATGACATTTTAGAGGCTTCAAAACATTCTTATTTTAGTACGAGATCCCTCATAGCATCTTCCATTGTCTTGATACTCTCATTGTGAGTTATATGCATCTTTATATACTCCCAACACTGAAGTAATAAATGGATTACAACTTTTAATTGTTGCTTATATGATAGTTCATGGCCAACTTCACGTAACTAATTTATCATATTTGACATAAGTCTTAAATGATTTTGTATTATATGTCTAACAATTTCTTATATGTGCCAAACTTAATAGTGAGTGACTTCATTTTGGTCACTACAGTGCCTATAAAACATGCAACTAAAACAGAACACATGTCCTTGACAGTTTCATATATGCAAAACTCATACATAATATCATTATCTATACTACTCAGTAACACAATGTGAACCAATGAGTTTTTTTTCTTCCATTTCATAAGCATCACAATCCCTTTTTTATTGAGCTATAATGTCTTCCTTAAAAATATCAATGTTTATGTTTAATGGTTTAATAGCCCCTTGCTATTTCAGTATATATTGGATTTTCATGTTCCAAATCTCATAATTGTTGCCATTTACTTTCTCACCCTTGTTGAGTTTACCAACAATATTCTTTGATGCAATAGTCATAATGAAAACACAATTTCTACAACAAATTGTATCCTTGCACATTATTGTTATGTCATACATACATATATTGAATAATCGGATTTCAATTGTCTATGAAATGAAAAGAGTATGTATATTCTTAATCATCATTCATATGACATTTAAATACCAATTATCAAACTCAGGAAGATTGTTTCAAACATAAACATTCATATAACATATATTCTAATAAAACTGAATAATATCAAACTTAACATACATTAATGAATATAATTTATGTGGATCATTACCACTTAGTTCAATATATAATAATGAACCTTACATGGAACAGAGTCAATGAATTTATGTGATAAAGTCCTAGAAGCTGGATATGCATGTTATTGTTCTAATAATTTTGATTGGAAGGTTGGTCAGATGTAAAGTCCAAATCAGTTCTTTTTCTTAAACGTCTCTCATAAATTTTATCAACAACTATATATATTATTTCACAACAAGCCATTCTAATTTCTAGAGCATGCTTAATGATTTACCTCTTAGTTGTGGAAAAGTTTGAGAGTAAAGTCATGTATTTGACTTCAACTTCTATGGAAGGAAGATGACCTCCAAGATACAACTCTTGCATTAAGTTATTAACCATAATAACATGTTGTATCAGATCTTCTCCAGGAAGATATCGCATCTAGAGTAATTGCACTAACATGATGATGAGTCATCTCATCTATGCTGAAGTTCATATAAATCTAGGTGACCTCTTCATAATCGACATTTTCATGAAAATACATTTTAGGATTAGAAGTTGCTAACAAAAACTTAAAAAATCATAAATGAATAAATAAGTTCATGCTCAAAATGAAACTATGATTATTATAATTTATTCAAAATCATAATTTCAATTCTATATGAACAATTCATATTTAAATCATAATTATTTCATTTTAATCAGAAACATATTATTATTATTATGGAACCAATCAATTTTAAATTTAAATTAAAAACTTATTTATAATTCTTATTACACTAATAATATCAATTTTAATTAGCAACTTATCTCTAATAAATATTTAAATTGATAATTTTAAGTATAAGTATTATTAAAGTCATAGGCATAATATAATATGAATTTAGAAACTTATTTCTAAATTTAAGTAAACACATTCTCTAATATGTAATATATATTATCTAATATGTAATATATATTTAAAAACCATATTAATCATAAGCCCAAATTGGTCCACTTTGACTAGCATAAAGTCTAGAAATAACAGCCTAAACAATAGCCCATACCCAAATTCATCCAGCAATTTAAAATTTTCAGAAAATAAACAATTGATAAACATGCATATCAAGATGCAAACGATTCACAGAATCAAATATGCATCATCGAAACTATCACTTGGATGAGTTTTTTATTTTCAAACATTAAAGGACTTCTTAAAGAATCTTGTCTTTAAGAAAAAATTAATTTTTTTACTTGCGTGTTTTAAAAAATTATCACCATATCAATACGTGAATATTATTTAGTTCCTGTTAACAATTGAAAGCTCACACATAAATTCATGATGAATGTCCTTTCATCGTCAACACCAAATAAATATGAAGATATTACACAGCTT
Organism: Erythroxylum flavicans; assembly: GCA_027576715.1. Lineage (NCBI taxonomy): Eukaryota > Viridiplantae > Streptophyta > Magnoliopsida > Malpighiales > Erythroxylaceae > Erythroxylum > Erythroxylum flavicans. The sequence continues at coordinate 28,608,411 of JANZXP010000006.1, forward strand.
TGTACAAAACACCATTACAGTCCGTACATCAAATCCTGATTGTTCAGAACAGTGATTTTATCATCACCTATGACAAACATTCGTTTATTGCCTTGAGATATTATAACAGAAGGCTGGTTGCTTAGGATATAGAACAGACAGAAATGAGAAACCATAATAATGGAAAGAAAAGGTAAAACACAGCTTATATAATTTCCAATAGGAAATCAAATTAATTAGAGCATCCACCCAGGAATGAAGCCACTGAAATTTTGAGGATGGGCACTAACATTAATCTCATCTTCACCCACAGGATTGTATCTGCGGCCAAATTAGATTGAATCTTTATCAACCAATATAAGGAAAGGAAAAAGGAACAGATTGGAATGCCTGAAACGTTATGGATTTATAAGTACCCAATTTGCAGACCGGAGCTTCCCACTAATGGATGGAAAAAACTTTCAGACTGACTTGAATGGCGGGTGTATTGAATATTATGTTCTCCGGACTCCCAAGCTAGCCTGATTGGAGGTGGTGTACTCGCTTCGTCCAACTTATCAAAATTAAGAAAGTGTTGCAATTTTTTGATGTACAAAAACAATGAAGACATAAGATTAGTGTGCCTTAGCAAATTATAGGTCACTTACAAAGGCATTTTGGAGATATTAACAACCACGATTTATAACAGAACAAGCTTAATCTAAAACGATGCATGGACGTTGTTAAACTGGAAACTACTCGTACCTTTCTCCTTAATGCCTTATTGGCTTCCAGTAGTAGTTGTCCCTGCTCCAACAAGATTACGTTACAATATGATTTGCCGATGAAAGCATAAATTTTCACATAAGATATGCGTGTCTTGATGCATACCCTGTTCTGGAGATCAGTAAGTTGATCGAGCATAAATTGGGTCTGAAAAGGACAGGGAAGAGTGAAAAAAAAAGACTTCTGTAAGTACTTATCTTTTTACGTGTAGCACGGTAACAATAAGTCTAAGATCCAACGTAAAGAACTAAATACTGCAGCAGTGACATTAATGTCAATATCACTAATGCGGAAATAATTTAATTAATAAGAATCATGATAATCATAATCATATAATTGACTCATTCTTTTGAATAACAAGTTTTAATTTACATGTTCTAATAATCACAGTACTAATTATATAAAGATAAAAATTTTCAACAAACTACAATTATCAGTACGAATAATCAATAACATAGAGACCCTATAGTATCTATATTCCAAGATTATTCTATCAATTAGGGTTGTAAATGTATTAAAGGTTTTGATCTACTTGAATTTAGGAAAAATATATTTTTAGTCTGTCTAATTGTTTAACTTAGTCCTTTAACTTTACTAATTACTTTGTGATAAGAATTTATTGCATAAAATTTTTTTATGTTAATTATTTAATTTAAAATTTTTTAACTTAATACGAAGGTTTTCATAAAAATCTTTAAACGCTCAGACATATACATTATTTTTAGAAATGTATTTAGCTTGGATGTGAAATAAATTTTCCTTTAAAGCATTAATAAACGTCTTAGAATAAAGTAACTTATAAAGTTTAAGAATTAAATTAGAAAATTTAATAATTGGAAGAGTGAAATAAAAACATGGTTTAAATTAAAAATTGTATATGTTCATTTTAAGTTATTAGTGGTTTTACTAGAACTGTTGCTAATGACTCTACACTAGTTAAAAAGATTAGGAATTTAGGTAATCAAAGGAATATATTGTAAAAGTACCTTTGTTGACCTAATTTGCTTCAAAGATGCCTCTAGTTGATTCTCAAGCTGCTCAAGCTCCTTTGAATTTAAAGGTCCCAAATCTTCTCCAAGAAGATTCCTGCATGCAAGCAAAACTTAGAATCAACATTATTATTTAGATCTGTTACTAACTTTAATTTTAATTTGCAAATGACTTTGAAATTTCAGTTGGGGAGAGTAACCTCTGAGATCTCTGTAGGAGCTCCACTCTAGATTTGAGCTTCAGATATTCCTGGTAGCTGCTCTGCTTGATAACATGTTACATGAAATATTGATTTGTAGCAAATGAGAAACCTTTGATAAGATACTGAAAAACCACTATAAAATAGGACATCATAGCAGTAGCTGAGCTAAGTAAAACTTATTATAATTTTTAATATGAGTAGAGTGTAGACCCTATTAATAAGAATTGAGCTTAGGTCAACTATTGTCAAATAACTAGAATTAGTCATTTGAATAGTTGACCCTTATCACTTATAAACCTTTTAACATTTTCATGTTTATTCAATATGAGATATTCTAATACTCCCCCTCAAGTGCCACTGAGACTGAACATCCAGTTGTCACTTGAAATAAATACAATGGTAACTGGACCGGACTCCTAGGACTGGACATCCAGAAGGATAATCAAGAAATTAATAATCCGGACCAGACATACTCTCTGATACTATATTAGAATTTTTAATATGGGTAGAGTGTAGAACCTATTAATAAGAATTGGACTTAGGTTAAAAATTGCTAAATTTAGTAGAACTAATCATCTGAATAGTTGACCCTTAACACTTATAAATTCTTTAACATTTTCATGTTTAATTAATGTGAGATACTCTAACACAACTAACTTTAGCTTAAGAGTTAAACTTGCTTTCCCATGTATAAAAGAACGATACATATACCTGTAACTCACTTGCAGGTCTGCTGGTTTCCAAAGCGCCATAACTACATTTCTGGTACTTCTCAAGGGTCTTGAGCATGCTAAGACAAACCAAGTAATGAAAGAAGGTCAGGACAAATGATCAACACATTTTGTCACCATGGTGATTGAGTTCAACTCTCAAAATGTGAGAGCGAGATAAAATTTACACATGTAGAAATTAAAGCTTGTTAATTAGGGACCATTCAATAGTATTATTCCTTCTAACAAAGAATATATATCAACTAACTCAACTTATTACTGAGCACACCCAACCTCATTAATTGAGATTGGTTTCCTATAGATGTTTTGCCCTTATTGGGCTTTACAAGCACATACATATCATTACAATGCATGAACTTGTCAGAATGCTCTGAGTATTAACTTCTTATTGTTTCTTGCTATCTCATATCATATCAACAAACCTACCTAAGAATTTGAGATAGAACATGCATAAGAAATCGAAATTTTTACTAATGCAAGTAAAAGTCAAAATGTCTTGGTAAATGGAATTTTCAGAAAACAAATAATTACATTTCCCCTTTCTAATTTGACAAAGAAGGAATTCAGATAGAAAAATCAATTATAGTTATGTCAGTATGCTGACACTGTAATTAATAGATGGCAAAAACATCTAAAATTAAATTTAATCAAGAGAAATAACCAAAATTAGTAATACTAAAATAGATCTAACTTTGTTGTACAAAATGAAAACCATATGCTTAGAAAATAACAGATGCAAGTCTGAGTTTGCTTCACTGAAAGTAGCTAAAAGTTTTACCACAACATGATTTTTAGCTAAGATACAAACCATGTCACAATTAACTGAGCTATACATGAGGATAAAAAGGCCTTACTGGTTACTGCAATCATCTATTAAAAGATTAGGGGGGAAAAAAAGAAAAGAAAAGCTAAGCGCTGATGAGGACTTATGAGCTTCAATAGATTACTAGTACTGGGACGAGTGTCATTTCATATTCCTCCCATTCTTTTGGTACTAAGTTGCTATAGTTTAGATCCAACAGCTTTTGTTCAACACACTAATATTCCTCTAGTTTAGATCCAACAGTGTTTTCCAACACGATAATATTCCTCTCAGTAGTATTATTTGTGAGTAGCTTAATCCATAATATGAATATAATACAATTGCTTCCTAGCTCAAAACTTGTGTCAAAGCATTGAGATGAATATATTTGTGTCAATAAAGAGAACAAAATGCTTGTTAATTAAAGCCACAAATATATGATAAAAGCATGAAATATTGAAAACGATCTCAACCGAAATGCAAAAACGAAAAATATTAAGATATTATTATCAAGTGTGTTGTACTCAAGCCCTAATTTGTGGAATACAGAGTTGTTTTCTTTAGTTTCTTTTAGGTCACAGCTTAGAATAAGGGAGGATTGAACCTTTGTTAAGCTTTAACATTAAACGCAATTTTAGTATCACTGGCTCATGAAAAATGGAAACGTCATTCTATATCCATATCCTTTTTCTTTTTGCTAAGAATAAGGACAGAAGCCAATTAATTTTTTTGTTCAGATACAAGATGGGACATACAGGAACAAAAGGGGAGAGGAAAAAGAAAAGATTGTAATTATAAACAAAAGAGAGATCATAAGAGCTTGGCAGATAAGCTACGTATTTAAAACTTCAAGAAAATGAAAAGACAAGAAATACTTAAAGCATGCTTTACATTAGTAATAACCTCATCAAGATGGTATAAAAGTTTGCCCTCATATGTGATACTATAGGGTTTATGTATAGATGAATTTTTAGCTGCAGATTCTACTCCTTAATTGTTTCTCATCATTTTATCAAGACTAAAATATGTTTAAGAGAAATGGGTAGAGAAATCGAGTAAAAACAAAAAAAAAAGAAAACAATATGATCATAATTATTTTTGCAGCTTTAGTAAGCGGAATGATCAACCTCTCTCTTTCTTTCTCTCAGACTCACTCTCTGAAACAGATTTCTAGTTGCACCCTCAAAGTTTAGCAGATTTAGGTCTGCAAACCGTACATCCACCGTATCTCAACAGTCAGCCTCTGCTTAATACACCTTGTAGCGTTAAAAGAAGAAGAGATAATAAAAAAATTAACGTAATTAGTGTGTAATAAATTTATTAGAATCTTATATATTACAAAGCTCAATCTGATTAAATGATTGTGGATCTTATAAAGAATAACTAGTTTTTTTGGAGATAAATAAAGGTGAACCAAAAACGAATATTCTTACGTAACATATTTTATATAGGGTTAACATAAATGATTAATTTAGTACCTGGCCTTTTAGAAAAATAAGACATTTAAGAATGTCGAAAGGGAAAAGTAGTACTAAATCTTCATAAATCACGAAAGAAGAAACTCAAGACTTCAAATGGATCAAAACAGGAATGAATTTAAAATCTAAACTCTAAAGTCATATCTCCCTATTCAAGAAAATTTGAAAAGGACATGCTTTAGACCATCAAAACCACTGAAACCCTAAATATAGCTGATTATAAGTAATGGGTTGTAAGAAAGAACAGATCTTGGATACAGATAAAACACAAACATCTAAAGAACTCAATTAATAAATATGCATCTATCCATGAGCATGTGAACAGAGAGAGAGAGAGAGAGAGCTTATATATAGAATACCTAGAACTGCTACAGAACTCAAAGAGCTTCCCGCGGTTAGAGAAGATAATGAGAGCAACTTCGGCGTCGCAGAGAACTGACAGTTCATAAGCTTTCTTAAGCAACCCATTTCTTCTCTTAGCAAATGTAACCTGCCTGTTGATTTTGTTCTCTATTCTCTTCAACTCAACTCTCCCTCTACCCATTTTTCTCTCCCTATATTACCCGATTCCACACAAACAAACACTCACTCTCTACACACACGCAGGCTGTCCTCTCCCCCTCTCTAGACCACTCTTTCTAGTATTGGTTAAGAGATATGCAAACTTTTTAAAGGCCAAATTTACAAGGGTCCTAAAACATATAAAGTGAACATGTGCAAAGAAAGAAATGGAAACCCTGGGAATAAATGTCTTTCTTTTGTTTATATTAATTGTTGCGTATACAAAGTTTATGTATATAGTACTACAGTGTCTATGACTATATCCGTATGTCTTTTTTTATGAAGGTCTTTTGCACAGATTTTCGACCTACTGCCCAGGTTTTTCCCTGTTTCGATCCAAGCACACCAACCTGTGACCACACTGACATTTCTTTAAATTATCTTTCTTTCTTGATGTAAATGGCATAATTTAATTTTAGAATGAGTTTCGTTTCTTTTCTTTTCTTTTTTTCTTGTTGTCTGCTCTGCTCCCCTCGACTTACTATGTAATGTCTACGTTACCTTCAAATGTCTAGTGGATGTCAACAGCAACCTTAAAAGATAGGATCTTTTCCGTTGGACACGTGTCAACTTGTTGTAACAGTCATCTCTAATATCCAACGTTCACTTCCTTTTCAAGGTACACGCGATGTCTAAGCCAACTCTCTTATTTCTGTCATCGGCTAACTTGATTCTTGATTGATGCCAAGTTGATAAAGAAACTACTGTTTCCGTGGCATAGAAGTTCACGACTTTTTTTTGTTTGAACTTCTATGAAATAAGTAGATCATACAAAATAAATTACTACCTAATATTCTCACCAACTAATACTAAAACGTTAATGCATTCTACTTGTTCAAGTAAAATAACAAAAAACAGTTGGGAGAGACACAAATACGAGAAATAATGCGACTCCGTTAAGAAGCCAACAAATACAAAAGCTCATTGATATGATTTGGTTGGTATATTTATAAAATAATCAAGACATTGTGAGTGGCTTTGAAGTCTCAAGTCATTAAGTATGATTCATATATTTATCTTTTGAATGTTTCTACAAGTTATTAATTAGGACTTATCTAGAGAGTCACCATAATTGTCTTTGGAGTTTTATAAATACCTACGTACTTAAGAATTCTAATGTAAGAGAAAGAGAAATTTTAGATTTCGTAAATCCTTTTCCCATATTCCTCTTCTTACATTTAGTATCAGAGCTTGTATTATTAAAAAAACATAGAGAAATTTGTGTTTGAGTGATGACACCAAATATTTTTTGGTCTAGTCCAAACTAAATGAGAAGGTTGATTATAATTACTAGCATATTCTCATGTCTACTCATCTAAATGCTCATAATTTATGGAGTTATGTTGATCAAGGTATTGTAAAAAATGCAAAAGAAGCAAATAAAAGAAACGATCATGTAGCATTGTCCCAAATTGTCTTAAATTCATCAACAAGTAGATTACTCTATGTTTGGTAAGATTTCTAATGTAAAAACAACAAAAGAGGCTTGGGATATTTTAAAACTTGCATACAAAGGAGTAGATAAGGCTTATAAATCAAAATTGCAGTCCTTGAAGTGGGAGTATAAAAAATGTGTGATGAGAACCTCAAAATTAGTGGAGCAATATTTTTCTCATGTCATGGATCTTGTCAAAAGGATGAGAATGCATGGTGATGAGATTACAGACACTCAAATGGTAGAAAAAATCTTGCAAGCTTTGCTAGTGAAGTGTGCCCACATTGAAACAACAATATTGGAGCTTCGTGATCTTGAAGCAATAATAGTAGTTGAGTTGTAAGGCAATTTAGAAATTCGTGAAAGCAGAATCTTGTAGAAGAATGAAAAACCATTGGAAGAAGCATTGAAGAGCCAAATAAATTTAGCAGGTGCTACAGAATCAAACTAAAAGGGAGAAGGAAGCAATAGAGGTTATGGCTACAACAACATAGGACGATGTAATTTTGGAAGAAGAAATTTCAAAGGTAGAGGAAGTTTCAGAGGAAGAGGATATAAATTTGACACTTTTATAAACATAACCAGTCAAGGTAAAGGTCAATGTTGTGGTGAAAGTATAGAGGGTGAAGAAATTGGAGACCAAATTTTTAGTGTTATAATTGTGGTAAGTATAGGTATAAGTCAACTGATTACAAATACAAAAAGCTAGAAGCATTTAAATTTCATGCAAATGCAGAAGAAAATGAAGGAAAATATACCAACACAAAAATATTCAAACATAAGTGACTGAATTCTTGTCTTAGATGTGCCTCGAGAAAATTAAGTAAATAATGTTAATTAATGATGAAACTCGATGGCTATGTGTAGCATCGATCCTGTGGTCGCTATAAAAGTTGTGTTATTTAACTAACAAAGTAATGAAAATACCATGACAAAATTCCTTAATTTTTAAGAATTATTATTATCTTAATTTTAGTTACAATTACATAAGGTTACAAAACTTTACTATTCACGTTGGTTGATTCATGAATTTATACATATCAAGTAAAGCCAAATTGAAAGGATTATAACATTTGTAGAAAGAAGCTACGAAAATTAAAATGAAAAGAGGGCATTGAAACTGGAGTTATACCTTGTAGTTAAAATAGGGTGTCCTTATTGTTTCCTCCAGGGACAATATGATGCGAGTTAGATACGTAAGAAGTATATGATTTTACTGGCGGTTTATAAGGTAAACTCGTATCTACATATGCCCTTTGGCCAATTATATATATGAATGAAGCCGTTAATAAAATAGATTGTGAGTCGTCTTTCAATTTCTGCATCCCCTGCAAAGTTCTCAGAAGCCATACATCCGTCTATCTACTCATGATTTAACACGTGACAATACACTTCGAATTCCTAGAACTTTAAATGAGAACTGAAATGGTTGAATTACTTAGATGAAGTGTCGTTAGACTAATTATCACCTAATCTTCTCAATAGAGCTATTATGTTGACTTAATCCAGTTCTCCCTAGGCCCTAGGGTGATGATTTCGTGTAATGTTTCGTTGAGAACGTGGTTTTCTCATTGAAGGGTATTCAGAATCTCAGATTAAAGGATACACAAATTTAGTTGATCTGATTCATTTTCTTAAAAAAATCTTTTTGTATTATAATATTCTTTAAAATTAGCATACTTTATTAATTATTTACTTATTCTTATGTTTGTTGAAGTAAAAAAAAAAACGTATCTTGCTTCCTTACCCAATTGCATTCTTAGCAAACAAAACAAAGTTATATAGAAACAAAGACCGGAGAAGACTACAAAACCAAAGCTAAAGGAAGATGATAGGTTCCAAAACTATTTTGTGTTAACAGATGTTTTAAAATTTAATTATAAAATAAAATATTTCAAATTTTATTTATAAATAAAAATTTGTCATCGAATTAAGGTGGCGTCAGTTGTAACTTATTAAGACTAAGAAGCCAAAATTAAAGTAAGATGGTAGCTTTCAAAGCTATTTTCTTTTAATAGATATTTTTAAATTAATTATTAAAAAATTTTTGAAATTTTATTTATAAAAAATGTTCATATTTTTATTAATAATTTCCTCTTATGTTGAAGTAGAAAAACTAAGTTTCTGCCTTACTAAATTGCATGCCTAGCAACTGAAACAAATTTATAGATAAAAAACTTTGTCTTGCCAATATACTCAACATCGAGATTACTCGTTGACATTGTTATATTTTATTCAAGTACGACAATATACATATTACTTACAATATCTAGATATTATTCACATTTGAAAATTTTAGATATTTTATAAATAATATCTAGATAAAGATAAATAATTTTTAGTACAAAGTAAATGTTAGAATATGTGGTAACTATAACTAATTGAAATGTGTGGTTATAATTAATTTGATATACCTATAAACATCCATCTACCTTCTTGCTTCATGTATCACGAAATAATTTCAAGTATTTAAAAGTAAAGTTTATGGACTTCCAAACTTAGAGATTCTAAGTTATATGTTAATATTTATAACTTATAATTAGAGAGTGTTTGTATTATAACCCCTCTTTCACTCATAATTCTTTTATAAGTCTTATTTCTTCTAATCCTAGTTCAGTTATGGTCTTGCTCTATTTACCTACTCATTCCAACAAGTGGTATCCACTTTGGTGGCCGAGAAAATTAATAATTTGACCACTTTATTGTCTTAACTTACAACATTGGGATATATATAATAGAGCCACATAAATGTGTCAAACTTCTACTTCAAAGTTTACCTGATTCATATAATCAATTCATCATTAACTTAACCAATAGTCTTCTTATAGACTACTTAGTCTTTGATGATGTTGTAACCATATTCTTAGAGGAAGAAATTTGATATAAGAATCGGAAAAAAAGGCATTATATGCTACATAATAAATTAAAGCTTTAATAGTGATATAAGGGGGATCAACATAATATAGTCCAAAGTCATAATAAATCAAAATAAAAATAATTTAAAAGGATACAATTACGGTAAGAAAAGTCACTTTAAATATGAATATTCCAGTTCTCAAGAAAATTTTACAAGTACTTCAGATTATGATGATTATCATCTAAAGTTTGTTGATATTGGAACTATTAAAATGAAGATGTAAGATGGTACAATTTATACTATTCAAGAGGTATGACACGTTGTGAGCTTGAAACAGAATTTGTTATCTCTTAGATGACTCGATGATCTTGGGTGTAAAGTAAAAATTATTAACAAAAACTTGAAGATAATTTAAGACACAATTATAAAGGTAGAAAAAATAGGTGCTTATACAAGTTAAAGAGAGATATATTATTATAAGCAGAAACATTATTCACTTCAGGCAATTCAAGTGAGACATCTTCCATATTATGGCATCAAAAACTTAGACATATATATAAATAAGAAATGAAGATCCTTACTCCTTGGGCTTACAGAGGTATTATTATCTTTTGTGAGCATTATGTTATAAGTAAGCAGTGATATGGGTACCGTTCTGTACAGACCGGTACCGACTAAAAAATAGAATGATACCAACGTCTTTGATACCAAGTTTAAGTACCGGTTGGTACCCTGTATCTATAATACCGGCCAGTATCAAAAATTTTGAAAATTATAGGGATTTTCTTGCAAAATTTTCAAAATTTTAAAAAATACTCTCCCTCCTCTCTCTCTCCCTCCCCCTTCTTTTTCTCAAAGTTTTATAATTAATTATTTAGTCAAACTTTTATTGTGATTTTTTAGTTTTAAATTTTAAAATAAAATAAAATTTTTTATTACTAATAATAATTATAAATTAAACTAAAGTTAAAAATAAATTATTTTATTTTAATTTATTTTAATTTTTATATAATAGTTATTAATAAAGTATTAATAAAAAATTTCATTTTTTAAAATAAATAATTTAAAAATTATTATTCATAAACTAATATTTATTTTATATATTTTTAATTATTAAATCAAATTTTATTTGAAATATATTTTAAAAAATAATTTTAAATTTAATTATATTTATTAATAATTATTAAATTAAATTAAATTAAGATATTTATAATTTTAGTAATAATTAATTTTAATCAATTAAATATATAATATATTTAATTGATAGTAAATTAAATAATTTTTTTTTCATGTTTCAATTCTACTTGATTGTTTTCTTATTACGAACTCCGATCGTAAATTATAATAATTTGAGAGCTAAGGATATTTATTATTCTTTTTATTGATGTTTTGTGTAAGTATTATTTAATATATAATGAAAATTAAAATTGTAGTATTTTAAACACCTTATATTGTTCTTAATTTTTTATTTGTATGGTAATGATTGTCTTTTTTAATATAAATTATGGTTATTATTTACATGTGAAATATCTAAAAATTGATGTTATTTTATATTAATTGTGATTATTATTTATTATTTTAATTTTTGGATACAGTTAAAAATATACAGTACAACTATACAATATGATAATGGGCTATTTTGTAATTTTTTAAAAATTTAGAGACTATTTCATAAATTTAAGAAATTACCTAAAATGTTATCCGATATTGACTGATATTAGTACAGTATTATACTAAAACTCAATCTAATACTAAATCTGATTAGGTATTCGTTACATTGACATTGATACACATACGTGCTTATTACTTGGACTTGAGGGTTTATTAGGCAATCCGATTCCCTATATCATAGGTTACGATAGGAGGCAATAAAATAGAAGCAAAGTGAATGACCATAACTGCTAGTAGTAATTATCTTCTTTTTGCCTTCCTGACACGCAACATTCTACGGACGGACGCCGACCCTCCTCATGTTCTTTAGAAATACGACGAGAAGCCCATTATAAGGGTTCTAAACACCAGTCTTATGAAAATAGGCTAAGTAAGGATAACAATAGGTTAGGTCATGTTTGACAATTTATTAGAATCTGGGCCTATCCTAATACCCAACAGAACTCGACTCAGCTTGGCTACCATCTCTAATGCTGAGGTTCTTTCATAAATAAACAATTCATACAAGTTGAGACATGTGATCTCGAATGAATTGAGAATGACTAAGGTGATTCTTGAATATTTTTTACAATAAATCATGTTGTGAAATAGATAAAATTATTTACTGTAAAAATAAAATGATACTGTAAAAATAATCATAGTTTATAAAAATAAGAAGTCATTCTTCAATATAAGCAACATAGGGGTCTTTAAAATGATTGCTCCTTGAATTGGAATTTCTACAATGCTTACACAAGGTAAGCATGGTCAATTTTGTTAAAACAGTTCATGGTTAGCTTTATCAGACTAGCCAATTACAAAATTTTGTTTTTTAATCGGATGCTTCACCGAAATCAGTCCCCTTCTTCAACATCTTGGAACTCGAATTTGAGTCCCATACCATACTCGAGAAAAGCCAAGAGAACAAAGAAGTTGCAAAGTATAACAATGGAGTCCCAAGTAAATATTTGAATCAGTATTGGTTTATCTTCATCTTCTTTGGAAGTTAAGGAACCTAATTCCATAGGCAAAGGCAAAGAAGAAGACCAATACCCACCCAACATGGGCGACGATTACAGCGGTAAGAAAGTCGTAGTCGTAACCAAATACCTTATTGATGTATACATTAACAGGGACTGATATTGAATTGGGCATTTCAAGAAGACTTGTTTTATCACCAACTTGAGATGTGACAATGCCGTACACCGTCCATGCTACCGGAGAACCCCAGTAGTACCATCTCCACCATGCAGGTAATAGCTGCAATCATTCAGATGATCATGCAGGATTTTAGAAATAATAAGTTTTGAGTATTAAGAATATATATAAAAACAATTATAAACAGAAATGGATACACATACCGGCCTTGGAATTTGGAAACCTGAGAACAAGTTCCAGAGACTAAACAGGAAGGACATGACAATGGCAGCAAATTGATGGCCAGGCGTCAAAGCAATGATCATCATTCCGTACATTGAGTAATAGGTGAAACACATGAAGATGAAGTAGTAGAAGTATAAGAATCTATACAGCTTCCAATCAAATCCAATCATAAAGAACAGAAGAGCAGAATATGCAAATGTCAGGATTGCCACATAAATTGTTTCTATAGCCACCTGTTGGAGAAAGGATTAACAGCATATCAGAAGATCATTTTCACTGTCAAAAGAAAAAGGAAAGAAACCAGATTGAGTACCTGAGCAAAGGCATATGGTAATTCTGAATACATTCCAGCAGCCCTTTCGCGGTAGAAGACTATTCTCTCCATGGCCACAACAGACTGTATAGACCCAGCGTTGCTACTTCCAAGGAGAATTGCAGCAGCATAAGTAGCTCCAAGAAGATTCTTCAGGTCCTGCTCGTTTTTTCTGAAGGAAAGAAAGATGCAATAGAACCTGGTAAGTATATCAATTACAATGAAAAGCTTGAACAGCAGATTCTGGAGGAAGTTTAGAACATACATTCGGGATCCACTGTTCCAGAATATAGCACCAAAGACAATGCCAATTGCCATTGTCATGGCAAATCTGCTAGCGTTGAAGTCTGCATTCCTCCAATATGATTGCTTTTGTTTCCAGAAGCAAATCACACATTGGTTTATGAAACCCTGGGCGTATGTAGTACGGAAATAGAGATCCTGAGAACCTGGTGGTGGTGTACTGAGCATCTCGATGAGGTCCTGATTGTTCCTGAGACAATTGGGGAAGATGCATCGATCACAAGGAAGTGGAAGTGATGTGAACCCAAATGACTTTTGCTATGTTACATTATATTTGTTGGATTTGTGGTTGCTTGTAGTTGTGCTTGAGGCACTGTGTGGACAGATTTGTTGCTGTAAACAATTAATCTATAGTGGACTGATAGGAAAAGCAACACCGATAAAACGAGTAATGCGCAGCGGATCAAAAACACAAAACTCAATTAATTCTTTTCCCTACTGATCGAATAAGAGGAGCAACTAAACCCAACCAATCAAGCACAACAATATTACCTATAAAGTTCAGACGCAGCATAAATCTTTGCAAAATCTATGCCAAGTTGAGACTCTACTGCTATAGAGCTGACCTCCAACACCCAATTAGCAGGATTGTAGCCCTCTTTGATCTTAGGAATTCCTGGTATCGCCTGAAGAGACAAATTATCAAGGTTAACTAAAGTTATATACAACACCATGATGAACTCAAAATGCTTATCCCAACCTCAAAATATTCCACAAGCTTGTCAGAATGGCGACCTAGAGGTCCAGCGTATATCATTTGTCCTCCTCTTTTCATCAACAATAGCTGCAATTGACAACAATTTCTGCTAAAGAGAAACCATAACCAGAAAATATTGTTCTAGACAGATCTGACGCCTTACAGAATCAAGAAAAGTTTTGATCTGAAGTGCACCTCATCAAAAGCTTCAAAGATATCAATGCTGGGTTGGTGAATTGTGCATACAACAGTTCGTCCTGTACTAACTGTACTCTTAACAGTACGCATAACTATAGCTGCAGCTCTGGCATCAAGCCCAGAAGTAGGTTCATCCATAAAGATTATGGAAGGATTGGCAACCAACTCTACAGCTATTGTCAGCCTCTTTCTCTGCTCTTTTGAAAGGCCAGTCTCTCCTGGAATTCCTACAATTGCGTTCCTTATGCGGCTCAGCTCGACCAATTCCATAACTTCTTCTACAAACATCTAGTAGAAAAACCAAAATAGAGACAGGACACAGGAGTCAAATAACATTTTGAAACGAACTTGCGTAGAAGAAGATGCAGCAAAGGAAGTATATGAAAGCCTTTAAAATAACATGCCTTTTTAGTTTCGTCCCTAACTTCTGCAGAAAGACGTAACATGGCAGAATACAGAAGAGATTCTTCAACAGTGACAAAGGGTGAGTGGATGTCGTTCTGCTCACAATAGCCACTGACTCTGGCAAACGTGGCTTGGTTCTTTGGATAACCTGATATGGTTATGATTCCCTCAATGTAGCCACCAGTCTTCCTTCCTGCTAAAACATCCATTATAGTGGTCTTCCCAGCACCACTATCTCCAACTAATGCCGTCAGAATACCAGGCCTAAAAGCACCGCTAACATCTTGCAATAGTTGAAGTCTACTCTGTTCAAGTCCTTGGTTCCTCATCTCCTGGATAGTTCCATCATCAGAATTTTAAGGGAATATGAGAGTGTAAAGCCTTAAGCAGATTGACTTACTGCAGGCATATCGACGTAGTAGTTGACGTGATTGAAAGCAAGCGAAAGAGGTTGGAAAGGCAAAACCATCTTCCCGGCGTCATTCTTTTTAGCAATTGCAGTGTCACTCACTTTAGCATTTCTCACAGCCTTGTAGGAAACTTCATGAACAAAGAAGAATGTTTGGTCATGATCCAACGAGTTTCATCGTAACAAAAAGATGACCAAACAACTAACCTTCTAAACTGGATGCGAAGGACCCTTTATTTCTCGACTGATCATCAACAATCACGGCCGTGTTATTACCAGGAGCTAAATATTGATGTACAAAGATAGTAATCAGTATGATGATGGATTTCAATTGGAAATGGATAAGAAAAATCTTGACTTACATTTCGAATACGCGAGAGCTATGATGAAGAAAGCATTATAAAGAAGAGAGAATCCAAAAAGTCCTCCAATGCAAGCCCAAAACCAGAATTCAGTAGTAAACATGCCTCTTTCTTTGAGAAGGGACACTCCAAGTGTTGGGGCACCTGGGTCACCTGTAGGCTGTGCCGAGTGAAATTATGTCACATAACTTGGGTTTAGTCAGGTTTCAAGTTCTAAGTGATGAACAAGATTTGTCCTGCAATCTCTGTAAATTACTACTTACAGTGTTCCACCTGTCATCGAGAAACTCATTAAGAGCAAGAGCATTTTGTCCGTACATTAATGGAGAAATATAAAAGCCCCAAACCATCCATGACTTAACGTCATCTATACCAACCAAAACGGAGGAAAAAGATTGCTTTTAGAAGGTGAAGCAGAAATCAAAAGATTTTTTTTCCATTGATCTATATTGCTGAAAAAGGATGAAGACATCTTTACTCTTTGAAACAATGAAGCCTCCAAGCACGTAA
Source organism: Erythroxylum flavicans (assembly GCA_027576715.1). Taxonomy (NCBI): domain Eukaryota; kingdom Viridiplantae; phylum Streptophyta; class Magnoliopsida; order Malpighiales; family Erythroxylaceae; genus Erythroxylum; species Erythroxylum flavicans. The sequence continues at coordinate 28,624,441 of JANZXP010000006.1, forward strand.
AGCAGCATGAGACTAGAGATGCCTAGTATACTAGCAAGGACTCGTGTTCTTCCAACAGCTGCTATGAAACGGAAGAGAGACAGAGACATCTGATGTATTGCAAAGAAAGCTAGGAACTGTCTAAAGAACCTGAAAAAAAGGATGCAAGAGTATCAGTAAAAAGAGCCAGTCCTTTGATGTTTCTCTATAAACATCAGAACTTACCTACTAGCAGAAGGTGCAAACCCAATGGTATAATATGTAAAGATCACCCAAATCCCAGTGTCTATCAGTGAGACAGGTAATCTGAGGAGCCAAATAGGAAGAACAAAAGCCCATGAAGGGTAAAACAAGAAATCCCTCTGCTTAAAAAACACAGGAAGCCTCGAAACAGTGATTGCTAGCTCCAATATCCCATTGAACATCAGAGAAGTGAGACTGAAAAATAGAGCTCCCCATAACTTTGCTGCATATTGTCTTTGACTAATATCCTTCTTTGTTTTCATGAAAACAGTCAATGCAATTACTGCCATTACAGTTAACTGGACTGCTTTGAATATATAAATGAAGTAACTGCGCCTGACCAACAGCCATTCCCTGGAAAAACATGCCCTGAAGAGTTCCCAATTCGATATCCCATACTTCTCTTTTACCAAAGCAGCAGGATGGATTCTAGACTTGTCAAAAGGAACCCTAAGATCTTCAGAGAGCTTTTGACCAATGTGAAATGAGTTAAAAGCTACCACAAATTCACGTACCGAAACGTATCTGTAAGTTTGGTTCTTTTTGTTCCAGTATTGTTCCTGATCCTTTCTGGAAGTTACCTCCAGCAAATAATCAGCAACTCCTTTCCGTTCAGGACATTTAAAACCCATGTGTTCGAAGAACCCAAGAACATGCTCTTTGGGACCTTGGTAGACGATCTGACCTTCTGACAGAAGGATAATGTCATCAAAAAGCTCATAAGTCTCAGGTGCAGGTTGTAGAAGAGAGATGACCGTTGTCACATCCATTATATGAACCATCTGTCTCATTATGTTTATGATCTGGAAAGTAGTGGAGCTGTCCAATCCTGTAGATATTTCATCCATGAAAATTACTTTTGCCGCTCCAACCAGCATTTCTCCTGAATTGTAGATAAGGTCAGTGTATTCAACATATCACTGTCCTAACGCAACCAACAATCACAGGCCTATACTTACCAATAGTCACACGCTTCTTCTGGCCTCCAGAAATTCCCCTCCTCATCTCATTTCCAACGACAATATCAGCACACGTTTCCAATCCAAGAATCTGTATAAGCACCAAGATCATTTGGCTTTCTGAGAAGAACTAAAGATCATTACAAAGTTCAGAAATAAGTGCAAACTTGTGAACCTTTGTAACATAATCAGTGATCAAACTGTTTTCTTGGCCAGCCATAGCTGTAGCCTTCATGAAGGCATCAACTTCAAGGTCTGGTCTTACACCTGCCTCTTTCTCAAGCTTCAACAACCTGCAAAGCAACTCATATCTGCTTCCAACTCCCAAGCAACGTCCGGCGAAGTCCAATGTTTCCCTAACTGTCATCTCCCCAAAGTGAAGATCGTGCTGACTGATATAAGCACAGGTTTTCTGGGAAACAAATTCTGAGAACTCATGTCCACAGTAGCTGACTTTCCCAGATACCTGTTCAATAGATCAACTGCAGTTTGTTATGAATAAAAATCATTGTAATTGCACTATCTACATTATACTTATTTCATTTTTTTGGTAAACTTGAACAAAAATAGAGGAAGACGCACCTTCAAATCATCTTCAAGCTTCCCACCAAGTGTTTTTAGCAGGGTCGTCTTACCAGAACTTGGCGGCCCGAGAAGTAATACCATCCTGAAAAGGGAGCATAACAGAAGGTGATGAAAACGAAGAAAGTTTTTGAAGGGGAACCAAAACTTAAAGCAATCTATATATTGTAGAACTTAACCTGGACGGTTTTATTAATCCATTCACTTCATGGAGTATCTTCAGAATCCTATTCTTTGATGTAGGAAATCCAAATATCTTAAGAAACCCCTATTCATTAAAAGGATGATAGATGAATTCATTCATTGGCTCAACGAAATAAGTAGTTAGAACTGATAACAAGTACAAGAAACAAAGTTTACCTCAATTTTATTCAGGACAGAATTAGTAAGACTTGGAACTGATCTCTTCCCAGCATATGTTTGTGCTTCCACGCTAAGATTTTGAAATCTGACCTCAACTGTAGGAATCTCGCATCCCACCCTGTTTATATCCAGATTCAATACCTTCAAAAACATAGCTTACTCAAACTATCAAATTCACTAAAAAGATCAAATTCTGCGAACTGTTTTCATGTTTTAAAATGATCTATTCAAAGCAGAAGCTAACCTGTCAGTTCTGTGCCTTAACCTCCTCAAGAACTTCTCGTGATCTTTCTCAACAGTCTTGATCATATTCTCAATCAAGAGCTTCTTTTCCTGGCTACTAAGTTTGGTGACATTAACCTCATTCCGAACAATCTTCCCACTGCTGGTCCTCTGCTTCAGTATCCCTTTTCTCATTTGGTCAAAAGTTGGTAGCCTCTCTAACGCAGCCCATTGTAGCTCTTCCTCTTCTTCCATCGCTTTCCTTGTTGGGTTTCTCTGGAAAACACTGGAGTTCTTCCCTATTTGTTTCCAACTCATTTGCCGTCGACTCTCAGACCTCCAGTTTCTGTCACTGGTGGTTGCCTGACCGCTGATCATGTCATTATCAGTGATCACATTTACAGTCGACGACAACTCCATGTTTGATCACTGAAGAAGGGTGCACTTTCTTTTTCTTATCGTGTATCTCAATACTCCTTCAAGTTAAGCTGTCCGGCAAGAAGAAAAGAATGAAACATCACATCAGCACGCAATAAAAAGAATGCGAGGCTATGCGTCGTTGAGTAGTAAGTCAGAAACAATAGCGGTGTTGGTACTGTAGAATGAAGAAGGTGAGGTGTTTCACAGGTACATTACAGGAGGACATGAAAAGTTAGCCATGGAACTACGCACCTTGTCGCTGGTCTGATTTATTTGATGATATGAAGCGATTGAGCTTTCCAGAAAAATTCCATGCACTTCAATCTGATCCAGCAGCAATTACAGAATCTTTCATCAACTTGGTAGTTTATAAGAAAGATATGAAGATTGAAGATGTTAATTTGGTATCTAAATGTTTAACTATAATACGTAAGGATAAAAGCTGGCATTTTAGTGTGTACAAAAAGAGGCATAACAGAAACTCATGAATTATGAAACATGTTAATCAAAGTTAGGATAGCAGCAGTCAGCACTTGCAGGGGAAAATCCAAGTTCCAGTCGGCAGTCGTAAGCAAGTTATGAATTAGTATAAAACTTCGAATGAAGCCATGTATGAGTACCAATATCTCGACAAACGAGTAAGGACTAATCTCTGTTTCTATTGATTAATTAAATTCTTCTTTAGTTAAATCTTTGGTGATATATTTCTTTTTACTACAACGATTCCTTATCGATTCTGACTTTTAAATTTCGTTTTTTGTTTTTGTTTTTTATTTTTATTTTTCTTTCAAATAAAAAAATCTGTTTAGATATTAATATTAATGTAATAATATATTATATAAAACTTAAAGATAAAACTTTTTCATTAATAAAATTTATTTTAGTCTAGTATATAATATTTAGTAATAAATTATCAAATTTATTTATAAATTAATATTTATCTTAAATATAATTAATTGTTAAATCAAACTATTTGAAATTTATATACTTTGAAGCTATTTTAAATTAAATTGTATTAATAAATAATTATTATATTAAATTAATTTTATTTAATTAAAAATTAAGTAAAATTAAATTGTACATAAGTTGTATTAATAATAAAATTTAATTAATATAATATAATATAAAATTAAATTATTCATAATTATTATAATAATTAATATATTAAATAATTAAATAATATGTATTTAATTGTTAGTAGAAAACATAAACATAATTCAAAAAATCACTTTTTATAAATTTTGAAAATTAAAAGAAATCAAAACCAAAAACTCAAATAAACAGGTTTTTTTAACTAAATTTGAAATCAAAATCATAAAATTAAAAATATAAATAAAAACAAACAGTAATTACGTTTAGTTTTTTTTTTACCTAGTCTTTTGGTACATTAAGTACTATAATCTTAATTAATTAGAAATCTTGAGCAAATATCCTTAAAATGATACTGAAAAAATAATTATAGTTTATAAAAATATATAATTAATATAAAATAATTAAGACAAATATGGAAAAGAAAATTTTTCTTATTCTATTAAGGAAACACAAATATGAGAATACCACATAAACATATAATTAATTATAGCTCCTAGGGTGGTCGAGTTAGTGGAGTGAGGAATATGGCACCAAAAGATCCTGTGTTCGAATCCTCCTATTTACACTCTCTCGATCGATCTTGTCGTACAGGATTTGCCTAGTAAAGAGTACCCGGTTGGCCTGATTTACAGACTATTACGTCTATCCGGAAGTTTACCTAGTGCGCATCCAAATAATATATAGCGACTGCGGGTTTCTCCAGAAATA
>JANZXP010000006.1:28629108-28651082 GCA_027576715.1 Erythroxylum flavicans
AAATGTTATTAATTAACTATTTATAACATTTTTCAACTGTTACAGATTAGCTTTTCACAACATTATTAAAGGGTTATTAACATGAATTTTGTAATATTTTAAAAATATTATAGATAAGTTTTCCATGACATTGATAGAACATTGTTGTTGAGTTTATTATAGCATTTATGGATAATTACAAATGATTTTATATTATATTTTATAAAGAAAATTAATTTTTTTAAGTTCTACATTACACGAAAATTTAGAACCAATAGAATCAGATTATGAAACTAATTCAACAATTTCCTCAATATACCAATATGAATAAAAAATTTAGAATCAACAATTGAATCCGAATACAACCTTTATTCAAGTGACTATTTAGAATAAAAAATTAAACGCTTATATAGACACAGGCGTTACTATATGTATAGTAGCCAAAACATTATTAAATAATTGGAAAAAATTAAATAAACCTTTACAAATTAGAATAGCTGATGGAAGTATTAAATTTATTTGGTATGTTAGTTATTATAATGATATTATTATCCAAAATTATACCTTTATAGTACCATCAATTTACCATATAAAGATGAAAATAAAAATTCAAAAATAATACATTCATTAATGCATAAAGAGTTTCAAATACATAATAAGAGCCAATACAACAGTACTGTCTAATAATCATTAGTACATATAATGCCTATATTCTTTACATGACTAGAAGATATTTTTGGGTAGTAACCTCTCTGTCAAAGGGTTAACTAACATAATATTGGTGCTAATATGCTCTATAGACACTCCACATTTTCGAACCTCCTCCGTAATGGCAAAGTATTTGAGTTCCATATGTTTTACACCTTTGGAATACTTACTGTTCTTGGAGAGGAAAACTACTAAAGAATTATCACATTAAATTTTCAGGCCAAACAATCCCAAGCTTTAAAATAAAGTTCCACAGCCATTTATCCTGAATCATGGCTTCAAAGTATGCAAAAAACTTAGGCTTTATAGTTGATGCAACAACTACAGATTGCTTCGCACTCTTCCATAAGAGAGCTTCTCCTGTTAATAGATAAATGTAGCCAAAGTTGGATTTTCTTATATCTACATAACCAACAAAATCTAAATATGATTATTCAACCACCTTAAAGTGATCAAACCTCTTAAAAGTGAGCATGTGTTTTTTAGTTCCCTACAAATATATCATAACTTTCTTTGCAACTTTCCAGTGATCCATACTAGGATTACTATATTATCTCCCCAACATGCTCACTACAACACTGATGTCTAGTCTCGTATATGTCTAAGAATACATTAGGCTCCTAACCATAAATACATATGAAATTGATTCCATTTGGTTCCGTCCTAGATCATTTTTCTAACATTGCATGAGGCTAAACTTATCCCCTTTCTAAATTGGAACTGGTGATGCTGACCATATTTCCATCCTAAATGCCTCTAACACTTTATTAGGCTTTCTGAGACAAACTTAGCAATCCTTGTGATCTATTATGGAATATTTATATTCATTTCACATATGTTCTCTTGCCCATATCTTTCATTTAAAATTACTTGAGAGAAATTTCTTTGTCTCACCTAATAGACCAAGATCATTAGCTAAAAACAAGATGTCATCAACGTGCAAGAACAAAAAAATAAACTTACTCCTATTGACCTTTATATATATATATAGTAGTCAATGATTTTTTTCTTTAAATCTAAAAGAAACAATAGTGTTATTGAACTTTAGATACCATTGTTGGAAAGCTTGTTTAATCCCATATATTAACTTTTTTAGATATTCTAAAATGCAAATTTCACATCCATTCGGTGTAATTCTGAGTGAATCTTTCTTAGAGGTCAAAGAGAAAGTCTCCTTATAATTAATGTCTTCCTTCTAAGTAAATCCTTTAACAACTAGTCAAACCTTATAATGTTCCAAGTTACCAAGAGAGTCACGATTGGTCTTAAAGATCCACTTAAAACCAACTCTATTGTAACCTTTTGGAAATTCCACGAGGTCCCAAACACCATTCTATTCCATATATTTGAACTCATCATTTGTAGCATCTAACCACTTATTAGAATTTTTACTATTTATGGCTTGTGAAAAAGTTGCTAGGTCATTCTCAATTCCTAAGTTATTTTTAGACTTGTGTAGATATCCCATATAGTCATTAGAAATAATTAGACAACTTTCTTCTCCATTGTTTACAGTTGGGGCATTTTTGAATCCTACTGTTTATTTTAGACTGGATCTTACTAAGCAATCTGAAGTTAATAAAGGAATGCTTTTAACTATAACAACAATTGTTAGCATTGACACGATGCAAGATCTCTTAAGCTCACAAATGAAGTTTTATAAGTTGTCTTATGAGGATTTTGGAATGCCAATTGCTATTCGACAAAGAGGAAAACTTTCTCCAGGTATTAGCTATTTCCTTTTTATTATTTGTTGAAAATTAATTATCACTTTATTGTGTTTATAACGCTACTTTTGTTGTCTTATAACTTATAGTTTCTTGGTGGGATTAATTCAGAAATGGTGTTCCAGAATTGAAAAAGTTTGTAGCTCATATTTTAAGTCAATGTGTGAGTGCAACATACTGTGAATGAAACTAGAGCACCTTTGAATTTATCCACTCCAAAAAAAGAAATAGATTGGAGCATAAGAGGTTGAATGGTTTGGTTTTGTTTGTTACAATTTAAAGCTTCGGGAAAAGTATTTTATTATCATTATTAATTTCGATATAATTTTCTAATAATTAAATTTTATTGTTTATTAGGAGTTTTAATAGTAGAAGTAGTTGAACTAATCCAATTTCCATTGATAATATTGATCTTTTGGTGGATTGGGTTTCTGAAGAACCAAATTTGAAAGATGTCAATGACTTGGAAGATAATCTTGGATAGGAAAGCATTGACATGTCATTTAGTGCATTAAATTTAAATGATAATGATGATGAAGCTCCTCTCAATGATGAGAATTTTGTACCGAATGATAATTCGGGTTAGTGCAGTTATAGTGGGTATCCTCCCGTTGACGATTGAATTTCGTTCCAAGTCTTTTTTCATCTTCTTTTAATTTTACTTGTATTTGATGTTTATGTTAAATTCTATATATGTAATGTAATTGTAAATTTTTTTGCTTCAGGTTTAATTTCTGCTTGATTGTTTCCTCGTCATGAATTCTTTTTGTAAATTATAGTAGTTAAAGATATTTATTATTCTTTTTATTAGATGTTTTGAGGTAATTATTATTTATTAAAATGATGAAATTATATTATGTAATATTTAAATACTTTGTATTATTCTTAATTTTATATTTGTATTATGATGATTTTCTTTTTTTATATTAATTGTGGCTATTATTTATATGTGAAATATTTAAAAATTATTGTTATTTCATATTAATTGTGATTATTATTTATTATTTTGATTTTTAGAGATAGGATTAAAAATATATAGTATAACTGCACAATATGATAATGGACTATTTTGTAATTTTTAAAAAAATCCGGGATTATTTTATAAATTTAAAAAATTACTCGAAATCGTATTCGGTATTTACCGGTACCAGTACAATACCGTACCAGAAGCTAATCCGGTACCAAATCCGATACGATATTCGTAACATTGTAAGTAAGTGACATTATAAAATTTAACACATCAAATTCAAGAAAATAAGGTTATTCTAGAATTGGTTCACTTTGAAATGTTGCAAGCTCCAATTCCATCCCTAGGACGAGTAAAGTACTTCTCTCTTTCATTGATTATTCTAGAAGATGTTAAGTGTATTATATTAACAGGAAATTAGATATGTTCCCAATCTTTAAAGTATTCAAAGCATGTGTTAAACTTGATTATGATACAAAGATCAAGTGCCTAATGATTGATAATAAAAGAGGATATATTGGCATTTGATGCATTTTATAAGCAAGAAGGCATTAAAATATATTTCATTATTATATGCACTCCTTAATAAGATGGGGTGGTAAATCGGATTAATATAATTCTATTAGAAGGACAAGAGTAAGTTAATATTGCCAATTATATAGTGAAATGAGTTTTATCGATAAAAATTGAGTTGAAAAGTTAATGGAGATGTAAACTGTGAAAATAGATTATTCTAACCTCCATGTATTTAAAATCCTTGTGTATGTGATGTATAATACTAAAGAAACCACAAAACTGGATCCTAAATCCATAAAATGCTTATTTTTAAGATTTATTGATAGAGTGAAAGGTTATCACTTGCGAGATTATGTTGCCCACAAGATTATTGTTAAGAGAGATGTCACGTTTGTAGAAGATAAATTATAAAAAGAAAAGACAATAATACTTCCCAAAGAAGTAAAGAATGTTATACAGATGGAAAGGGAACTTTAAGCTTGCTTTAAAGCAGCACTAGAGCAAAATGTTCAATAACTAGTTACATATAAAGCTCTAGCAGTTCATCTCAAATTGCATAAAGGACCACAAAATTAGTAATCAGATTATATAGTAAAGATAATATATCATACTTCCTTCTAACAGATGATAGAGATCTACTAACTCTCTAAAAGGCACTTAATAATTCAAATGTCTCTTAATGGATAAGAGTAATATAGGAAGAAATTAAAGCTTTTAATAAAATAAAACTTAACAACTTGTATAATTATCTCAAAGAAGCAATCCAACAAGTAATAAATGGGTCTTCAAGGTTAATTGAAATGGTGAAGATTAAATGGAGTGATATCGGCTAAATGATGAAAGGGTATGCTAAAACAAAGAATTAATTTCAATGAAATATTTTCCCCTATAGTCAAGTAATAACTTTCAATTTTATTTATAAATAAAGATTATATAGCATCAAAATAAAGATTATATAGAATAATGTAGATTTTGATGCTATATAATCTTTATTTATAAATAAAATTGAAATTTATTACTTGAATACAGGGGAAAATATTTCATTGAAATTAATTCCTTGTTTTAGCATACCCTTTCATCATTAATCTTAGCCTCTATACATACATACATACATACATACATATATGTGTGTGTGTGTGTGTGTGTGTGTGTGTGTGTGTATAAGAGTAGTTATATCTAAATATTAATCTATACTAACTCTTTGTATATATTTGTCATATCAATACAAGAAGTTATTCATTACTTGTAAAATTTTTATATAATTTTATTTTTACCATATAGATGTGAAAAATTACCAATTTATACTTAAATTTAGTTTATTTATATTATATTTTTGTGTTTAAAAACTTATACACATCTAATTGATTTATGGAGTCTTCCAACAGTTGCCAAGTATTAAAGGTCTTATGTTCCTTATAAATTCACAAACATCTCTAAATAGTAGGTGGGTTCCTCATAAATTCATAAACACCTCTAATTACTAGGTGGTAGGAGTTGCATTACATTAAAAACTTTAATAAATATTGAAATTAAACTTGTCACTTGACTTACTAATTTTGTTCTTATAATACATAATTGATAACTATAGCATTTTTTTAAGTTGATAGCTATTGCATATTTTTAAGTTATCTTTATATTAAGTTTAGAATTATATGTTATTACTAAATAATTTTTATATGCATATAAACAAATATAACATTTAAGCTGTGTGATTAGAGCCTTGAGAACATCAACCATTTACTTCACACTTATGGATTCTCCATAACTTTTTGGAGCCAATGTTTCAATTGTGTAAGCTTTCTTACTTAGGGAGAATTTACAATCAATTTATCTATTAGGTTGAGTAGGCTAGATTCACTCATAAAGGAGATCTTATAGTCTTAAAGGCTTGTTATAAGTTGAGAAACTTATATGCTATGGAATGAAAGGAATTTAAGAAATTTTCAAGGCATTTCCCAGCCTATTCAAGCTCTTACTTTAGCTACTTTATGAGGTACATCATCTTAACTCACAACATTTAACTTAATACAAGTTAGGAGATAACTTTAAACTAGGTTGTTCTTTAAACAAATCTTCATGGCTATTATTGTATACTAAATGTAAGGTTGTGGCTCTATTTATTATATTATTGTTGGAAGTAGATAAGATTTCATTCTTTATGAACCTAGTCTTTAGGTTTAACTAATATCATTGGTTTTACGTTTCCATAAGCCAATTGTACTCTTTTTCCTTTATTAGTGAATTAATCTTTTTTGAAAAGAGAATTAGAAGTCATTCTTAGTAAAGAGTACTTACCCCTAATACTATTAGCAAAAAGAAGGGAATACAATACTGTGGTGATTTAAATATTTTCCTTATTCTAATATGCATATAGGAAAGACATATTTTTAATTTAGATTTCCTAAAAAATAAACAATTCTAATCGTGTAAGAAGGCTACATATGATGGAATAGACATGCTTACAGAACCACATATGTTTTTTGACTCCTCCTTAATCTTTATGTTCATATATTTGTTTGTTTTTAGTATTATTAATTTAATATGCTTCTTACAATGTTAGACTAGGTTTGACTTAGAAACTTTGATTATAACCAATTTGGATTCAGTTAGGCAATACCCTAATCCGTACACATCTTCAGTTATGAATTTAATGAACTTTTGTTATAAAAACTAACTTAATAGAATATATATTAAAGGTAGGAATTTTGATGGATTAAGAATATCTTAATATGCAATAAAAGTTAATTTACAAGTTCCTTTCAAATTTAGAAAAGAAGAGTTAAACCCTTTTCTAAAAAGATAAAGTATTTTAACACCATAAACAATAAATAGCACTACCTTTAATAATATGTAAACATCTTTTCTAATATTAACGGTGTTATTAATACTCGTTAACTTTATTGACATGTCATATCATACAAGATATATTTATAATCGTTTGTTAATTATTGTTTAAAATAGATAGTTAGCCTTTAATCCTCATACTATGTATCTTATATACCCACTTAAAGTCCCATTTAGATTAGAAATTAAAAAAACAAAGTTATTTCTCTTTCAAACTCCCCCACACAATGCATTAAAGATTACTCATTGAAAATTTCAAGGTCACTCATTTAAGAAGAAGTGTATTTTTTTTCATTTAGATTATTAATTATCACTCTTTATAGTTTCTCTTATTCATTCCTAATGGAGAGTATATCGAGAAATGTGTTTTATATTGTTCATTGATGAATTTATAAGTGTATAAAGCTTATATATACATTCACAAAATGACTAAAAGGGAAAGAAAATATTCTAAGAATAATAGATTTTCAATATGAAAATATTGGCAAATATTATTATAAGTTATGAAGATGCTAAAAATATTTAAAGTGTAAGAATTGGAGAGAAATAATGAACTGAAAATATGGAGAATTCTTCTGTGATTTTTATGTGTTATCAATCCCCCTTAAGCTCATAGGTGTAGCAATAATGAGCTTATCTTGAAGGCAATTAAAGGTAAAGGCTACTAACACTTTCTTCATGACATTAGGAATTTGATCCATGATCAAAATGTGTTAAATGAAGAGCACCTATTTGGCAACCAAGATTCGAAGAAATAGGATGTCAATCTCAATATGTTTAGTTTAAATAAGAGAGATTGGATTAGTGATAAGAAATGTAGCTTCTCAGTTGTCATACCATAATGTTGGTTTAAGGTGAGGCAATCTAATTTATCCAAGAAGCAAGTTAATCCAACAAAGTTCAGTAATTGTAAATGCAATACTTCTTTATCCAGCTTTAGTGCTAAAGCAAGCAACATTGGGTTATTTCTTAGCACTCAAAGAGATAATATTTGTTCTTAAAAAATGCAATAACTATAACTAAGGTGACGATCATCTAGACAACTAAGCTAGTTAGTATCATAGTAGACATTAAGGATGAGGTTATTGCATTTAGTTAGTTGGATGCCACATGAAAAGGTTGATTGCAAATATTGGAGAATCTATTGGACTGGTATAGTGAATGTTAGTAAGGAAATGAAGGAATTGGATACTTTATTTACATCTATTTGGCAACATAGCAAATTTTGTAACAATCAAGAGAACAATCGAGTTTATGTTTAGTTTGGAAAATCCATTTATATCCATCAATGTTGGAAATGGGTAATGGATGGATGAGGGTCTAGGTTTGATTACTACAAGAAGCAATGAACTCATCAAACACAACTTAGTACCAATTTAGGTATTTAATTGCTTATCTGAAGGATGTGGGTTCAGGTTCATGAAAGCATTAAGTGATGGTGTTGTATAATATAGTTAGAAAAGGAATGGGAAATATAGGAACAATCATAAGTTTGAGTAGTCATAGGATGCCATAGTGGTAAGGGTGGTGAGTGGGGTGTAGGTAAAGGTGATGTTTTCAAGGACAGTTGGGGAGTTATAATAGGAAGGTTGAAAGTTATAGGTAGGGAATTTAAGTAGGTTTAGAAGGTATGGGAATTAGAGATTTGGGTTTTATCATAAAAGAAAGTGGTTTCAATGAAGCAAATATGGTAAGAGATGTATAGTTTTTGAGTTTGAGGATCAAGGCCATAGGGAAGTATCTCAAGGAAGCACAGGGTGTGGATTTCAGTGTAACTTTGTTAGAGCAAGTAACTCCAAGAAAATGAAAACATGTGTAATCAAAACACGAAGACAAGAGATGATAGGTTTATAAGGTGATTTATGTAAAGTATATAAGTGATAAAGATTAATTACTTACACTACAATAGAGAAAGCATCAAACCAAAAGGATATTGGTAAAGAGGCTAGATAAGAAGGGTGATGCCAGTTAAAAAAGACATCGAAAGACAAGTGTTTTTTTTTTCCTTAAAAACATTAGTTATAAGGATTTATCACATTAGTTTATTTGATGAAAGACGAGACAAAGTTGACAAAGTAACATGACAAAGATGACCAAGAACATCATATAGGTATGAAGATTTAAGGTTTGTGGATAGAGTGAAGTGTGCAATAGAAGAGATAGAAAGAGTATTACCATTATCAACGATCACTTGATTTGAACCTTAGTATAGCATCACATATTCAATAAGTTATGGATCGGAGGTTAAATAAGCTAATATACCAATTTTAGGTTGCCATTCAATGATATCGCTTTAGGTAAATGAAGAGATGTCATACTTTGATTGAATGTTCATAATATAAAAGGTTGTGTGAAGTGTGTTTAGGTCGAATCATGAGGTGGATTGGTTATTTCTTGACTCATAATGCCTAAATCGAAGATTCATAACAATATGTCCCCATTTCTAACATATTTGACATTATCAGGTATGGAGTTAACTATAATTTTGCTTATTTGCTTATTAGGCTTAGGCAAATGGCATTTGATGTAGGATGGAGTTTGGGTTCCGAAGGTTTTAGATTAGGATATATTTATAATTTAGATTGGGTGGGGTGTTAGGTCATGGTTTAGGCTTGGTCCTCTTAAAAAAAAGGGGAAAGGGGGAGTTAGGGTTATGAGTTTGGGCGTAATAAATTTTGTTGCCAATGTGACATCTCCCACATTTAGATAATCACAAGTTTGTAAAATTGTCAATACTTAATTTTTCTATATTAGGTAGTTAATGACATCAAGTGTTGTTGTTAGGAAGTTACTGATATTGGCCATTGGAAACTCTATAGTTTGTGATGTAGATTGATATGTAGACATATATATATGTTTGAAATGTTCTAAAAAAAACTTTGGATGATGGTTTAAAGAAAATGTATTTATTGAATGTTAGGTTTACTATAGAAAAGTGTGTTATTGGAAAAATGTGGGTTAGAAGAAAATTATAAGACAAAGTGGCCTTTTGATACTATAATAGAAAGTGTATAGAGAAATGTATTTTGTATTTCTCATTCATGAATTTACAAGCATATGAGAATATTTGCAAATATGCTCATAATGATAGAGATGCTAAAAATATTCCAATTACTAAAATTATACAGAATGATTGATTTGAAAATTTAGAGAATTTCTTTTTGATTTTCATGTGTTATTAATTCCTTCTCCTCCCAGTTTTTATTGCAAATTCATAACTTTGTACAATTTTTACAAAAATTGTAACCAAGTTCGAGAAGTAAGAAAGTATAATCATCATAGATAAAAATGTAAAACTCGAGTTTAAACAAAACATTCTTAAGACTCATGCACTTATTTGCTATTAAATTTGATCTCTAATTATCATCCTCTTTAAGAAAATATTTTAAACAACTTTATAGTTTATACAAGTTAGTTTGAAAGAGATTTTGTCGGTGTTGATATTAGAGATGATTTTAATTTGAGTAACAACAAATTAAAGGAGTTTTGGAAAGTGAGAAAGAGATTTTTAGAGAATGAAAATATATTAAAATTTTATTTTATTAAGTACTACATTGTTTGGCTTTTACACATTTAGTAGTTTAAGGGTCTCTTTGTTTTACTTCTTTTGTTTGTTTTTTATTTTTATTTTTAAATTTGGTAAAAATTTTATTTGAATAAGTTTTTAGTTTATTTTTTTCATTTTAGTTTTATAATATTTTCCTAACTAATAAAAATCATAAAAGTAGCTTTGGTTTTCTATTTTTAATTTTTGTCATAATTTAATTTTATTATTAACTCAAATTCCTTTATTTAATATTAACTACTGACATGAATTTTGAATAATATAACTTGTTATAAATTTATCATAGTTTTTTTATAATTAATTTAACATTTAAAAATTTAAAATAAAAATCTTAAAATTTGATAAATATTTATTAAGTTTATTTCAATTTAAACTATATTTAAATAAATAAACACATATAGAATTTACAACTTCACAATTATTTAGTTATACTGTTAATAAATTTATGATTTTAATTCTTATAAATATTTAAATAAATAAATTGTTTAATTAATTCATAAAATTAATTTATCTCCAAATTTTATTTATTTATTTGTCTTATTTCTTATTTGTTTATTTATTTACTTATTTTTATCTTTTATTTGTATTCTTTACCTTTTTATTTTTATTTTTTGTTATTTTGATTTCTTTATGTTTTTATTTTGGTTTTGAATTTATGTATTCTTACTTTATTCCGATATTATTTTATATAGTTATTTGTTTATATTTTTAGCTTTTATTTTTCAGTAGATATATCGAAAATAATCTTTCTACTAATTAAGGGTAAAGTTAAGTACTTATAGACTTTCACAAATTGTGCGTCTAAACGGAATTTCTACTTAGATGTTATTATTGTAGATGGAAAAATACTAATTTGACTAGAAAAAGTCAAATAAGATGACATATTAGTGAGGTTAACAAATTTTAATAACATCTTTAATATTAACATAGACATGTATGAATTATTGAAAGTGGTTTTATTTTTTATTTTTTGAAAGTGAGGATTGTTGAAATAATTTATCGTTTTAAGAAAATGTCTTGTACTTCTTTTCTTTCATCCAACAGACCAAATTATAATTAAGAGGATAACAGAAGTAAAAAAAAACTCGATTCACCGTACAGCTTTCCATCTCTGGGGAATTGGATCCTTTCAAAAGAAAGAGAAGGAACCCTGATCACATGTCTAATGCTGTGGTCCTAATTAGTACTGGAGAATGATCTCAAGTCACATTGCATGTTGCAATCACATTTATTAATTACAAGCCTAAGATAGCGAGAGGCACGTGAGATTCAACAGCATAACACATACTAATATTCCCATTTTAAGTTCTTTTTTTACATCAAAATTTTTAAAATCAATAGAATTAACAGATCAGCTATTCTCCCTTGGATTTTATTTTAATAATTATCTCCCTCTCAATTTCAGACTCGCTTAACAAATTTATCACAAGGCCAACCTCAGGGGGTTTACATATCAACCATTCCTCATTTCGTATAAAGCATATCAAAAGCGGGAAAACGAGAACGTCCCTACCAGCAATTTCTAAGCAAAGTACTCTGTTACATTGACATTATTGAGTCGTCACATGGGGGATGTGATGAACAGTACGCAAAATTTGTCCCGCATGCTCAAACCTGTCTATATAGAGTTTTGCTAGGAATTGGGCGCCTCGTTGCTTGGGGTTAAGCAATAGCACAAGGAAGAGACATTTCGTATGTACATCATTGCAACTGGGTCCAATTAAAACCCCTCACATCGTGAACATGTAGCTTAACTCCAAGGAAGAGACATTTCGTACGCACATCATTACAAAGGGGTCCAGCAGACGACGACGTTGATGGAATAGAAGCACCAAGTTGTTAAATGCACGGTTAAAGTTTGTCCTTGGGGTTGGTCGTTGGTCACGTACACTAAATTCTAAATAGTGCTAAAGCGATTGTAGCACGTAAATAAGCCAGCGCAAGTACTAGCGGAGGGTCCTTTTACAGCGATAGAGCCAAGTAGCCAACCCCGATTCTTTCCTTCAATAATTGACATTGGAAGGAAGGAACCCCACCACACGTGTTCTACTGTGTCTCCACCATAACTATCATTTAAATTAAAAAATTATTTAGTCAGTTAGTAAATAATAATTTTAAAATAAAATCTTTTATTTAATAATAATAATTACTAAAAAACCACCAATTGACAACTATATAATTGGTCTCTATTGAAATGTATCTTAAAGATGAATCAGTTGAGATAAATTATAGAATCTTGAACTATTTGAAGTTAAAGTTTATGGTCACGAACTCTTGAATATTTTTAAACGATTTTTAGATATTAGGGATTTTAAGTGTTAAGAGTTTTGAGTATTTAAAAGAATATTCGAGTCAAATACATCGTTTAGTTTTGAGTTATTAACATATCGATTATTACATTGTAGGATTTCATAAATTCTTATTTCCTTTTGCTTGACTTTATAACTAAAGTTATAACTTATTTTTTGTTATGATTTTTTTTGGAAAATAAAAATGTCATTTACTAAAGCAAAGCAAACTATGCACAAAATTACAATGGGACATCAGTTATCCCTAGGATGTTAACAAGCAATAAATTACAAAATCACCAAAACATTTGTCACAATATTAGGAAGAGATTGATAAGAAGTGAATAGGCTATGAGGATGACTATTTCATAAATTCCTTGTATTCCTCGTTAATGGATTCACCTTTACATTCGCCCTACGAGCCACCACTATTTCCCTTATTTATTATGGAGTTTTGTGTTGTACTATTAGAGGCATTATGAAGTCTCAAGTTGTCTTCCCTCCATATGGATTATATGTACCTGGTAAAAGCTATTTTGAAAAGAATTCCATCCTATTTTAGTTTTCCTAGCAGGGTCTTGGCTCATTCAAGTATTCTTGGCCAATCCCTTGGTGCACAAAAACTTGCAAAATATGTTGAATTGTAAATCGTATTATGAGGGAGTAGTTGCATTGGAAAAAAAAGAAGAAGATGATTTTTGGTTTTAGTGTGAGTTTTACAAAGCAGACATAGTGGATCAATGTTCCCAAAATACTTATCTAGTTCTAGGTTTGCTTAACCACTACCTCACTGATGAAAGAGGCCTTAGGGCTAAATGTATTATTCTAAACCAGATCAAACCAAGAAACCTTAGGTGAATAAGGTTTGAAAATCTAAAAACATGAAGTATTAGTGAACTTATAAGAGTTGTTTCCCTCCTAGATTATCATATCCTCTTCTTGTTGATTAGGATTATGCTAATGAACAATGTTGGCTAGAATGGAGTCACCTCTAAAATTGGTCAGTTAGTTATCATATGGAATGATTGTTCTTAATCTAGCCTTAATGGAGATCTTGGCAATAAGATGATTTAGCTTATATCTCTTATAAAGATGACTTAAATTAGTCCAATTATCAAACTAGATCTAGGTTCTTTTCCCATTTCCCACCTAAGCTTTGATAAAAGGATAAATCTGATCCCTTAATCTCAAGATCTATATGATACTCCATAATAGCTCCTCACTTGTTTTTATCTTCCAGAACTTAATATAGAATAGGTAGTATTCATTGATCCATTTAGACCATAAGGATTCTTTTTCCACTAACATCTTCTATATCCTTTTAGATAGAAGTACATTCTGCGTAACTTGAATTGAAACTAATCCCAATCCTCCTTCCTATTTAGGCAAACATAAGTCATCCCATTTAACTTGTACTCCCTTGGATATATCAAATTTCCCTGACCATAAGAAGTTTTTGATGCATTTTTCAATCTCCCTAGTTAACTTGTTGGGCATGAATAAATGTGTAAGCCAGTGGACACTTAAGTTTCTTAAAACTGAGGATATGAGCCAAAGTCTATTTGTTATGGACAAGAATATGTTCTGCCAATTATTGATTTTGTTCTTGAATTTTTCCAAAGAAGGTATACAATCTGCATTTTTTTATGATTTTTGTTGTTAAATTATTGCGTTTGAGAGGCTTGATTGAATTATTGAATTCATGAAATTATTAGAATGATGTAAGTAGTGATTAAATTAGATTCAGATAAGAGAATTTGATAAAGAAATTTGTTAGTCAAATGTATTGTTAAAGTTAAATATTTTTATATTTTAAATATAAATTTTCATAAAATATCTAATTGGGATGATTATAGATATTATAGAATATATATATTTCATAAGAGAACACCAAAAACTAATATTGAACCCAAACATGGGTTTTTGGCATAAAAAACATATTAATTCATTTTACTATCAATATTGAGTATTATTTGATATTTTGATTATAACTTTTAATGGGAATATCAAATTATGATAATTGGAGAGATAATGAAAATTTAAGAGAATTATTTATAATTCATAAACAAACACCTGAAACTAATAAAGTCTAATTAAACTCCTAACTAAACTCCTGGTCGATCCCCAATTGATAGAGGGTGTAACTTCTTAGGTAAAAGCATTCAGTTGGCTGAAAATTGAGTTCATTTAAATGAATTCTTCGACGGTATAAAACATTTTTTTTGACTTACTGAAAAGAAAGAACAAAGAGAATTGGTAGCACAGGCAATAAAAGGCATTAAAGCTATGAAAAGAGGGGGTGATTTAAGTGAGATTTGACATCAAGGTTGGAGATTTAAGTAGCAATAAGCCATTTTAACATCAAGAAAGAGATTTAAGGTATGTTTCATACGAGTAATTGGTAATATGCAAAACAGGATTTTTAGGATGTGCTTTAATGGTTATATATTGTTAATTAATGAATTTTGTGATTTATGGTTGTTTGCATATTTTAGTTTATCAAATTTTAGTTTAGAATTATGGAAGCACTTTGTTGAGGTTACGGTGGGTTTTTAATTTCCTTTAATTTATAGTTTTAGGGGTCTATTCATTTTTGTATGAGTGTATTGTTATTGTTATTGTTGATATGTAATTATTTTATAGTGGTATTATGTGTAATTACATTTTATTATGTAGATTTTTGCGTGTGAATGTCATATATAATCTTTCTAGTGTATTTTACTATATGATGAAAGGAGTGTATGTCTATTTGTGGCGATGTATGGAGTGTAAATATTTGGAGATAGATGAAGACAAAAATCAACTTATTGGTTAGGAAAATTAGTCAAATCTAGATTAAGAAAAAAAAGCTAATCTATTGATTAGATCAAATTTATAGAGATAAATTAGACACAAACCAATATATTGGTTAAGATGAATTTTTGGTGCCTATCATGAATAGATACAAGATATTGTATGTATGTTTAGCTATAATTTTTGCTTCATTAAATGTGTTAGTTGTTAATTGTATTGTATGTGTGCATTGTTTTTTATAATTATTGACATATTTTTGGAGTTTAAAGTTTCATGTAGGCACAAGTATTGAGCTGATCAATTAAGAGGTATTGAGTTGATCAATTAAGTAGCTACATTTATGAATTGTTTTATTGATGTATGCTTTCTTGTTCTAGTTATGATTGCAAGTAAGGAACTCAAGAAGGAATATGGAGACCGAGAGAGTTATAAACACATTCTTTATAAAGTTGGTTCCTAAAATGCCTTTAAATAGAGAGATATTTAAATTAATCCTTATTGAGATTGTTTAGTATTATTTCAATCATTTATGTGTTGTAATTCTAGATAATTGATTTATATGTTTGGATGTAATTTATTAATAGGACGAAAATTTATTATGGACTTAACAGGATTGGTATGGGTTAGGGACATGGCATATACACCTAAAAATTTACCTAGTGGGCCCTTAATATATAAGATACTATACTTTATTAAAAATTATCATTTAATTATTTATCACAATACAATTCAAATCCTTTTAAGAAAAAGTTAATTATCATTTTTTGGTTGGTCTTAATAACTAGTTATTATATTGTTACTTTCCTATAGAATTTAATTAGCACTTTTTTATTATGCATAAAAAATTAAAAACTGTAATAGCATAAGTTGAAAAACCTTGTATGTTTATTAATGTATAGAAGCCCGATCAAATGGGCCATGATAGGCCTTTGATGGCTTAATGTTACCCTCAAGTCCCACTGTTAGGTTATCCAAGACCTAATGTTAGGCTTGAGAGTAATTTCAAGGATCCAAATGCTCCCATTTATGGCAACCTTTAGGAAGCCGTAATTTCAATAAATAAGTATGAGTTGTGATTGAACTATTATGGAAAAGAGGCTTTCTTATTATGGGGAACTAACATATAGATTCACATTCTAAAGATATAGTTAGAAAGTCACTCAAGGACAATGTTGCTTATACCATATTTAGCTACACTATAAGAGGGCATCAAAAAGTTAAATACAATAAATCCTATACTTCAACCATTGTACATTAATTGTTTCCTTCAAAATTTAAAATCCCATCTCCAAAAACTTACAATGGACTAATACATTCTACTAGTTGCATAATGTGTTACTTGAAAATCACAAACCTATAAGGGCATTAGATGTGTTAAAACATAACATCTTTTCATTAACATTGATAGGTGTCACTATAAATTAACACTAGGCTTTATCATACATGTATATTTTATGTTTATAAAGCTTAGAGAGCATTTTGAGTCAAATTTTATGAGAAATAAATGTAGGACTAAGGATTTAACAAAAATTTTTAATATTGTTCATATGTAAAGGGAAATGTTTTTTTAACATAGAAGTCACACACTTACTATACCTAAACCCTACTATAGCAATGGTCAGTTATAAGAAAAGTCTTAAAAGCTAAACACTTATAATGGTCTTTATAACCATAATTGCTGAAAGCAAGTAGCCTTGTAGAAATACAAAAAATTGCATAAAATTTCATCAATATGGAAGAAGAACAAAAATCTCTAGATAGACTTGTATTAGAAATCTAGTCAAGGAGAGTTAATAAGAAGAAGGATAAGGAAGTTTCAATGCAAAAGACTAATAAGAAACAAATAAATGATATACAAAAGTGTGGGCATTATAAAGATAACATGGATGTAGATTTTCCTCCACTAAATGCCTCTAAATTATGTTCAAGAGAAAGACTTATCAATAAATTTTTTAGAATGAATTTAGAGAGCATTATGTTTGTATTTTGATGTTTTCTATGGGATTTATATTTAACATGACATATTTTATTTCATATCTTATTTTAGTCCCTCAATGAAGACGGAATGAATTTAGGAGATTTAAGTCAAGATACAAAAATTTTTTATACACTCTTGGCAACGGAATTGTAACATAGTATTAATATAGTACCATATTGCTAAGCTTTCTATGTAAACAATATAGAACTGATATAGACTTATGTTCAAACTGATGTTGACGATGTTTTGTTATATACAAAAATTCAATAGGTTTTAATTAATATAAGAGTCTAATATGGTCTTATGTTTCGGTCGTATTAGATAAAAATTCTAGGGTTTCACATTTTAAGACAGAGGTGATAGAAAATAGAAGGGGAAAGCTTTTAGGGGACTACTTTTGGAACTAAAAAATCAATCAAGAGTTGATTTGAGCACTTGGAATTAAGAATAAAACAATATTGGAGAGGAAAATAAGAAGGTTATTAAGATTCATTAAGAACATTTAAGATTCAAGCTATCATAATTCAACCTTCTTTCTTTAGTTCTTTATTATTTTATGGGTTTTCTTTATTTTATTATGAACTAATTTGGATCTAGATCTAGAAGGGATGGATCCTAAAATTGAAATTTTTTGAATTGAATCTTGATTTAATGAAAGATTTCAATTTTGTTGAGAATTTTTCATGATTATAATATATTGAATTGAAATTTTTTGTGATTTAATTCAAATTCATTTGATTTTTTACATCAAGATCAAGGGATTATTTGCATAAATAGATCACAACATGAACAATGAAAGTTTCATTAAATCCTATAGATTGGACCACATAAATCTTCAAAGTTAGGGTTAAACCTATCATAGGGATTCTTAAAGTGAAGTAATGCATTATTAGAGGTTTTAATTTGAAAGAGATTTTAGTCAATTAGCTTAAGAATGTGAGCTATATATATTACTCGAAAGAGAACATTATTGTAAATTTAAAATTCCTACTAATATAAGGAACTAAGATTAATCATTGAGTTAAGACAAATTCAAGACATATGAAAGTTTTTATGGGAACCTTTACCTGGATCGATCTTACTTGTTGATTATTTTGATCTTATTCATTGTTTTAATTCGGTGATTTAAATCATTTTTCTTTTTTTTCTCTAAATTAATCATCGATTTCATTAAATTAGATAATAGGGAGATAACTAGTACTAGTAGTTCTACTCCTTATGGAATCGACACTCGACTTATTGAAAATATACTATAGGAAATGATAAGTGCACTTACTAGGTAATTCCTTTGGTATTGTTTTATGTTTCATTATGCATATATTATTGATCATGTTTTTAGTGTTGTTGTGGGGACTATAATATTAGGAAATTCCTACTTTTATCGATCTAATTATTTTCTGTTTTCTTTTCTTTTTTATTTTTATTAATCTAAAAAAATTTTGTTTCTTTTTTTATTTCTTTACATTCAGAGCTATCCTTTTTATATTATGTTTGTGGATAAATTTTAGGATTTCGAATAACTAACAACTATAATCAAAGGATTGGGAGGATAGTATTCTATTAGGAATTTAGATATCACATCACTTATACCGAGATTGGATACTTGGAGCGAGAGGCCCAGTAATATGTATTTAGAAGTTTAACTAGTATTAGTGATGCAATATGACATTTATGGTGGTGACTACTTCAATCATGAATATCAGGCATTTTATAATATACGGCAACCAAATGAGTATCCAATTTTATAGGGAACTATTCTCATAATATCCCCCTATAGTGATACCTATAATTCAGCATGGAGATACTATCTTAACTTTGCTTAATTTAGCTCTATCTAGATTTTAACAATAACAACAATAATAAAAAATGGAAAAGTCTTAAGGAGTTCATAATGAAAGTCATTACTAAAACTTGAGGCTCACTTCTAGAATACTGAAGCTTTCATCCAAAACTTGGAGATTCTGTTTAGATAACTCATTAAGTTTATCTCTAAGGGCAACAAAGTGCTTTACTTTAAAACACCAAACCAAAACCAAAGGAGCGTATGGATGCAATAACTTTAAGGAGTGGAAAGTGGCTAGAAATTAAAGAGGAGTACAAAGAGAAAAAGGAAACAAAAGAGGAGGAGCTAAAGAAGAAGGTTATAGAGGAACTTTTAACATTCATCTTAAGTAAGGAGCAGTCCTACATCCTATAAAAAAACTATTACAATTAATCAAAGATCCACCTAGTTTTATTGTTCCTTAAAATTTTGAGATTTTGTTAATTAAAAAGACATTAATGGAACTAGTAGGTATTATTAATTTGAACTAAAATGTCTTTACTATACTATAATATATGACATATCTAAAGGTTGATAAGCCTTTATTTAGGAACACAAGTAGAAGTAAGATGTTAGTTATAGATCTAGGACGAATAAAAAGCTTAAGGAGAAGCCTAGCTAAAAGACTTATAAAGAAGCACTAGTTGGAAGTCAGCCTAATAATTTAGTCTATTCATTTTAATTTGTTTTGTTTAGTAATAGTTTCAGAATAAAGGTTTGAGTTTTAGTAGTTTTAAACCCATAGATTGAAATACTTCTTAATCAAATTTGAATATATTCTTATGATAAATTGTTTTAGGATTAGTGCAATGTAATTTTTTTGGATAACATGCAATACGATACTGTGTTAATCACATGCTAGAGCGTACCTAACTTCTTGAGAAGCTGAAAGCAACATAAACAAACACAGGAGAGAACACAGCTTTACATACAACTCGTATTAGTAAATACCCTCCTATGTTAGACTCGTGTTCTTGTTTCCTAAGCAATGAGTACTACCACAAAACATAGAGTTAACACATTCTTATTTAGTCCCACGTTACCCATCCAATTTTACGTATAAGAATAAGAAAAAAATATGCCATTATGTTACATTAGGTAAATTTTAGTTTTTTACATAGATAACACAAAGAAAATAAAGTTACATGTTATACATATGTTCATATTAACTATAAAAGTAGAGAGAATCCTTTAGAAACATAAATGTAATATGGTGTTGTTTAGCCACCATGTTTTTAAACTTATCAACACATAATGTTTGTGTTCCATCTAGCATAAAAGTTAATTACAAAAGATTTATTAACACAACCCTAACACAAGCTCATTTTATGATAAATGTCCATTTTATATTGTCTCCCTTTCTTTAATATTTAGTTAATAAACTAATATGGAACCATATTCTCTCTATCTACTTGGTGTTCTAATAATACTAACCATTGTCCATCTTATGTTTACACAGTTAACCAACACGTCCCCATGTAGTTCCTTGTAAGCCTTTTGTTACCTTAACACA
Source organism: Erythroxylum flavicans (assembly GCA_027576715.1). NCBI lineage: Eukaryota > Viridiplantae > Streptophyta > Magnoliopsida > Malpighiales > Erythroxylaceae > Erythroxylum > Erythroxylum flavicans. The sequence goes on from JANZXP010000006.1 coordinate 28,649,809, forward strand.
AGCTTTTCACAAATGTATGGCACCTAATATGCTATTGTATAAGGTTTGTGTTTTACTGTAATGTAATTTTGTAAACAGTGTTCGTAACAAACATCTTTTTCCCCTCTCTTGATTTTTCTCTCAATCGAATCACTTACTTTTAGTTTTTTACCTAAATTTGACTTACCTAATGCAATTTCTTCCTGGTTTCACTTACCAACCTCTAGATTTTTAAGTTGCATGCATTATTCTTCAAAAAATAATACTTGTTACAAACTTAAGGTTTTAGTGGAATTTTGGGATTTTCTTCCAAAATTTTAATCATCAATTGCTTGCATTCAAGATATGCTTCTCCTTTTAACATTACTTTCCATATAAGGTTTAATTTTTGATTTATTGGAGGGGATTTTGTGTGAATTGGAATTTATAATTTTTGTAATTATACTGTGAAGAAGTTGTTTGGGACATTTTGTATAATTTAATGTATGAATTCAAATTTTTAAGGGTTGATTGATTGCTTTCTGGATAAAATTTATTAATTATGGATCCTTTTAATATTTCATATTGGTAAATCTAGTTTGGTTATATTGATTTTCCATTTATTTTTAATTATAGTTAGATTTTGTTTGGTTGATAAATGATTTATTTTAGGGTTTGATGACAAATTAATGTGAGTTGCTGATTGAATTGGCTTATACGCTTAAAAAAATTGACATTATGGATTATGATTTATAGTTTTGTTTATATTTTGATATAGACAGAGTTTCAAAGTTGAGGTTAATGTATTATAGATGTTAGTGAATTCTTGGAGGTTTATATAAATAACAACCAATTTAATATAGGGGAATATTAACATTTTACTAGTTACTCAATCTTCATTTAAAACATTCTTATTATTAGATTCACTATTTAATAAGACGAGGCAATCAACAGTCATTGTATAACATACGCGAGTGAAAGAACAACTCTGATACAAGAAGCAGAGAATTGTAGCTTCTACATAAAGAGTGGTCACTCCTAAGATCCCGAGCCCTAGCACCTACCTACTTATATATCTTCGTTGTAGATATCTGATCTCATCTGCCACATATAAAGCAATCTTCTCATCCATTCCTTTAGTTGATAATTAAACTTTAGCTAGGCACTATCAAACTCTTCATATAAGGAAATTAAAAGTATCATGGTACATAAACTAAGGAGTCGTAGGAGAGCTGAACATGGGGACAAAGGAATAGTGGAAGGTAGATTTTAATGGTTGGGTAAAGTTCTTCAACGTTTGAGAACTAGTGTATCAA
>JANZXP010000006.1:28655175-28687730 GCA_027576715.1 Erythroxylum flavicans
AGGCGGGATAAGCCTATAAATAGACAAGTGCACTTGACTCACTTAGGGGACCACCACAAACCCAAATAATCATGCAATTCACATAATTCACATATCGGCCCAAAACGGCCCTTTTTCCGAAAGACATGAATTTATCATGCATTCTTTTTCTCTTGTCAACAAAAATATGCAACATTTTCCAAAATTCATTCATACACATAAAGAACATGTCAACAAGTTCAATTCATCATAAAGATCATAAATGCAAAATTTTAAAGTCTTAGGAAAGCATTTAATGCATTTATTGAAAGCACATTTATTAGGCTAACTTCTCAATTATTAAAAATGTCACCCACCTTAAATCCTTTAGCTTTATGCTTGATCAAAAGCCCCTTCCACTTGCTCCTCTTGTCTCAAATGTTCCTCTTCAAGACACAAAAATCCAAAATTACAAGAAATTCTAAATTGGAAAACCTAAGGAATTAAAAGCATGAAATTTATCTTAGAACAAGCATACCCATGCTTTTCCCTAAGCCATTTGAACCTAAACCCTCAAGAAATCCGAAAATTTACTCACCTTAAACTTCTCCCACGAATTTGCTTCTTGCCCCTAATGGAAGAGTAAATCCTCCTCTTTCACTTTCCTTCTTGATAAACACTCCAAAAACACCTTTCTAGAGCAAAGAAAGGTGAAACCCTAATTTCTTCTTCTTCTCTTCTTCTCTTCTTCACTCCACCGAAGCTCACTCTCTTCTTTATCAAGTAAGAAAAATTTGTTCTTCTTTCTAACACTCACGACACTCCCAACTCTTCTTTCATTCTTTCATTTACAAGAAGCCAAAAAGACCAAAATGCCCCTCCTTATAAGACTTAACTATTAATAACTTAAGTGATCTTCCTAAAATAACCCCACAAGATCATGTTCTTTCAATTTTAACTAACTCCATAAGCTTTTCTAACTTAATCTAAATTTCTCCTTTTTATACCATCAATCTTAAAAAAAAAAAATTTCCACCCCCATAAACATTATAATAATACCTAATCGCAACAAAATAATCAAATTAAACCTCAAAATAGACTAATCACATGCTTACTAGTAAGAAAAGAATCGGGGTCCAACATATGTTACTCAAGAAAGAATGTATTTGTAAATTTGGAACTCCTATAGGTCTAAATAACTAAGATAATTACTAAATCAAGATAAATTAAAGGTATAGTAAAGGTTTTAGGGTTATCATTATCTAGATCTTACTTACTTATTGATTGATTAATTTTATTCATTACTCTAATTTGGTTATATAAATTGGTTTTCTTTAATTTCTTTAAATCAATCACTTATTTCATTATATTATATAATTATAAGGAGACAGTTATTCCTACTAATTTTAGTCCTCGTGGGATTAACACTCAACTTAGGGGGCTATGCTCTAGAAAATGATAGGTGTACTTACGTAGGTGATTTCTTTGGTATTGTATTATGTTTACATATATCACACATCACCTATTAGAGCCTTTAAAGCCCAAGGATATATAGGTATGGTCGGTTCTATAGGGACTACGACCATAACTCAAAGGAATGTAAATATTTGAAGAAGTGTGTTAACATTTTGGTTCAAAAGTGTTAATTGAGATAAGTCCTATGATACAGCTCTATCTAAAACATGAGAGGTGAACTCAATAAGCTAGATCACTCTTATCCCATAATTAATATGGACCCCCTGTTAAAATCCCTTTTAAGTTAAAATCATTAATATGACAGTAGGGGAGCCTGAAATTAAACAAGACTCAAAGCAAAAAAAAAAAAATTCTTGAAGGGCCATCCCAACGCTATGAATGTAGTATTCTAGTTAACTCCTAAGAACAGAAGAAGATAGGATATTTCATTTAATATTGACCAATTAGACTTCTAACTCCCAAATAATAACATCATAGTAACTAGTACTTTAACATCAAATTTTAATGTGAAGATGATTCTTATAGATAATGTTATTTAATAGATATACTCTTCTATAATGTCGTCATCATTTTGGGTTTATCTATCTCAATTAGGAGATGTGTGCACCCTTTTAATAGGCTTTGTGGAAAGGAAAAATGCTTTTAGAAGGAAAGGTATCAACCCTTCTAAAAGTATGAACATATTTAAGATAAGCAATAGTGATAAGTCTAAAGAGAGATTAAAGTTGAAATACCTACTTACTGAATACAAAGACATCTTCACTTTAAAACCATTTTACATTCCTAAAATAAACTCCTCCATCATTACACATGACATAAATGTTGAAAGTAAATGCAAGTTTTTGAAGCAAAAGAAATGAACATTCTTCTTTGAGAGATAATAGTTCATCGACAAACAACTACAAAAATTATTATAGGCTAACTTTCTTTAAGAGGTCCATTACCCTGAGTGGCTAGCTGATGTGGTTCTAGTTAAGAAGAAGAGAGGGAAGTCAAAGATTTTTGATGAATTTACATGAATAAATTTTACCCTAATGATAACCACTTCCTTTCAAAAGTCAATCAACTAAATGCCACACATGCCACATTAGCTTAATTTCATTAACTCCTATTTTAGATATAATTAGATTTGCAAACATGAGGATCACCAAGAAAGCACTTCTTTTATTACACATAGGGGATCTTACTACTACAGGGTGATGCCTATTGGTTTAAAGAATGTTAGTGCTATTTATCATGACTTAATCAATAAAATATTGGAACCCTAGTTGGGGAGAGGCATAACAGCGTACGAGAGGATATGGTTATGAAGATTAGGGAAGGGGATGATCATTTAATAGACTTGAGAGACTGCTTTGGCACATTAAAAGCTATAAATTGAGTTTAAAACCTTAAAAATATATGTTTGGAGTCCCAAAGGGGAATTTATTTGGCTTTATGATGACTCTTCGAAAGGGTTATAAGCCTTTCATGATTATTATCTATATTTGCTAACAAGTATTTGCTGCTTCTCAAAATTTTTAGATGAATAAAGGAATTTCAGTGGAACAAAAAATACGAGAAGAACTTTGGGCAACTAAAAATATTCATGTAAGATCCCCCTTTGTTGTCCACCTCTATGTATCTAAGAAGTTAAACTTGTACATCATTGTATCATCAGAGGTAGTGACTTTAGTTTTAGTGATAGAGGAGCAAGGTAGCTTTATTTACAAGCACGTGAGGTCAATATCATAACAGACTTATTGTTAAAATATATGTTACATAAGCTTAACTCCTCAGGATGATTAGTTAAATAAACAGTAAGTTGAGCGAGTTCGATTTGAGGTTAATCCTTAAATATGTGCTAAAGGCATAAATGATTACGAACTTTCTTGTTAAATGTAGCATTGTAACTAAATGATAGGTATGAGAGGTAAGGATGCAGATGTGAATCATACATGTGGATAGATCTTTGGAAGAAGAAGAAAAAAGGACTAGTGTATGTTTATTTTTTCAAGGTTTGTATGGCTTGAAATTACATATGCTTAAATGCATTAGTTCAAGACAAATAATGATCCATATTATAAAGCCATACTACATGGAATAAGGTCGGTAGTTCACCCCAGGCTCGAGCCCTCATAATTCAATTTAATTTTGAAGCATTATGAAGATACCATAATGCTTTATGAAGTAGACAAAGGGCTTATGAAGATACCAATCCAAATTCATTCAAATAAGCCCTCATGAGGTAAACGAAGAAGCATTATGAAGACACCAATCCAAATTCATTCAAATAACAAGAACAATAACAGTAGACAAAGGGCTTATCCTTAGGGCATAGAACATGAAGGTTGATTCATTCCCAAATATAGATTCAAGCAAAAGACTTGCACAGGATGACATGAAAGTTCATGTAGAGCATATTAGGAGGCATATATTTTTTCCAAAAGGTTTTTAGGTGGGGCTAATACTCGGCCATCTTGAGAAAAGATGCAAAAAATTATGTGAAGACTTATGAAAAGTCCCAAAGACATTTAAATCTTCATCACAAACTTGTACCAAATCACATTTCAATATCCTATCTAATTCCCTTTTTATAATGGGGAATTGACATCTTCAGGCATTCCCTTATGTAGTAAGGAAGGGAAGGTCAAGCTCATCAACATTACAATAGACTATTTCATTAAGTGAGATGAGGTAAAGACATATACAACCATCATAAGTGGGACTGTGGAGCGATTTTGAAAAGCCAATATCATTAGTAAGTGTGAGATTTCTTTTATCCTAATTAAGGGTAACAAAACAAAATTTAATAATAAGAAATATAAAAATTATATGAATGAATGCAAATCATATTATGTTTTAGCTTGGTGGCCCATCTTTAGGCCAATAACCTAGTAAAAGTCACCAATATAACCATCTTGTAAGGATTAAAGACAAAGGTTGAATAAGTAAAGTGCACAAAGGTATAGGACATATACTCAATCTTATGGATATGTTGAAACAAACCTGTATTTGTAATTGAAGACTCTCCTTTCAACCTGACTTTTAGAGTAGAAGCCCTCATTCTAATAGAGTTAAAGATCCTTAGCTTGAAAGTGAGCACATTTTCAATAGGCATAAATAATTAGAAATTGAACAAATCTTGATTTAACCTATGAATGAAGGTTTATAATGCCAACGAAGAATTCATCATATCAATAAAGAATAAGGTTATACAACCATAAAAAGATGAAAGAGAAGGACCTAAAAATGGGGACTTAGTGTTTGTAAGATGATGTTTTTGAAAGATATGCAGTGACATTAAGGACCTTATTTGGACTATATCATTCCATATTATAAAGTTACCTAGGATTTGTAAATCATCATATATAAGTGGAAAAGAAATACCTTAATCTTAGGATGATAGTAACCTTCAACTCTATTATCAATAAAGTTTTGAGCCTTTTTTGAATTGTTTATATAGATTATTAAGAAAGTCCAACTAAGAGTTTGCATATAACACGTCATTAGGTCTGCCTCAAGTTCTATAAGGAAAATGATAGATAACAATTCAAAAGGTTAGGTCATTATGACCCTTAATAGTTCAATTTCAGCTTCGAGTCCTGTCACTAAGTCAACTGATGATGGGTTTTTAAATTCTACTATTCTAATACATGACTAGGGCAAGTGGACCCATCACTTTACACTAGTAAAGTGGTAGAAAGGGCCAATCCTGTAAGAAATGGAATAAGTATTGATTCTAATCTTGTTATTATTATTATTTAATCAATTATATTTTAGGTTTTGATTGATTTAATAAAAGAAAACTAAGTAATAGCTACCTTATATTACCTCTAGAACATTTGTCAAATAATCAAAAGAGAACACCAATACCCCTAAACTTATCTTGCAACATTGATTCAATTAGGAATTCAACTGATTGGAACAACGAAATTTCTTAATGTATGACCTGCATCTATTGATGTGCAACCGCTATCCTTAGATTGATTGGCCAATATATTTATCTTATTATATATACTCATAATTAACTAAGTTCTTTGAAACCTTAGAAAATGTTTTCCCTAATACTAGAAGAGTCTTATAGGTCTATATATGGATCCCCATTTAATGCTTAATATATGTATCTAAGTCAATCTACATATAGGTATTTCGACTATGTCTACATATATATTTAAATTATATCTAAGTTATCATTTATATATGATCAGTATTAGGATTGACATATGTAAATTGCAAACATATAAACCTTTATTAAAAAGCTAAACTAAACATATGAAAATTATTAAAGTACATATATATATATATATATATAAAAGAAATTCAACCCTCTATAGAAATATAATTCGATCTTGTAAGACAACTCTTTCACACATTTTCAAATGAAAAAGATTATTTAATGAGCTTATTACAATTACATTGAATTCATATTCATAATACACTATGAATAGTAAAGAAAAAGATTCCTCAGAAATACTCGATGTAGATACATTAGAATTAGAAGAAAATCAAGGTATTTTTCATTTAAATACTTTATTAACTCAAGATAAACAAGAACAAATAGCTAAAGCAAAATTAAATCTAAAATCTGGACAAGATATTCAGTCATCACTTATCAATACTATCTTTGATCGAAAAAATATAATTTATTTTGAAAAAATGATTCATGAAACACCTATTCAAATGAATCAATGTAATGGACATATCATAATTAGTCTAATAAATCAAGAACAAATAAGTAGACAATTAAAAAAGATACCTGAAAATAAAAGACATAAAATAGGTTATATTCATTTATCAACTATACAAATTTTATTAAAATCAACCTTTCAAGAAGGAATTGATTCACCCATTAGAATGGCTATTATAGATGAACGAATGACAAATTTAAATGATCAAATAATAGGAATGATGAATGGTAATTGAGCTTATGGAAAAATTAAATTTAATACAAGATTAAAATTAGTTATTCCTTTAAAATCACCACATTTAGATGATACTATCACTATTCCATATAAATTCTATAGAGAAAATTTAATGAACCAAGGACAATATCCATTTTCAATAACCTATCAAATTAGTTATGCTTTAACTAATTCTCATCACAGTATTGAATTTAAAAATACGGATCGCATTTATTTAGATAAATTATTTAATGATGAAGCAAAAGTAGGAACTAATTTTAGAACAAAGTTAAGATCTTTACCTGCTATTCAATAACCCATTATACCAAAAAGACATTCATTTTTTGATATACCCAACTCTTCTACTCAAGCTCCACTACTTAGATCTCAATCCTTTAGTTGACCTTTTAGTATGAATACACCAACTGAACACATAAAGATCACAGAACCTCAGTTAACAATTAATCAATATCAAACTGAAAGAAAATTAGATAAAATAGAAAATCAAGTTAAACAATTAACTGAATATATTCAGAAAACATTATGAGTGTATCCCAACAATTAGCTGAATTAATTCTACAACAAAAAGTATTTGAAGATAAAATTACTAATCTCTTAACACAGCAAGAAAAACTAAATAATTCAATTCAACAATTACTTCATGAAAGTCTCACTGCCATTTATAAACATATAAATCACGTAGATAATCGACTAGGAAATATCAAACAACATATAGAAAGTATGGAAAGAAAACAAATCCCCCATTTGGTATCAAAGCCTAGTAATTCAACTATTAAAATTGAAGTAAAACCATGGACTCTCTAGAAGAAATTCCTACTAAATTAATAGCATCCGACGATAATATAGAGCAAGTCAAAAAAACTATTCAAGTACAATTAAATGATATTATACAATTAGTCAATCGATTAACATTAAAAACTGATACTATTGAGCCAAACCTTAGCAGTGAATCATTAACTGAACATAATTATAATATTACCGAAAAAGAAATAGATAAAGATGAAATTATTTATGGATATGAATTTGATCATGATATTTTTACGAATCAACCAAGTACTAGTGGTGTAAAAGATTCCAAAGACAATGTTGAAGCCACCACCGGTGTAAAAAGGAAAAAAGACTATCAACCAAATATATATTCTTAGACACCAGATAATAATGAAGATTTTTTAAATAAACAAGGTTATTATAAAAAAGGATTTAAAGTTCGAAAATATCCGCTTGAATATCATCCCAAACATACAGCTTTAGGAACAGATGGAATTCTCGATATAGATTTTGTATTAAATCCAGAACAGTTAATATTAGAATGGTCAAATAAAATTCAATTATTATTACAAATAGATAAACCATTTGGAGAAACAATTAATAAAAACTTAATGCCTATATAGATACAGGTGCAACTATTTGTATTGCATCAAAAACAGTCTTAAATACTTGGAAAAAATTAGAAAAACCTTTACAAATTAGGATAGCAGATGGAAGTTTTAAATATATATGGTATGTAAGTTATTATAATAATATCATTATAGAAAACTATATATTTGCAGTACCATCCATTTATCAACAAGAATAAAGTTTACCTTTTATAATTGGAAATAATTTTCTCAAATTATATAATCCCTTTTGTCAATATTTACATTATATAACCTTAAAAACCCCTTATATAAAGTCCATTAATAAAAAATCTGTTATTCTTAAAATTTTGATTTATCATACTTCTTATGTGCAAAAATTACATCTCTTAACAACTAAATTAGATTCTCTTTAATTTTACTTAGTAAATAATACTACTTTCCAACAAGTAATAGAAACCTTATTAGAGCAAGTATGTAGTGAAAATTTGTTAGACCCTATAAAAAATACAAATCAGGAATTAATTGAAATAAGACTTAAAAATCCTCATCAAGAAGTAAATGTTAAAAACAACATTCCTTATTCACAAATCAATGTTCAAGAATTTGTTACTGAATGTACAGAATTATTAAATAAAGGATTAATATCTCCCAGTTTTAGCAAACATTTGGCACTAGCCTTTTATGTAAATAATTCAGCCGAACAAAAAAGAGGAAAATGTAGAATGGTTATTAATTATAAAAAAATAAATGAAGCTACTATTGGAGATGCATATAAATTACCAAGGAAAGATTATATTATTAATAAATTAAAAGGACACAAATGGTTTACTACATTAGATGCAAAATCGGGATGTTGGCAACTTAGATTACATGATAATACAAAAGATTTAACAGCATTTTCCTATCCTCCACAAAAACATTATCAATGGAATGTATTGCCATTTGGACTTAAGCAAGCTCCTATTATTTATCAAAGATTTATGGATAATAATTTATTAGGATTAGAAGATTTTACATTTGTGTATATTGGTGATATTATTATTTATTCAAACCAAGACAAATTTGATCATTTGAAAAAGTTAAACTTGTATTAGAACGATGTAAAGACAAAGGAGTAATTCTAAGTATAAAGAAAGCAAAAATTGCTAGACAAAATATTGAATATTTAGGAATTGAATTTAATAACGGATATTTAAAATTACAACCTAACATTTTAGTCAAATTAGAAGAATTTCCGATAAACTAACGAATGCCAAACATGTATAACAATTTTTAGGACTTTTAAATTATATTTCTGATCAAGGATTTCTTAAGGATTTAGCCAAAGAATGAAAATGCTTACAATTAAAATGTAGCACAAAGCATCAATGGACATGGACAGAGCAAGACACAATTGCAGTTCAGAAACTAAAAACTCTCTATAAGCATCTTCCTCTCTTATATAATTATCTTCCCATGGATACATTGTTGGTACAAACCGATGCCAGTATAGATACATGAACAGGGTGTCTTTTGGCACAACCACCCAATACAAAGAAGCATCTACTATGCAAATCTACAAATGGAACTTTTAGTTCCTCTGAACTCAAGTATACAACACATGAAAAGGAAACACTAGCCCTTCTCAAAACCTTGAGGAAGTGGAGAATGGATCTATTACCCGTTGCATTTCAAGTGCAAACGGATTCAAATTATCTATGTGGATTCACTAAGTATACAACAAGGACTAATTATAACCAAGGCAGACTCATCCGATGGCAGCTTGAATTAAGCCAATATAATTATACTATTAAGTATATTCAATCTTCTGACAATTATCTTGTAAATATTTTAACTCAAGAATGGAAGCAGCTATTTTAAAGTTGGAAGAAGCATTATCACAAAAGGAATTAGAATTGTTGAACCTACAACAACAAGTTGGATCTATCACAAAAGATATTAATCAGCTGAGAAAAACCATTCAAATGTTGAAACAAAACCATACAAATCAACCATCAGTTACAACCATTCCTTTATCTAGCACTCCTATAGACATATCTAAACCAAACTCAAACACTGAACCTATTCCTTTAATCACTCCTTCACAGATTACCAAAAGTACCTCTTCACAACCAGCAACGTCTATTCAAGCATCACAAAAGAAACAAGATCATTCTGAAGGAAAAACCTATGTAATATACAATGGACCTATGGTTGGACTCTATGATGAATGGCACAAAGCTGCTATACATATCACTGGACGCTCTGGCATTCTACATAAAAGTTTTACTTCTCACATGGAAGCAGAAAAAGCATTTGCAGAATTTAAGAATCCAGGACTTCGACCTCAATACAAACAAGCATTGGAAACACCTACACCTACAACTAGCAAAATGGTTTCATTAAGAAAAGTTCCAAACATGGATCTAATCAATTCAATACCAACCAAAGATGTACAACTGAAAGCTCGCAAATTAACATCAGAAATATTTTATGAATGTTTTCAAGCACTCAATAATTGGACCGAAGAATCAAAGATTTATCAATATTATCCTCAGAATTGAGGCAAATATGGACCAAAAGCAATCATTCTCCCAGATGCAGACCCGCTCACTACTTATCTCTTCTTTCATAGTGGACTTATTGATACAATTTATCTACTTCATTTAAATCTCCTCTCGGAATTCCCCACTGGATTCATTCAGGCTATCAAGAACTATAAGGATCGTTTTGCCAAAGATCGCGAAATATTCATGAAGATTTGGAACAACTATCCTATTTTCACTACTGGTGATCTACACGATGGAGAAATTAAGGTTGGACGCATTGTATTTATTCAAATTAGAATCAGTAATAGCTTATATCCAAGCATTGATGAAGCTTCGAAGCATCCATTTGACTGGGAATTAGTAAATCATTTTAATCTACAATGTCTTGAAAGCGTATTCATCCAAGCAAGCAGAATTCAGGTAGACTCTACAATCAAGATCAATTATAAAGGAAATAATCTGATTATGATCTCTTCATACAAGTTAGCAATTACCCCAGATGCACTACAACTCATTCAACAATTTATCCAGCCATTTATCACTTTAGAGGGCATTTTAACAGAAGTAAACAATACATGGAAGTATGCTATTTGCAAACAATTGCAGTATCAGCCTCTGCATAAATGTTCATTTTGCACAGGTCAAGCACAAAGCGCTCAAGATTCATAAGACAATAAATCTGTGGAAGCCATTATTGAAGAATAAAGACACAACCATGTAGCAGCACTAATTAGTGTCGGTAGAAACCGACAACCCTTGTAAATAATGTAGATTCTTTAGTCTTTGTCTTCTTTTTGGTCTTTTAGGCGAATCTTACTTTTTCTTTTTACTTTAGCATCTTTTACTTTTTCTTTCTGTCATGTCACTTTACTTTCTTTCTACTTTCTTTTACTTTTCTTGATTCCTTCGGTAGCTAGTTAGTTTACTTTTTCTTGCCTATATAAGGCCCCCGTTGTAACCTTTCTCTTCATGTGAAAATAAACTACTCCTTCTCTTACCTCTCTCTTGCCGTTCAAACCTGTGGATTGGTGTTAAGGCTTTGAAGGTATGTGGATGAGTTCTTTATTTTTTCATCACCGTATCATATATGCACACATCTTAGTTCTTTATTAAGTATTCGAATTATTTTATTATTTAACTAGTCAAATTAATCTTTTTTCTAACGCCCCATATTTACTTTATTTACCCAGTTTTAGAGAATTAAATCAAATGTTAGCAATTAGTAAAGAAGTTTACCATCATTTACAACTAGATTTACAGAATTATAAAAATGAAATGCAATATTATATCATTTAAGCATGCCTTCATATTTAATACTTTGTTTATTCTTATTCTTCTGTTCTTTATTATTTATACAAATTTTGATTAAATTTATTGAAATTTGTTTTTTCGTATTAGATTCAAATTTATTAAATCTCTGTTTTATTCTAATTGAACGATATGGATTTACTACAGATATAAGAGAATTTTTATATATTCAGTGTTTAATCTTTCGAGATGAATTTCTCTTCTCCATCGTGTAGATCACCAATAGTGAAAATAGGATAGCTGCTCCAAATCTGCATGAATATTTCGCGATCTTTGGCAAAATGATCCTTATAGTTCTTGATAGCCTGAATGAATCCAAGGGGGAATTCCGAGAGGAGATTTAAATGAAGTAGATAAATTGTATCAATAAGTCCACTCTGAAAGAAGAGATAAGTAGTGAGCAGGTCTGCATTTGGGAGAATGATTGCTTTTGGTCCATATTTTTCTCGATTCTGAGGATAATATTGATAAATCTTTGATTCTTCGGTCCAATTATTAAGTGCTTGAAAACATTCATAAAACATTTCTGATGTTAATTTGTGAGCTTCCAGTTATACATCTTTTGTTGGTATTGAATTGATTCGATCCATGTTCGAAACTTTTCCTAATGAAACCATTTTGCTAGTTGTAGGTGTAGGTGTTTCCAATGCTTGTTTGTATTGAGGTCGAAGTCCTGGATTCTAAAATTCTGCAGATGCCTTTTTTGCTTCCATGCGAGAAGTAAAACTTTTATGTAGAATGCCATAGTGTCCAGTGATATATATAGCAGCCTTGCACCATTCATTATAGAGTCCGGTCATAGGTCCATTGTATATTACATAGGTTTTTCCTTTAGAATGATCTTGTTTCTTTTGTGATGCTTGAACAGTCGTTGTTGGTTATGAAGAGGTACTTTTGGTAATCTGTGAAGAAGTGATTAAAGGAATAGGTTCAGTGTTTGAGTTTGGTTTAGATATGTCTATAGGAGTGCTAGATGAAGGAATGGTTGTAATTGATGGTTTATTTGTATGGTTTTGTTTCAACATTTGAATGGTTGTTCTTAGCTGATTAACATCTTTTGTAGTAGATCCAACTTGTTATTGTAGGTTCAACAATTATAATTCCTTTTGTGATAATGCTTCTTCCAACTTTAAAATAGCTGCTTCCATTCTCGAGTGAAAATATCTACAAGATAATTGTCAGAAGATTGAATATACTTAACAGTATAATTATATTAGCTTAATTCAAGCTGCCATCGGATGAGCCTGCCTTGGTTATAATTAGTCTTTGCTAACAAAAACACGTGTTAGGGTTAGGGCGTTATCAAATCTTATAAATCCACCACGCTTCTGCGGGCGTAAGATCATTACGACACCGCAGGCTATGGCTTTTTCTCCCCATAGTTCTGCAAAAGCTACCAGGTTGTTGGTGCAATTCGAAACTAGAACCATGAGGATGACCTGTAAGCTCTGATACCACTTTGCTAACAAAAACACGTGTTAGGGTTAGGGCGTTATCAAATCTTATAAATCTTTATGTATATGTATATATATATATATATGATAGCCTAAAATCATCCTTAAATTAATGCAACAATAATTGAGAGGGAAAGAACACATGCTAAGGTATCTCCCGATGGACAATTTGCTTTTATATTAGCCTGACCTAAAATTTTTTACCCAACAAAAAGCCTAAATGGGGCTAAAATATTCAACTTGAACCTGAGTCCAATCAAGTTTTGGGTTGGTCTAAAGCATTTAGCTCAAGCCCAAGCTTGATCGAACTTTACAACTCATAAGTAACTATTTATCAAAATACAAAATGAAGTTAGTTTGTTACATATACAAAACAACATTATTTTATATGTAAAAGAAATTTGGGCTTTGGGCCAAGCTTAAACTATGAACTTGAAGCCCAAGTCTGAGCCTGAGCCTAACTCAAAGCTCCAAAACATAGTTCAAGCTTAATTCCAACCTAAATCCCAAAAAAAGTCCCAAGATCAGCCTAAAGTTTGATCAACTTAGGAGAGGTTGAGTGATTGATCTAATCTACAAACGTACATGATCAATTGTAGAAAGTTCTAAATATGGCATATTCTAAGTTGTCGATCCTATAAGAACTAGAACTATTAAGCTTATCATTCCTAACAATATAATAAAACTAAATTAAACAAGAATTTATGAAAAGTATCAAATTTGTTAGACCAACTAAAAGTTGGTGAATAAATATAAAAATAAATCAATATAAACAAACGCTAATCTTCAAGATTCACTTATGAAAATTTTCCATTATCAACTAAGATTATCTATCAAGGTTAAATAACAATTAACCTAAGATATATATATATATTCTCTTGAGGAATACAAGTATATCTAATTAAGGATTACCACCTCATGCATGCATAATTAAGCTTAATCAAACTCATTAAGAACAAATAATCTATTAGTTAACATAATAGTCTAATGTATCTCTTCCTCTAGATCTATAATATCTATTCTCCTAGCGTATAGGTTATTCTTCCCCTTTTAATCGTCCCTATAATCATTAAGATTAAATCTATGATGGTTAGACGTCAATTTAAGAATCAAAATCAAGAGAATAAATTCAACCTAAGCAATAAGTAATCATGCATTAGTAATTGAAATGTCCATTATAAACAACATCCCTAACCCTAATTGTGGATTTAGTTTATACTAGAAATAAGGAAAGTAACAATAAAAATGAAAGGAAGCAAAACACAAGGATTCATTCACACAAATCTTAAAATCTTGACAAAATCTTGAATTTTTCTCTAAGGTTCTTCCTTTATTATCCCAAGATGCTCCAAGGTCCTCCTAGCCCTCTTTTTCCTTTTGTAGCTCAAACTCTAGAACTTTTATAAATTTTAACACTAACATAAGACTAACATAGGTTTGTGTTTCCCCATCGTGTTGCTTTATGCCTTTCTCTAGGATTTTCTTTAAAAATCATCACCAAAATAAATCAAGAGAATGGTTCTATGTTTAGACCATATTGGGTCAATAGCTCCTTTGTTTCGCATTTGAGGGTTCATTTTAAGAACACGGTCTTGAAGGTAAGAACTCGAATCTGTCTGTTGATCGTGTTGCTAAACATGAGTCCCTATTTGACTTATATTCTTCATGTGGCAAATTATTCTAAGTAGAATGCACAAAGGCAGAACACGAGGGGAATAAGAGACAACTTGATCTATATTTTTTCTTGTGCTAAGTTGTTGAAGAGGTAGAATCCACTAATAGGTTATATAGATCAAAACATGGTACTGTTCTTTAGGCTAAGCCATTGAATATGGGACTATGTTCAACTTATATTCATTCAAAATCACTCCAACTTAGTTTCAACGTGCCTGAATTCATTCCTTCTTCATAAGAGGGCCTGGATAAGGCCTAAAAATTAAATATAAATTATGCTAAGTACGAAAACCTATAAAAATCATCCAAACATAAGAAAAATACTCTCAAAATCAAGCTAAAAACATAGTGTAATTAGTACTTATCACTAGGATAAGGTGGGGATGAGTTTCTGCCCTTTTTCCATGTTTACTAAAAGCACAAAATAATTATAAAAAATCTTTTTCAACTAGGGTTACATGTGTATTTATACTAAATTTCAACGGCAATCATGGTCTGAGGTAGGTCATGTTATTCATTACTCGTAATTTGGGGAATTACACGAGCACTGACAAGTTTGTCTTTAGCAATGCTATTCACTATCTATTTTCCGCACCATAACTTGAGCACTGACTAACCTTTGTTTTTCATTGTCTTCTAATCTGGATTTTGGGCACTTACGTGGGCACACAAACATCCATGTCCATGATTGTATTTTTTCACTATTTACTCATCATAATGCAGCATGACCTCCATCCACCCGAGCATTTGGCTGTATTTTCAACTTTAAAAGGCTGTCAAAATTGATGTTTTCTTCATTTCACTAAGCAACTTTTTTTCCATGATAACTTAAAACAAAACATAAAAATAATTAAATGAAAAATATAATAAAACACAAATATATATATATATTTATATATATGCGCAAGTTTCATGCACAAAATTAATTAAGGCCAATTGTCAGGCCCGTGAGTAATTCCAGGAAACCGTACGCTCGCCCGCGTTTACAGAGGCGTCGCCTTCACATACCGTGAAGGAGCCATGGCCTTACACATTCTTCTTAACCTGCCCACCTTTCCACATGTTCAATTCACTACAATTCCATACAGGCTGCGCCTCGTATGAAAGGGAGGTTCTGCGTAAAGGTAAAGGGTCATTTAATACACCACAAACTTTATATAAGCCTAGAACCTGATTTAAATAATAGTTATATTGTTAGAAGGACCCTCTGACATTCTGCTTTACAAACCTGAAGATTCCAACAACCACAATAATACGAAGATACTGCTAGCCCTGCCGACACGTCCAACCTGTCAAGTCACAGACTGACGCATAATTAATACATAATACATTAGTCAAAGTATTGAGGCTAAAACAATAATTATCCAGAAATAGTAGTTAACTACTCCAAGTATACTATATGCATGCTTTCATTAAATTTTCCCTTAACAGGAGAGTTAATTAACAATCTATAACTTCGTAATTAAATGATACATCTTTATACAAGATGTTAACATTTTTTGATGGATGCTCAAGTCATTCATTTCTCACAAATAATGAGGAATGGATCCTTTGTTTCGGTTAACCAGCTCTTACTATGTTTTATTAAATCTCACCCACACATTTATGTGGAGTCCATATAAATGTGTGGTTAAAAATAAATGACACAAGGTTGGAACACAATAGATGCCACAGAGGATCTGCTGCCTAAATAATGAGACTCTGACAAGCACGAGCCCTACCAGTGTCAATGAATGTAGTCTCCTTATCTTCACATGTTATCTTGCAGTCTAGCCGCCTTTAATTACCGAGATAGCGGAGTAGAGAATTGTAGTTCTCTTCTTCTTACTTTTCATTGTTAGAATTTAAATTTTCAATTGTAAGATTATTAATACGAGTTTTATAAAATTAAAGCTAAGAAGATTAAATTTGATTTAAATTAAAGATAATTAAAAGTTCAATAAAAGATTTGATTAAATAGATTGAAATCTAGGGAGAAAAATGAATCTTAATTAGTATGGGCTGATTATTTATTGGTCCTATAATGGGGAGGATCGATAAGGTTATTATAAATAGTTGCTAAAATCTCCCGTTACCTACTTAAGTAAGTTCGTAGATATATAGTTTCTTTAATCTATTAAGAGAGTCTCGTATTAAGAAAAGCGCAGAAAGACGTTAACGACATAAAGCTATATAACTTTTATAAAGGTTGATCAAAAGTTTTAACAATTTGTTTATACGTCGAGGAGCTTATTCAAGTAGTTCAACAACTTCTTCATCGAGTAGCAGATAGCGAAACAAGTAATTTTCTACATTTTCTCCGTTAATTCAAGTTCATGGTTAATTTTGAGGGTACAGTTAAAGATCATGTTATGACTAACATATGGTATAAGAGCAGGTCCATGATTGTATGAATTTGAGCGAACATTTTTTAAAATTTTTCCATAAGAAGATTAGAGAAAGTAATCTATTTTTGCTTATATAAATTGCATATTTGTTGTTTGAATTGATTTTGAACAAGCATTGCATGAAAAAACATGTCAAAAACAAACTAAGGGTGATTTTTTTAAAAAATCACCAAAAAAGTCACCAAAAATTACCTTTTTCTGGCAACTAGGTGGATTGCAGTAAGAAGAAGCACGTGACTACTTTTGGGACACATTCAGTGTCTGACACGTTCGATACATGTGAGCCAGACAGCTGGAGCATGTAGGATCTAAGTGTTGGACCCGTGTCCGGTGCGTAGGACATACATGCCTAAGGTGGTTGGCGTGTTTGCGCATACTGCGCGTATGTTCCACTAGTCATAAGGGCAGCACATGTCTATGCATGTCTAGAGCGGGTATGTGCACGCCTTACACATCCAGAGGTGTGTGAGGGTCTAGTGCATGCGGTATGTGTGCAATTTGAAACATGCTACAATATTAAAAACCTCAAAATTTTTCTAAAATTTACAAAATGGTCCCTTATTTTATTTTGGGTTAGGTTTTGGGGTCAATAAATGTTCTAAAGTGAGTTTTTTGAATTTTTTTGGATTTATTATGTTAGTAATAAGTTTTAATTTCATAAAAATAAATTAAGGTTATAAAAGTCATGATTGACTGAATTTTCATGGATTTGACTTGAAGCAAAAAAGATGCATGTGTTTTTAGTATCTCATATGGTGCATTTATTATTTATAATAACATGATTGTCACTCTAATTGAGATTTTCTTTGTGATGAATTCTCAAATAAAGTTTATTGATAATGTTTTTAGTACTAATATGTGACAATGTGTATGTGAGGATTTTGCATTAAGTGATAGTGAGTTGTCACATATTGACACCCATAAAGATGAATGAGAGGATAATATAGAGGTATGTCCCTTGTGATTGTGGATCACTTCGGATATTAATAAGAATGTAGACACCATAATGACCTAACCTTTCAAGTTAGTATATGAATTTTTCTGCTTACATAATTGGGGATGTCTCTGCTCTTATGTTTAATTATTCTGTCCATAGATGTTATCCTTATATTAGACTTTGAGATGTGCATAAAGACATTAGATAGAGGAAATTCATTGCTTGAGTGATCTATTCACCCATAGGTGGTAGAATCATAAAATTTAATGGTATGTACTCTGATTGCTTTTATGTGGAGGTCTTTGGTATATGTTATGTATTAAGCCCATATGTGTTTCGTAATACATATGATAAGATGCTTAGTATAGATACTGTTTTATGGCTTTAAGTATCAATGTTATCCTACATTTGTGTTGATCATTTAGATTATCAACTTTGCAGTCGCCTTCTATCTAAACAATAATAGTGTCACAATTGAAACCCTCACTAGTTTCAATTTTAAGAAATGGAAGCAAGATGTAGAATTTTCTTTAGAGATGGTAGATATCAACATGGTCATGATCAAGGATAGGCGACCATCACCTATATCCATTAGCTCAGAAGTTGAGAGAGCAGCATATGCAGCCTGGGAAAGGTAAATAGGATGTGTTATTTAACCATAAAGAGGTTCATACTATACCATCTGTTGACTATACTTCTAGAGACAAATATAGCAAGAGATTTTCTTAACATTTCATAGTGATATAAGATATCTTCTAATGTTGAAATAGGCACCTTATTAAAGGAACTATACTCTATAAGATATACAAGAGTAAGTGTAGTGAGGGAGTACATAATTAGAATGGTCCACCTTCAGACTAAACTAAGGGCGTTAAATGTTTATATTCTTGATGCTTGTATAGTTCACCAAGCTATTAATACACTTCCATGAAAGTTTGGTATTCTAGTTACCACATATAATTCTCAGGATGAAGCTTGGGAAATAAATACGCTGATCACCCATTGTGTTGCTAAAGAAGAAAAGATAAAAAACAGTGGTCATAAAACTTTCATAGCAACCAATAGGAAGGTAAATACAAAGCCCTGTAAATTTAAAGGTAAGAAACCTAAACTTCATCCACATGTAGATGTTAGTCAATTACATACTATTAGAGGTTTAATGGATGTAGTAAAGACTAGATTCTGAGGCATTTCTTTTATAAGAAAAAGGGATATAAGAAACTAAAATGTTAGATATATAAAACTTGGAAAGAAAGGCAAGAGTTATCTAGTAACTCCGTAGCTTGTATGATACATGAGTCTAATCTTGACATAGCGACATCAAGTTCTTGGTAGCTAGATAGTGGAGCGACTAATCATATTGATTCCATACTATAGGGATTGAAATAAAAGAGAAAGCCTAATAGGGAGGAGAAAAAATTTATGGTGGGAAACAACGAAGTAGTTATTCTAGTGTCTATAGGAGATGTTTGTTTAAACCTTAATCCATGGTTCAAACTTGTACAATATAACACCTTTTATATATCATCTTTTAGATGAAAATTTGACTTTATTAGACACCATCTGGTTTGATAGGATCAAGAGTCAACTTTGCATTCGGTGATATCTGTATATGTTTTGGATAAAAAGGTTATAATTAAAAATTCAATTATAAAGTTATCTTTTAATGCAAAACTTATTGGTACTACCTTCTTGTCATATGGATTATATAGAACATTTCTTACCATTATAGGGTGTTTGGTTCACCTGCTGGAATAGATAAAGAATAGAATGGTTACTCTTATTAATAGAATAGATAAGGAGTGGAATGGAATGAGTATTATTTAGTTTAGTTTATTCCTAAAGGATTTCTATGCCAATGTTTGGTATGAAAACTTAAATTTAGATTGATAAAGGAATAACTAACAAAAAGACCAAAATATTCATTATAGTCCTCATTAACTACATTATTATTATTATTATTATTATTATTATTATTATTATTATTATTATTATTATTATTATTATTAATTTTCACTCTTCTTCTTCTTATTGTTATTATTGTTAATTATTTATTTTTATTTTTCTTATTATTCTTCTTGTTCTTATTCTTATTATTATTATTATCACAAAGTTACAAAGGAAACTTACACTATTATATTTTAAGGGCAGCAACAAATAGAGGAATGTGGATTATATATGATATATTCTTTACAATTGGAGACTCTTATCGCTACAGGAACTCTTTGGCATATCATATGACTTAGATCATAAATAAAGATCAAAAGATGGGTATTAATGCCACGATCGATTAATTACTCAAATTTGAAACGGTCTAAATCTAATAATGGAGCTACAACTGATGCTCAGAATACATACATAGAAAGCTACAAAATAGATATAAATTAAAACCTTCAAATTCGATAAGAGGGGAAAGATGTCCAACTGAGAAATGATGCTCAAAGCTATCGAAAAAACAAGACTAAGATAGACTATGGACAGGAAGTAAAATAATTACCAAAACAAAATGCATTTTATTCAAGTGAAGACTGCCTCCTAGGCAACTGTTCTCGTCCCTGCCAAACCAAATGCTACAAAACAAATATAGCGTTAGAAAATGGCATTGCTTATGAAGAAATTAACACTAACAGTAAGTAATTAGGAATATATAATCCAGCAGTACCATGCTTGCATCTAATTCTCATCTTTTCTTAAACCCATACTTCTTCCGTTCATAAAATAGATGTGTTTTTGCGCTTCCCAAGTTTACAATTTTAGGAAAACCATCTCTATCCTTTTCTTGTCGAGTGCCCTCTTTGCAGTAATATGCATCAAAAATACCCACTCCTCCATAGACAACACACCACCCTTAGAACAATCCATAGTTACCATCACACTTCTCACGCAGTCGTCCAATAGCAATCCCTGGTTACCTACGACACATGATCAAGTCAGGATGATGCTTGGCCATTATTTCATAACTTTATCACATCAATTAACAAGACAATATCAATGACTAGCTAAAGAAACCATATCAATCCAATACAAATCCACACAATTACACAATTAGCAATGCTAAATACAATATCTATACATAAAATGTCTATAGAAATAAAAGAAAACATACAGGAAGAACAAAGCAAAAGTGATTCGTTACATCAGTGTCAAAAATTCTATCAATTATTCAACACTATCATCAAAATAAGAAACAAAAAATAGCAACAATCTGAAAGAATAGAGAATTAAAATAGATTATACTTAATACTATCTATGCCATAACTTGGAGTTCGTAGAGACTCGAATCTTCAATTCTTCATTTTCAATTTTTTTTAAGAAACAATCGACACAAACTAAGAAAAAAATCGAAGGAAGCATATAGCCGACTCCGATTTCCCCAATCTCTTTAAAAATTAAAAAACAGACTTTCTCCGATTCACGATCACGAAGAGCCTAGGGTTTCTTAGAAATGCAAAGCAAGTAAAAGCAAAGATTAAAGAAGAAATGTACCTCAGACTCAGTATAGGTCTTTCGAACTCAATAATGGAACCTCTCTCCTTCTGCAAATCTCAAGCCAAAAGATTGTTAGGAAATGGACGAAGTGCTAAAAGGTTATTGCAAATTGCTTAAAGGGAGATGGACGAGCCTTGAATCTTTAGAAGAGAAGTTCCTTGAATCACCCAAAACACGATAAAGCAAGGATATTTTTATCCTCAATTCATGATATTTATTCTGCAAGTGTACGGAATAGGTAAAGACGGGGGGTGTTGTCTTTAGTTATTCCCCGAAGTCAAAGAATAATTAAACATTTGGATTAGTTATTCTGCACGTTTTTTTCCAATCAAACATAGTAATAACCATTTCCCAGAAATATATCAGTAATGGAATAGTTATTCCATTAAACCAAACACCTTGTTAATGAGATATATGCTCCTTCGTATATTGCCGGACAAGTTACCATAAAGAGACTCCCGATAAAGGAAAAGTCATACATTTTGTGGTATAAAAGATTAGGCCACATTTCCAAATATAGAGTTGACAGGTTGGATAAAGATATCATTCTTCTAACTCTAGATATGAAGATCTAGAAACAAATGTTGACTATTATAGAGGTAAGTTGACCAAAATAAAGAAAAAATGGTCAACTTTAGCTACTAGCTTAATAGAACTTATATATACGGATATATGTGGACCTTATACAACTATATTGTGTAATTAAAGACATTTTTTGACATTTTTTGACGACTTTTCTGATTATAGATATGTGTTCTTACTAAAGAAAAGTTTGAAGTTCTTAATAAATTTAAGATATATAAGACTGAAGTTGAGAACCAATTGAAAAAAGCAAACAAAATAGTCAAATCAAACCTTAGATGTAAATATTATGGTAGAAATGGGTTTTAGGATAAGAAAAAGGTTTGTTTTCCAAATATTTAGAATCAGGTAGAATAGTGGCTCAGTTCACTATGCCAGGTAGTCATGAGCAAAATGATATGGCCGAAAGACAAAATCATGTCTTAAAGGACATTATGAGGTGAATGCAGAATATAACTAATTTATCTAATTACCTTTAGGATGAAGTCATAAAGACTACCTTGTACATAATTAATATAGTTTCATTCAAATCGGTTTCAAAGGTGTCTTTTGAAATTTGAAAGGGGTGGAAATTAGCCTCACTCATGTTCGAGTATGGGGTTGTCTTGCTCAGGTCCACTTATATAATCTTTATGAAGATAAGTTGTATTCTCATTCCATTTGTTGTTACTTTGTAGGTTATCCTGACCACTCTAAGGGATATAGATTTGACTGTAAAGATGGAAGATCTAAAATAGTGAAGTCACCAATAGGTAAGTTTTTGGAATATAACGTCTATGATAAGGGTGCTCCTTCTCATCTTTTAGGTGATATAACAGTGAATACTACAATTATATCTTATTTATCACTTATTCAATTCGAACTAGTAGATCTAGGTCTTAGTACTGTACCAACAGGAACCTATACATGTACATACTAAAATTCCTAAGATAAATGAACATATTGACCTAGTTTAATTAAGAAGATCCGCTCTAGTAAGGAAGCCAGTTATATCATTTGACTACAAAGGTAAGCAAAACTATGATATAGGATATTGATATATCTTATTACTTTAACAAACACTATTTTTAGTCCTCTTGTAGATTTATGATGGATGTAGTGAGGATGGATGTAGTGACGGACGAAATGCAATCCATGACGCATAATCAAGTGTGGGAACTTATGGATTTACCTCATAACCATAAGCTTCTTAGCTGTAAATGAATTTACAAGACTAAAAAGGACTCTCATTGTAAAGTTAAGCAGTTTAAAGCTCAATTAGTTACCAGATGGTTTACTTAGAGAGAAGGGATTGAATTTAATGTCAACTTTTCTCCTATATCCTCTAGGGATGCATTTTGTAGTGATTATGACAATAATAACTCATTATAATATGAAGCTACATTAGATGGATCTCAAAAATGTTTTCGTGAATGGAGACCTATTGTAAAGAGGCCTATATGGAACAACTTAAAGGAAATTAGGATCATAAGAAAGATGATATAGTTTATAAATTGAAATTTTCCATATATGGTTTGAAACAAGCCTCCAAATAATGGTACCTAAAGTTTGTTGAGCTTATTACCTCATATGGCTTTATAGAAAATAAAGTTGAAAGATGTTTACATTAAAAGGTAAGGGAAAACAAGGTTATCTTTTTACTTTTATATGTAGATGATATCTTGCTCGAATCAAATGACTTGACCATGCTTCATAAGGTTAACTAATTTTTAGCCAAGCACTTTAACATGAAGGACCTTGGTAAGGCTTCTTTTGTCCTAAGAATTTAGATTTACTGTGACAATCTCAAAAATTGTTGGATCTCTCACAGAGTGTATATATTGAACTGGTGTTGCAAAGGTTTAATATGGATGATCACAAACATGTTGCAGTACCTATGTACCATGGTGAGAGATTATCTTTGTCTGAATATCCAAAGAATGATACAGAAAGAGATGCTATGAAAAATGTCTCTTATTTTAGTGAAGATAGTAGCCTAATGTTTCCCAATGTGCACTAAACTAGAGATTGCATTCGATATTTGATTGCTGGGTAAATATCTTGCTAAATTAATGATAGACCATTAGAATGCAGATAAATAAGTTTTGAGATATCTTTTTGGAATTAAGGATTATATGTTGACATTCAAGAAAGTCAACAGTCTAAGCCTTATAGGTTGTATGGATTCATATTTTGTTATGTGCATAGATGAAAGGAAGTCCATATTAGGGTATATTTTTATGTTAGTTGATGGTGTTATGTCATGGAAGAGTGTCAAGTAAATATTGGCAACTTCCTCGATTATGCATGCAGAGTTTGTAACATGCTATAAGGCTAATTCACAAGCGGTTTAGCTTAGGAACTTAATTTCTGAGTTGTCTTTGGTTGATTTAGTTAGTAGACACATTTAGTTATATTGTGATAATCTTTCTACTATATTGTTTAGTAATAGTAACAAGAATATCACAGGGCCTAAGCATTTGGAAATCAATTATTTGACCATCAAGGAACTAGTAGAGAAAGACGAGATTGAGGTAAAGCATTTAGAGACTAAGTAAATGCTTACTAATCCTCTTACTAAAAGACTTCCCCCTAGTTATTTTTGCAAGAAATGTATATAGTATAGGTTTACTGAGGTTATCAGACATTGTTAGTTAGGAATCATTGTATTTGCTCTTAATATATTTGTAAAGATTTCATATATCATAACAGTATATTTTTATATATATTAATGATTATCATTTTGTTCTCAATCATACGGTTTGTTGTACATTTTCATAATACAAGTGAAATTCTTAGGATTTATGTCGATTTTAAGCATTTTTAATGGTCATTAAGCATATGTACAGATTGAACTTAATCTTTTATCTTAAGGACACATACAGATACTTTGATAAATCCATGGATTTATAAGATATAGGGGGATATAAGTGTTTAATCTCATAAGGCTAATGTAATTTAGCATTCAATGCGAGAAAACAAATTTCTCTGATGTGATTTAGCATAAAGTTTGGAGAAATTAAGATCTACAAGTAGAAAGATGATACATTTTAGATCATATAAGTATCATCATAATTTGTCACACTCTATTTTCTCATTTACATTAGTGAGGTATTAGATATGCGTAATTATATTAGATCTGTGTCACATATGACACATGCATTTGATATTTTTTGATAACAAAAGCCTTACGGGACCGAATGATAAATTTTCATTATCTTTGAATCAAATGTTTTAAATTCTTCAACCTTTATATTGATTTCTGAACCACTTTTGTTGTTTTTAATGTTACTATAGTTGCTATAATTAATATTTATCCTAGGGGAAGAATGTTATAATTTAAAATTCCTATTCGACGAATATTAATTATAGGTCTTATAAAATTAAGGTTAAGAAAAATTAAATTTGATTCAAATTAAAGATAATAAAGACAATTAAATTTGATTCAAATTATAGATAATAAAGACACTCAATAAAAGATATAGTTAAATGAACTGAAGTTCAGTGAAAAAATGAGCCTTAAGTAGTATCAGATGGTTATTTATTGGGCATGTGATAGGAAGACTCAGTAAGGTTATTATAAATAGTTGCTAAGATCTTCTACCGTCTACTTAAGTAAGTTCATAGATGTACAATGTTTTTAACTCATTAAGAGGCTCACGCATTAAAAAGACGTAAAAAGACATTAACGACATAAAGATATGCAACTTTCATAAAAATTGATCGAAAGTTTTAACATCTTGTTCATACGTCGAGGAGCTTATTCAAGCAGTTCAGTAATTTGTTCAAGTAATTTTTTGCATTTTCCTTGTTAAAAGAAGTTCATGGTTGACCTTGGGCCTATAGTTAAAATTGGTGTTATTGACCAACAATCATAACATTGCTACAATGTTTCAATTGTCTCTTAGTCAAGAGTTAAGGCATTTACAGCTAACTCCAACCTAAATTCGGGTCTGCTGGACGTTAGTATGATCTTATTCTTTTTTCGTTTAGATAAATATTGGAAGCCAAGAGAAATAAAATTTACAGGAAGATGCTCAACCCATGATCCTTGTGGCGGGGGGAGTTCTGACGAACATTAAACGATTGCTTTATTGTCAATCGTCATCACTTTCCCTCTTTTCTTACGAAAAGCATCAAAGACAAGACTAGTCACTGGACTTGAGTTGGATGTAAAACTCAAAGATTGTTGGTTGAAAACTCTGAAAAGGGTGGACAAAATTAGGATCCTGTCAAGGCTGTGCAAGTGGGTCTGCTGTACGACTTTTCGCAACACAAATTTGACTTCCGGTCCAGGGGATGTGTATCTAACCAGAAGACCGTATAAGACCCTCACCGCGGATAGCACCTACAAGCTAAGCTAGGACACGCAAATTCTAGAAATTCAATATTACGTTTATAAAGTCAATTTATGTTCCTATTGCAGCATTTAAAAGGAAGAAGAATAGCTGTCACAATTGTGGTTTATTGTAGGGATGGCAGTGGGCCTTAGGGCCCAGCCTAAGGTCCGATATAGGCCCAGACAATCGGGCTCAAGGACAGGGCCGACTAGAATTATTTTGTACTGGTCCAACTTTTTAAAATTTAAATTTTTAATTTTTAATTTTTAATTTTTAAAATATGTATATATATTTGATAAAATGAATGAGATGAAATCAAATTCATTAATAAAAGATTATAGGATTATAAGAATTGAGAAAAATATAATTAAAGTGATTAATTCAATTAAATAAAACTACAAATTTTAATTGATTAATAAAAATTGAGATTTTATAATGAATCAATATATAAAATATTGATATATTGATAAAATGAATAATATGAAACCAATTTTATTAATAAAGAATGATAGGATTAAAAAAAGTAAAAAATAATTAAAGAAGTCAATTCAATTAAATAAAGTTACGAATTTTAATTAATTCATAAAAATTAAAGTTTTGTAATAAATAATTATATAAAATCTACATATATTGATAAAATGAATAAGACGAGAATAAATCCATTAATGAATAATGATATAATTATAGAAAATGAAAAAAGATTATAATTAAAATTATATGAAATGGAAGAAAATGATTATAATTAAAACGATTCAACTAATTTTCAACTTGTAAGTGGCGGACCGCTTGTCAAAGTATTCTCATCCTTTTACCGTTACACTTCTTTTACATACTTAACAGTTACATGGCATGCCCCAGTCAATTATGGGTGATACATTTGCAAGTTCATTTTGGCGTGAGCTATTTAAGTTTTAAGTACACATTCTTAACGTGGACCACCCTTTGAGGTAGTGTAGGAAGGCCTCCACGTACTTTATTCCAGGGACGACTAAAATACAAGTTGTTGAAGACACGCTCCTAATATGATGTTGTTCTTAAGGAGCTTAATTGCCGTCTCCAAGAAGCACATAACTGCATGAAGCATCAAGCAAGTTTACGACTGCCAACATGTAGACCAAGAATTTGAAGTTGGGACTTGGTTTATGTTAAACTCAAGGCCCATTGGCGGGCTTTGGCATCAGATGCATTTCACATAAGCTCATTGTTCGCTTGTATATTCCCCTCAAAATAATTGTAACATTAGTAAAGTAGCTTTTAAATTGGTGGCACCTCCTATTTTTCAAGAATCTATACTAAAAAATGTAAAAACATACGGGCCTTATAAAGATAGTCACTCCTAATCTTTAGGAGATCAGTGCTGGTTTTTTTCTTTTTTTTTTTGTCTTTTTGACAATTACAAACATCTTGAAGAAATAATAAATGCCCATTGGTCGAGGGAAGAAACAAAAATTCCCTGTTCAATGATTAGGTTGCAACTTGGAATTCATCCAAACACCTTGAAGGCATTCAGCCAAATATATAAACATAAGGGTTTGCTATACGTATAAAAATATATATATAGGTATATAAGTGTTGGATTGCAGGCTGGGGACATGGGTTTCTTCCTTACCATGGATTTGGTTTTTCATATCAGATTTTGTTTTCTAATTTCCTTTAGATTTAGTTAATCTTATTTTTGACCATGTTTTTTTAAAAAATTAAATTCTATTAGAAGAAATAATAGAAATGAGTAAGAGTACATCAAAGGATAACCCAATTACAAACCCAAAGGAGTAAATGATGTCGTACAAACCAATTAACACTCTACTCTAACTATAAAGACCATACGACACTGCATCTAAGCAAAACAAGACGAGATCGTTTAACCATTAGGGTAAAACGAATTCGTTCTTTCATTCGAAGATGTTAGAAAGTTCTTGATTTGGGAAGAGGACGAAGGCGATGGAAAGTCTCTGGCTTGATCTATACGGCTTAGTTTCCAGAATGGGTCAATGCTGTGTGGAGGAAAACTCAAACACAGGTAACTTAGTTTTTTGCAAGTTTGTGATATCAATCACGATTAGGCATAAACTTTCCCCTTTTCAACAGACTCTGCACTGGGATCTTCCTTGAAGCTCAGATCCACCACCCCCCAGGTAAGCTGACTCTGTCTGATGCTTTCCTTTTTAAGTAATGATTTACACAATGAAATACCAACCTGTCGATTTTTAGGAACCCAAGGTCAGCAAATAAAATCTGCAAGCAAACACCACCAGGAAGAGACAAATATGAGAAGTCACTTGATTTACAAAGGTAAGCCTAGGCTTTCCTTGTTGTTAGTTAAAACAGTAGGCTCTTATCCACAAAAATATAGATGATGTTTTGTTATTTATGCACGCTTCCTTGTTTCCTATTTGCCTAGCATGTTTCATTATAATCTCCATTCACTTACAATCTGGGGTGAGCAATCCTTGATAGAGTTAGAGGAGATAATTTGTTCTCTAACTTTATCAAAGATGCAAGCTCGGATTGTTGTGAAATTCTGCTATCAGAGTGGAATCTTCGTATATTTCTTTCCGCCCAAATTTCCTTGATGCCAACCACAAAGGAAATTAGATTAATTAGAGAATGAGATTGAGAATTTGACTATAGCCTGATGAACCATTGCATAATCCCTGATAATTGAGTAGTACTTAGGGGCCACAAACATTTGTGTCTTATCCAAGACCAAATGTCTTCTAAGAAGGGGCACTCGAAAAATAAGTGATCCCTACTTTACTGTCCTGAATTACACAAGACACAATCTGCATTTGAATGCAGAAAAGAGAGCCTATCTATAGTGCTGAGCTTATTTTGAATAATAAGCCATAGGATAAAGGAATGGCTCGGTTATAGCTCTTTATGCCAAATAATCTCATACTAGTCCACCTTGGTAGTCCTCTAAAACAACCATTCCTTACAAGTTTTTGTTGTGAAAAAACCTTATGGGTGATTCCTCCAAATGTATTGGTTAAGGATTAATAGGTTAGGGGGTAAAAGGGTTGAAGAATTTCTACTGGGAATGCCTCCCAATGACCCTCCCTAATAAAGACTTTAACTTTTACATTTAAAGGGATATGATATAAGAGTTGTACTGCTGCCTGATTAGAAATTAAGTAACCATTTCCTGACCAATTATCGTACCAAAAGCTGGCCTTCTCCCCATCTCTTACCTTGCAAGAGATTTCAGAAGTCAGATTCTCTATGATCTTCATTAATTGGGACAGAAACCAAGAGTGGGAGTCCTTAGGGTTTATAGAGCATATACTTTGATCTTTTAGGACATAGGCATGAAGCCATTTGACCCATAAAGTATTATCTCCTTGCAGCATAAATCAGAATTGTCTCATACAGAGTGCTTTATTAGACAACTTTATAGGAATAATCCCAAGTCCACCCTCACTTTTGGGTCTGCAGGCATCAACCCGTTTAACCTTAGCATATCCTTTATTTAAACCACCACCTCCCTATAGGAAATTCCTCATAAGCTTTTCTAAGGATTTGATAACTCTCTTGGCTAGTACCATATTTGAGGACCAATAGAGGTGCATTGAGTTAAGAATAGTGTTGACCAATTGTAACCTTCCCCCAAAGGTTAGAGCACGATTGGTCTAGGAGGACAATCTTTTCTGAATTTTTTCAATAAGAGGATAGCATTCTCGAAACTGTATCCCTCTAGAGGTAATTGGCAGACCTAGATAGGATAAAGGGGTATGAGTCCTTAGTATACCAAATAAGGATGAAACACGCCCTTCCAAGTGGTCAGCACTTTTAGAGAGAACAAAGTGACTTTTGTTGTAGTTAACAGTGAGGCTAGAAATAGAGCTGAACAAGTTCAAAGAAGTTATAAAAAGTTTGATAGAAACCTCATCAGCCTTAGAGAATAGGAAAAGATCATCTGTAAAGCATAGATTAACTAAATAAACTTTCTTACAATGGCTATGGTGTTTAAAACCTGAACACCTGGCAGTATTATGCTTTAATAGAGAAGTTAGAGCTTTCATATATAAAATGAACAGATAAGGAGACATAGGATCACCTTGTCTGAGTCCTCTATGTCCATAAAAGAGTTTAGTAGGAGATCCATTAACCATGACAGCATAGGAGGGGGAAGTAATACATTCTTTTACCCATTTAATGAACACCCTCGGAAATCCCATCACTTTTAGTAGCCGTAACATAAAATTCCATTCAACACTATCAAAAGCCTTCTTGAAATCAATCTTAAAAGCATAATTCTTTGGAGATTTCTTCCTCGAGTAGCTTCTAAGTAATTCTTGTATAATGGAAACATTATCCCCAATTTGTTAGCCCTGTAGGAAAGTACTTTGATTATCACTAATCAAAGTCCCCAAAACAGATTTCAATCTATTTGTAAGGATCTTAGCAATCACTTTATAGATGAATTAAAGCAAGCAATAGGTCTATAGTCCTCCCATGATACAGGGTTGCTTACTTTGGGGATTAGGCAGAGGTAGGTTTTGTTAATCTCCTTTAAAAGGGTTCATGTAGAGAAGAACTCTTTAAGAGTTGCTGTCACCATAGGCCTAACCTTGAACCATGCTTTATGGTAAAAGAATCCATTAAAACTGTCACCCCTTTTATTTCCGAGTCCTCCACTGTTTTAGTAAGTAAATCCTTCTCTGCATTTGAGAGCCTATTACAGATAAGAGTGTCCAAGTACTGAGTATTCACAGTAACCTTCCGAGAGACATAGAAATCTTTGAAATAGTTCACAGTTTCTGCCAATAAATCTTCATGCTTGCTTAATGTCCTCTCATCTAGTAATGAAATCTCCTTTATAAAATTATATTTCTCCTTGGCAATAATTGAGCTGAAGAAAAATTTAGTGTTCTTATCTCCTTTTTTAAGCCACTTCACCCTAGCGCTCTGCTCCGTAACACTTGCATGATTATTTAGAGCTTGCAAATAGGCAGACAAGGCTGGTTTCTCTTGAGATAAAAGGACACCATCCCCTGGGTTAAGGGAGAGATTAAGATAAAGATGGGATAGGTTAGCCCTGGCTATAGAAATAGTCTGAAAGGTGCTCTTCCCTATCTGATTGTTTAGATTCTTTAGGGCCTCTCTGATTAGTTTCAGCTTTTGGATACATTGGAATTGAAGGGTTCCAATAACAGTAGCTATTGTTCCATCCCTAACACAGTTTTGAAATCCTTCCACATTCACCAAGTAGTTGTTAAATCGAAAAGGATGGCAACGATTTACCTTTA
Source organism: Erythroxylum flavicans (assembly GCA_027576715.1). NCBI lineage: Eukaryota > Viridiplantae > Streptophyta > Magnoliopsida > Malpighiales > Erythroxylaceae > Erythroxylum > Erythroxylum flavicans. The sequence goes on from JANZXP010000006.1 coordinate 28,686,799, forward strand.
GGAACATGTCCTCCACAGACATTGGAGTATGGTCCAAAAACATAAGGTTTAGAAAGGAGGCTTTACTTTACGGGAAAGCCTATAACCATGCTTGATTAACCATAACTCGATCTAGCTTCTTCTGAAGTGCCCAATCATTGGATTGCTTATTACTCCAAGAGAAACAGTGTCCAGTAGCCTTGAGATCAAGAACTCTTAACTGTTCAACACACTCCTTGAAATCCCCTAAGTAATTTCTTAAAGAAAAGTGGCCTTCTGATTCCGTTCTATAAAGCGTAGAATTAAAATCTCCTAAAATAAGCCAAGGACCCACTACCCTTCTCTAGAACCGCAGTAAACTCGCCCAAAGCTCCTTTCTTTGAAATACATGGTTGAGACCATACACTACTAATGCAAAATAGGAAGTATTATGCTCAACAAAATTCCATTTCATGCGACTAACCTATGTCTCCACTTCCAATACCTGAATATCGACTATTCGACGATCAAACCCAATGATAATTCGACCAAAAACATGAGTCTGATGGTTGGTGTGGAACTGCCACTTATTCCCGAGATGTTTAAGATTCTTGAGGTTTTCCATTTTGATTTTTGTTTACAAAATAATAAAAATCGAGATGTTTTCCTTAGCCTAAAAATCCTTTAAGACTAGGAGTTTTTTGGGGCAATTAAGGCCCCGGACATTCCAAATTACAATCATGATGTAGAGGGTTTGGAGCTTTGTTTGCTCCTAGTCCCCTTCCGCCTTTTAACACTAGTAACGATTTACTAGTGTTACTTTGTAACCCTTTTCTCATCTACCGTAACTGAAGTTGAAGAAGATGAAGTTGCCTCCATATCCTCCCCCTTATCCTTTGTAACACCCCACTCCCACCGAACCCGAACCCGATATCGACAGTGATATCCGAATCCGTGCCCCGCGAGGGTGGCGT
>JANZXP010000006.1:28687830-28716818 GCA_027576715.1 Erythroxylum flavicans
TTTGGTACATGATCATGCTCACTCAAATTTCTAATATCCTCATGAATATGAATCTCATCACTTAAGTTTTCTTTATGCTGTTCAAAACTACCTTCACCTAATCCCTCGGGACTCTCATGAGAGGAGCCTACTCTTTTAATAAATTTATTAATTGCTCCTTTTTGGGATTCTATCAATTGTTCTACTTGTTTTCTTTTTTTCATTTTTTCACTTCCAGACAAATGCTTTTTAGGCAACATAGTATAAACTAATTATAACACAATTAGACTAGAAAAAGAACAAAAGCACCTGTATGGAATTGGAAGAAGTATGCAGGCACAACCAAACACCAATAACTTCACAATATATCACAAAGATATATCAATGGTATTATATCTATGATAGAGAAAAAATAAATAGCAAAATTTAATATCTAATAATAAAAATGAAAAACAAAGAGAAAATTTAATGATAGAGAAACACTAATTTCTAAAAATACAAGAAATTAACATACTTAAGAAAAAATATGGTAAATAATATTCTAAATTATTAAATATTCTAAGTTTCCCAATTTAAATATTATCCTATTATATACGTATTTTTATAATAAAAGAAACCATTTATGTAGTCTTTGAATTGAATAACTTAAATTATTTAATTTAGTCATTTTATCACTAAACTTATGTAAACTCTACAAGAACACAAAACTAACAATTATTACATTACTTGTGGCAAAGTATAATGACAATTACAATCAAAAAATTAAATTATTTATTAATATTTAATTATTTTTATAAATAATAAGTAATCTAAAAATAAAGAGGAGAAACATAAATAAATACAATATTATTTAATATTAATGTTATGATTTAAAATGCTAATATAATGTCTACAATAATGACAAATTACAAATTAATTATAACATATACAAATATTTAATAAGCTAAAAATACATTAAAAAATTAGAAACTTTACCTTCAAATTACACCCAAAACGTAGAAGATAGAATCGTGAAAATTTTTTGCTGCTAATTTTTGAATTGGAGTACTTAGATGTATATGTTGATGAAAATAAAAAAAATTAGAGAGTAAAAATACAGCTAAATACTTCAAAACTATTTATAAGTATAACAAGTTAGAAAGTTAACGTTAACTTTGACTTAATCAAAGGCTGCATTACACCACCAACGTTCTCTACATTTATACCGCATTTATGTTGATTGATGGCCATTTATTACACAAACGTTAACAGCCATTTATACACACGTTATGGTTATTTAACACTTAACTCAAGCTTGGCAACGTTTCCTTTCACAGATTGATATTCTCCAAAAAGAAAATTGTTACACACATGGGCCCTTCTTTATGATATTTTGTAGTGGACCCTGGGCATGTGCCCCGCCTGCCCCTGCTCAGGGCCGGCACTGCAAACAAGTAGAAACAATTGATCTACTTTCTATTTTTAAGCATACAAAACCAATCATAAATAATTTATTAAAATTGTAGTAATTATAAAGTATCAATCTCATAAAGAACAAATTATTAAACTCATTAATCTTAATTAAATAATAAAAATAAAATAATTAATTAATTAATTTAAGAATGTCACAAATAAAGGCAAGAAATCAAAGCAAATAAAGTATCAAACAAAGTTTGTCGTCGTTTTTTGGTTTTCTTCCGTTGTTGGAGAGTATTTACACTCTTCTAACAACTTGTCCTCCTCCTCTATTTATTCTTTTAGTTCATTTTAATTTTTTTTAAATTTTGGCTTTATATGTTTTCAAAAAAAAGTTTGGCTTTATAATAATAAAAAATAATAATCCTCCTATTAATTTTAAATTTTATATCAAATTTTTAATTTTTTACATTTAATTAATTTTTTCAAATTTCCTTTTTTAATAGTTGCATGATATGAATGTGAATTCACTAAAAAAAGATAAAATTACTACTACTAAAAAATTACATAATATATTTAATTGAGTTTGGTTAGGTACGGTTGTATTCTGATTCGAATCAGAAGCCTCAAATCAAGCTTTAAAAAATTACTACTACTGGAAAATTACGACTCATGTGTTTTAATTTTACTAAATAAAAATTAGTGGGTAGTTTAATTTTCCTAGACATATTCTGAACACTCATTAGTAAATGAAAACAATTATATTTTAAATATACATTAGTAAATAGCTATATAAAATATTAGTAAATATCCTTTAGTAAATGGGTGACTAGAACTATAACAACAATTCCAAATGTTGCATATATAAAATTTTATTGGAACATTTTTTAATTTTGTTGCTTTTTCTTACATGTAGCAACAAATTATTATTGCCGTTGTCTTTTAATATTAGTAAAGGTGACACTTTAAAAACTGTTGTGTTATATTAATTTTTAGTAATACATTTTAAAACTATTACAAGCATGTCGCTACCTAAAGCTCTTTTTTCCGTAGTGCCCTTTAGATGTAATGAGGATGATAACATGCTATAATGCTTCGCATGAGAACTTTATTGTACTTTTCTTTTAATGGTAGTGAATAAGCATTAGCTATTTTCAGCATAATTATTAGTTTTTAGAATAATTTTTTATTTACAAATAACAATTTGTTCAATTAAATACAATTACAATTTTTTATTATTTTCTATATATGTATTATATATTATATTTATGAATATTTGTAAACAATATTTTTAAATAGAATGGTTAATTATTAATCAAATATTATCTAGATTATGATTAGAAACCTAGTGAGCTTTTGATTTTATGGGTTAATTGAGAAAACAAGTAAAGTTTCTATTTAGTTGGATAAAAATAATTAGATATGACAACAATCTGATAATAAATGTGTCATTATAGAAATTTTAGAAAATGACTATTGCTTTTAAAACTATTCACTAAACTCAACATAATTGAAAAGTTTAATAGAGACAATTATGAGATTTGCAATATGAAAATCTAATACGTATTATAAGAATAAGAGGTTTTTGAATCACTAAATGAAATTATGAAATTTTATGATAAAGGCACTATAACTCAATATAGGAAAAATCATAAGGTATATAACCTATGGAAAAAGAAAAGCTCTTTAGCATATATTACATTATTGAGTAGCATAGATGATGGCATCAATGAACAAGTCGAGATCATTCACTATTAAGTTTAATACCTATAGAAAAGATCAGACCATTCAATATAGTGGAATTTAAGGCTAATTTCAAAGATAATTAGTAAGTTGAGGTATGCTGGTTATCTCATCATATGAACAATAAGTGTAATATGTTATACGATCTTGAACATATAAAAGTCAAGATGGTAAAGGATGCTATAATGCACTTGCTATTGGGAAAGTAATATATTGAGGCTTCTAATCTACATATTAAGGTGTATATAGATAAGTCAAGTTCACAAGGAGTTAAAAGAAAGAAAAGGAAGTATTATAGTGGGTCTAGGTAAAAATAGGGGTAAAAAAAGTACTTCCATGACTCATCATATTTCTAAGAACGCTATGCTAATCTAAATGGGAAAGGAAAAGATCCTCCTAGGAAAAAAATATTAAAAGAGTGAAATATTATAACTATGTTATGAAAGATCACTTCATTTGTGAATGTCACAAGCCTAAAAAGGTACAACCATATAATATAATTGAGTACAATGTATTTGTTTTTAGTTTTGTTTTTCTAATTGAATCATATAAGTTATGAATTGTGAACTCAAAAGCCACATATCATTTAGTAAAGGAAAGAGATGCCTTAATAGAATTTTGACAAGTTCAATATAGGAAAAGGATAACTCCATAGTTGAGATCCAAAAGATAGATATCTATAAGTTAGTTATACATAGTGGTTAAACTTTTATCCTACATGACGTACTTTTTCTCTTAATATTAAATGAAATCTTTTTTTATGATTTTAGTTGGCATTGGGTTTAATATTTATTTTCATAGTGGTTAATTTGATATTTTCTTAGAACCGAATATTACAACTATAATTTTATGATGTTAAAAGATGTTTATTAGAAAAGTATTAGTTTTACTTCATTTACATCATCTAGTACTTGTGATATTGATGCTAATTTATGGCATGCTAAACTTGGTCATATTGGAAACAATCATAAAAAATTATTAATCAAAGAAGGTCTTTTACAAAACCTAAATATAATAGAATTATCTACTTGTGAATATTGTCTAACTAGGAAAATGATACAAAAATCTTTTAGTAAGGGACAAAAAGCTATTGATCTATTTTAATTTATTTATTTAGACATTTATGGCCTAATAAATACGAGAGCAAAGTATGAGTGTACCTATTCACGACCTTTATTGATGAGTATACTATATCTATTTGATCTCTCTTAAAATTAAAGTATTACATTGATCCATAAAGTATATGACTTTAGTTAAGAATTAGTCAGGTAGGAAGATAAAGGCTTTAAGAAATGATAGGTCAAAAGTACTTGTCTAATCAATTCAAGAGGTTATATGATTAAAAAAAATAAAAGAATAGATAGACAACTAACTATTATGTGGACCCCTCAACAAAACTGTGTTATAGAGAATAAAAATAGAACACTTCTCAAAATGGTTAATTTTATGATAGAGCAAACAAATTTCTCCTATTAGGTGATGCATTATTGACAGTCAAATATGTACTTAAATGAGCGCCTACGAAATCAGTTACTATAACACCATATAAGTTATGAACATATAAGAGACTAAATTTATTACATATGAAACTTTCAGGATTGTGCTACCTATATTTATAATTCCTCGCACTAATATGATAAATTAGGTCTCAGAGGGAAGAAAATATCTTGATAAGATATTTTGAATACTCTAAAGGGTATATGTTCATAGTTGAATAAGGTAATGGAAGAGTAGGTGAATTTTAGTTAATAAGATATATTCTTAGAGAATGACTTTCCAAAGCAAGTAAAGATCGAAAAAACTTATCTCTATATGAGATATCATATCATACTAATTATGCAATTCGAGATCAATCAGATGAGACATATCCAAGTAGGAGAAAATTAGGAGATGATGAATTAATTTTTAATTAATGGCAATTAAAACCTGGTGGGATTTCTATACCATTGCCTGATCCCAATGGGAGCAGTATGAAAGTAAAGAGAAATATTTTTTAAGAGCCTCAATTATGTTATAGCATCTGTATTAATTCCTCAATAATATTTTGACATTGAAGGGGAAGCATTTATGGTAGTTCTATAAGATGATGATGAGTCGATAAATGTGAAAGAAATGAAAAAATAATTAGATTCAATAAGCTCAAATCAAATTTGGAACTTAGTTAATCTTCTAAAAGGATATAAAATTACAAAGAAAAATTATTTCTCAAAAATTAAGAAAAAGGTTAATGGAAATGTTAAAAGATAAAAAGCATATATATTAGAACAAGGATACACGTAATAGGAAGGATACACGTAATAGGAAGGAATTGACTATAAAAAGATATTTTCACATGTTGCCAAGTTTGCTTTAGTCCAACTAATTTTAACATCATTAGTTGGAATAGATCTTGAATTACATCAAATAAATATAAAAATTGCATTCTTAAATGAATAATGATTGGGGTTTGGTTGTATGTAAGTTTTAATTATTAACCCTCGATAATTTGTAAGCGCACGGTTCGTTAGCATAGTACCAAAGGTGTCAATCTCACGAGAAGGGAACTAATCTAATCCTAAAATCTAAGGCCAGAAATAAATAACAAAAATTCAAAATGCAACGAAACTAAAACGAGAATTTAATTTAATCAATCAAATAAAGAATCAAACACGAAAATATTAATTATTAAGCAATTTGCAACATACCCAATAATCAACTGAAGGAAATTACTAATTAAGAGAAGGGAAATTTTACCTGTCCTTAATGCTAACCTAACTGATTATGAATTATCTGATTATTGGTTTTAGACTATCCTAGGGTTGATTACTCTCTCTTGAGTTATAACTATTAACCCTGAATCATAAACTCTAATCAAATTATAGAGGTTGCAATCTCTCAATTGACAACCTATCCAAAACCTTAATTAGTTCTGAAGTTCTCTAATAAACTATCGGAAATCCATACGAGATCTTTCTCTGCACAAATTATCGATCTGATTTAATTCTGGTTTCTATTAAATCACCTAACTCTCATTAGTCCAATTTAATCATTTTTTATTTGATTCACCCTCTTAGTTTATTATCAAATTATGCAATAGCATAATCAAGCCACAACAATATCTAATAAAAACATAAACAATCAGATTCTCATTAATTCAAGAATAAAATTCTGAAGGTTAGTTTAAAGCATCCTCGACATGCTAAATCCTATCATCAACTGTTCAATCTAATTTTATAGAATAATAAAACTGAAAAGAAGAGGAAATACAATATAAAATGGATAATGGGAGGCAGCTACGCTGAGAAACCGTCTGATTTAGGAAGTACTTCGAGTCAGCTTCCTCTCCTCTTCTCTCTTCCTTCTTCTCTTCCTCTATCTCTCGATGATCCCTTTCTAGGGTTTCTCAAGGTGGCTAATGCAAAAACTCATTTCTCTACCTCTTTTTTTTATATCCTCTTGTGCTTTGGGTAACCTTAGGATTTTTTTGGGATCCGAAAGGTCCAAAAAATCTCTCGAAACTTGATGTTGGTGATTTTGCCAGTGCAGGCCACGATCGTGGCCATTTCTTAGGCTTCTGTCACGATCATAACATATGGACCACAATTATGGGCCAAATCTAGAGCTTCTGTCATGATCGTGCCCTGACATGCCATGATTGTGGGTTGTTGTTTTAGCCCGAATGTCTCTGAAACTCCTCCGTTCTTTGATATTGACCCTGAAACACTAGCAAACACATCAAGATACCTGAAAAACATAATATTTAAGCTCAAAGACTTGTACTAACTATAAAACACTTAAAATATAAATAATTAACAAACTAACACAATTCTAACTTTAACACATACTAAATGATTGAATTAATGGCTAAACATATATCAAATTGAGCCCTAAAGCACGATGCAATTTACACTTATCAACATCCCCACATTTAAATGTTTGCTTATCCTCAAGCAAGCAAAACAACAAACAACACAAAATCACAAAGCATACAATGCAATAATGAGACAATGGCTTCAACTTCATGAAATAAATTTAACTTTAAACACAATCATTCAAGTTATTCCAAATCATCAATATGCAAAATCCGCATCTAGGAGCTCTGGACTAAATATACATATTAATCAAAACTTAAATGTCAAGTTTATTCACCCTTTTCAATTGTACACATACATTAATAATTATTTGGTCATTCAAACTTTGTAACTAATCCTAAGTACGTTTTCATGAAAAGTCAAGCTACTTACAAGTTTGATAGGTTTTATTAGAAACCATTTTTTATTTACTTTTTTTGTGGACATGAACTTAGTCTCTTACACAGAGGCAAACATTGATGATGAATGTCGATCCGATCACTCGACTAAGTCATGTTTTTATTAAGTTGCTTGGTTGGAACATTATTATAGCTTTTTGATGCGAAAGCACAAATTTGTGATGCGTGTCGATTCGATTGCTCGGCTACATCATGTTCTCAAATAGCTACTAGCTCTATTTATAACCTGAAGGCCAACAGAATAGTTATTTATTTAAAATTTACAAACAATTTTTATTTTTTTATTGAATGCCTACCTTATTGCTTTAGCTACTCGTTTTCATGAAAAAATACTAGCAAAGCTACTTTAGTGAATAGAACTAAAATTATGAATGAATGTGGCAATTTATAGGGTTATAAACTAACACTAAATCATAATTAACTTGCATATTTAGCCAAAGAATCCAGATCACTAATTTCGCGAGCTAATGACTCTTCACAACCTAATAGATTATGTTCAAAATTAAATTAATTTCATTCCATCTAAGCCATTAGCACATTCACACAATTCACAATATGCAATCTAAACTAACTATCATACAATATGCAAAATTCACACTTAAAGCAAAACACACAACCTTCCCTCCCCCTCCCCCACACTTGAACAACACATTATTCTCAATGTGAGAAGGAGGCAAACAAACACATATGGAAGGAAGAAACATAAAGAAAAATAAAATAAAGTAAAAACAAAAATAAAGACTAAATTTAAAAGAAAAGGGTGAGAAACAAAGCTTCACGATGATAGAGGTGAGGACAGTGTCGGAGGTGGCAGTTTGAGCCTCAAAGTATCAATGAATCCAGCATATATCTTAGCTCTAACGTCGTTGTGTGCGGGTCATCTCCTTCATCCTTCCAGAGTTCTCTGCAAGTGTGTCAGTAATTTCTTTGGTGTTGGCGGAGATTGTATTGAACACTTTCTTCTAACCAGGTTCTTCTGTGTCTTCCTCCTCTTTGGACTCCTCGCTAGCCAAGTCCACTTCTCCCTGTTGAGGTGGTGCTATGTTAGAACTCATCTAACTGGCCCTGATCTTTGCATGAGTCTTTTGGCTGATGTCCCGGAGTTCCATGTTATGGAACTTCAGGATTTCAGCACGCCACAAATAATGGTGATTTAGAAAATCATGAAGGTAGACAGTTAGTCCACTACAATCCATACCATGGTACTCAGCAATGGCAGAAACCAAGTACCATATACCCAAATTGTTGCTCCTCTTACATAAAGTCGCAATAATAGCATTCAGAACATGTGTGGAGGTGCACACTGGGATACTGTAGTCTATGCATCACAACAGAAAAAGTTCCTTTGTTGAGCCCTTGTTAGTTTCTAATTTGTCAAAAACCATTTAACATATGAAATTATGCAATAACAAGTGCTTATGGGTTCGTATAATGTTATTGTAGGCATTCTTAGCGTCAAATTGCTCTAGCCCAGTAAGCTTATTCCAATAGCGAGAAGCATGAAAAACATCGTGCTGATTGATAATGGAAGACTCGGGAAAACCGCAAATATCACTCATGATTTCAATGTTCAGCTCATAAGTTCATCCCTGTAACCTAAACCACATTTCCTTAGAGTTACTAGGTTCTAAATGAAGGGAAGTGAAGAATTCAAGAGTGAGCTCCTGGTAGACAGGATATTGGAAGTGTATAAACTTACCTCATTGAATTCTTTCTGCTAACTTCTCTACCCTATCTCACAATTCTAGCCTATCAAGCGTATCAAAATTAAAATATTTTGGGACTACTATCTTTTTAACATTAAGGGATTGGAATTGAATACCTTCCTCCTCTGTGTAGATTGAATGGGTGTCTGAAATCCATCACCCTGTTCCTTCACCCTTGGCTCGAGACTTGATTTTGTCCCAATAATTGGTTATGCTTCACTGACTGCTTAATGCGCGACATACTAGATTGCAAGTAGGTAGAAGTTAGATTAAAGTGGAAATTTGGAATTTGGTTAAAGAAAAGTAAGAGTGTTTAGAGGTTCTAACTTAAGGAGATAAAGTTAAAATGAAAGTGAGTGAAAAAAATGAAGTATGAAATGAATATATAGGTGAAGAAAGGGTTAAATGGTAAAAATTTTAGCTGAAAATCGTGTGGACAGTTTTACCCTATTGTAGGCCACGATCGTGGTCTACATTAATTCCAACAATTTTTCAATTTTTTTCTTCTTTTATCCTTCTACACGTTCCCGAGATCCCTTCCTAACCCTTTCACCTCTTTTTGCTTACTTACTCGTTCATCTAACTCATGTCAAAGTCCTATGCCTTCTCGACCTTATTTGGAAATGAAAAAACCTAACTATAGAATTCAAACTATCTAAACTTCAAAGGAAATAACATGGAATTAACAATCCATGGGTTACCTATCATGCAATTGTTTCTTTTAATGTTGGTAGCTCGACGCTCTTCTTGTGCTCAAGGTGGTTCAAATGAATCGTGCAATAGTAGTGTAGTCATAGATCTTACAATTTGCACATGAACTACCATGCCCTAGGTTCCACCTTCCTTCACCTTCTCCTCCGCAATTGTTTCTTTCTAAATGCATCCCAAGATCATCAATATCTTCCCATTGTCCTCAAAGTTTGGTTTCTTTGATGTTAACTGGAAGTAAGGGAGAATTTTTGTCATTCTTTGACATAGTGAAGGTTATTTGATGCTTTTCGACCTCTCAGAGTTAGTTCACCCCATCAACGTCAATTATTAAGCGAGCAGTAACCAATAATGGTCATCTAAGGACTATAGGGGTTTCCACATCTTCTCTAATATCCAATATAAAGGAGTCTGTGGGGAAGGTAAATATATCGATATGTACTTGCACATCCTTAATAATACCCTTCGGTCGATGAACTGTTCTACCCGCTGTCTTCACTAGCATTGTAATAGGTTCTAACTCTTATAACTCTAATTTTTGACTAAAGGTATAGGGAATCATATTAATACTTGCTCCTAAATCTGCAAATGCCCTGTCTATTTTAACTTCATTGATATTGTAAAGAATGTAAAAATCCCCTGAGTCCTCTTTCTTCTGTGTTATATTAGGGTTTTCTTCCACTATGAGCTCCTTAACCTTCTTCTTGATTGATTCCTTTAAAGTGAGTCTTGTTTGTAGTTGTTCTGTTATGTCCTCAACATTATTTAATTTAGCTCCTTAGAATTCCTCATCGCCTTACTTGAATTTGACTTCTGCTGAGCTAGAATATGGTACAAAAATTTAGGTCAAAGTTCCTTGATTGGCTTAATTATGAGCTCACTTGAAAGGAATTCCATATTTGCTTGCCCTTCTCCATTCTCTCGATCTTCTTTTGTATGTTCGAGTTTCTTTTCTTGGGTCTGAGTAATAGCCATGATTCGTTCCTTTGGGCTAGATTTGGTATTGCTTGCAAGGGTTCCTACATTCTGAGTTGAAATTGTCTCTGCTAGTTGACCTACTTGGACTCCAGATTGTGTATTGAAGAGGCATAGTTTTTAGTGACTTGCTCAAACTTGCTTTCAAGCCTCTTATGTGCATCCTCCATGCCTCCGATTTTATCTAAAATCCTATCCAACTTGGATTCCATTGAGTTCGGTTTATCTTGTTGGAAATCTAGTTGTCCTAGAGGTATGAATTATCCTCCAGCATTGTTTTCTAAGAGAAGTTAGGGTGATTCTTCCACCCAGGGTTGTAAGTGTTGGAGTAGGGATTGTTTCCCCCTCCTCGTTCATATTAAGCTCCTATATAACTAACTTTCTTCGGATCGTTATCCTTCATCAAGAAGCAGTCCACCGTATCATGGTCCATTTATCAATAGAGTTCACCCTTTAGTTGCACATCTTTTATTGACGCTGAAGACGAAGCCTTCATCTTATTGGACTGTCGAGTTAAGTTGTCAATTTTTGCCTGCATCTCTGTCATTTGATCAACAGCTACAACTCCTTTTTGTTCTTGGAAGGTAGTGGGTTGTCTACTCTGCTCGTTCTTCCATAGGCTGCTATTACTCGCCATCTCCTCTATCAACTCTTCTGCTTCATCTACTATCTTTCTCACCAGTGATCCTCCTGAACCTGCATCAATCATGCCTCTCGTATGTGGGGTTACTCCATTATAGAATGTTTGCAACAAAAACTCTTTAGGTAAGTTATGGTGTGGGCATTTTCGTTGTAGGTCCTTATATCATTCTCTTGCTTCATAGATCGATTCCATATCACTTTGCTGAAAATTGGTAATCTCCTTGATAATCTTCGTGGTCTTTGTAAGGGGAAAATACTTGTCAAAAAAGACACGAACTAGTTGATCCCAAGTAGTGACATTGGCTGGGTTGAGGGAGTTATACCAGGCCTTTGCTCTATCACTTAGGGTAAATGCTAATTCTTACCATATCCTCCGACATCTGATAGTACCAAAAGGTATCGCAAATTTTAAAGAAATTTACTATATGTGCATTGGGATCTTCATTCGTTAGTCCATAGAATTGCACATTCTGTTGAAGCATGTTTAGGAAGGCTGGTTTAATTTCAAAAGAGACTGCCTATACGGATGGGTTAATTACTCCTTGGTTAGCAGCATTGAACCCTGGTCTCATGAAATCTATAAGAGTTCTTTATTGACATCCTTAGTTTGCTCTATAATCCAAATCTTACTGAAATTCGTTGTCCATTGTTGCTTTTTCAATTTCTTCTTCTTCTTCATGCCTAGCTTTCCTAATTGATCATTCTAATCGAGCGATATCTAGCTCTAAGGTTGCAACTGCATGACTTGAACTTATCGTAACTCTTATGTTCATGCAAGAGCACAGATTCATAAATAGAAAGAAAGAAAAAAACGTAAACTAAAAACTAACTAAAACACCTTAGAAAAAAAAACTGAACTAATCGCCTCTCCAGTAACGATGCCAAAAACTTGATTGGGGTTTGGTTGTGTGTAAGTTTTAACTATTAACCCTTGATAATCCACAAGTGCATGGTTCATTAGCGTAGTACCAAAGGTGTCAATACCACTAGGAGGGAACTAATCTGATCCTAAAATCTAAGGCCAGAAACAAATAACAGAAATTCAAGATGCAATAAAACTAAAACGAGAATTTAATTCAATCAATCAAATTAATAATCAAACATGAAAATACTAATTATTAAGTAATTTGCAACACACCTAAGAATTAACCGAAGAAATTACCAATTGAGAGAAAGGAAATTTTACCTATCTTTACTGCTAACCTAACTGATTATGAATTATTAGATTATTGGTTATAGACTATCCTAGGGTTGATTAATCTCTCTTGAGTTATAACCATTAACTATAAATTATAAACCCTACCAGATTATGGAGGTTGCAATCTCTCAATTCACAACCTATCCAAAACCCTAATTAGTTCTGAAGTTCTTTAATAAACTATCGAAAACCTATACGAGATCTCTCTCCGCATAAATTATCGATCTAATTTAATTCTAGTTTTTATTAAATCACCTAACTCTCGTTAGTCCAATTTAATGGTTTTTCATTCGATTCACCCTCTCAATTTATTATCGAATTATGCAATAGCATAATCAAACCACAACAATATCTAATAAACACATAACCAATCAGATTCTCATTAATTCAAGAATTAAATTCTAAAGGTGAGTTTAGAACATCCTCAACATTCTAGATCTTATCATCAACTGTTCAATCTAATTATATACAATAATAAAATTGAAAAGAATAGGAAATGCAATCTAAAATGGATGACGGGGGCAGCGAAGTCTGAAAATCGCCTGATTTAGGAAGTACTTCGAGTCAGCATCTTCTCCTCTTTTCTCTTCCTTTTTCTCTTCCTCTATCTCTCAATGATCTCTCTCTATGGTTTCTTAAAGTAGCTAATGTAAAAACTCATTTCTCTGCCTCTTTTTTTATATATCCTCTTGTATTTTGGGTAACCCTAGGGTTTTTTAGAGTTCGAAAGGTCCAAAAAATCCCTTGAAAGTTGACATTCGTGAGTGTCTGCGTGTCTGCCTGACGCAGGACATGATCGTGGCTCACATCTGAGCCTTTTTTCACAATCACGGGCCATTCCTTGGGCTTTTATCACAATCGTAGCATATGGGCCACAATCGTGGGCCAAATCTGGAGCTTCTACCACGATCGTGGCATGACATGCCACAATCGTGAGTTGTTATTCAGCCTGAACGTCCCTTAAACTCCTACGTTATTTGATGTTGACCCTGAAATACTAGCAAACACATCAAGATACCTCAAAAACATAATATTTAAGCTCAAAGACTCCCATAAAACACTTAAAACATAAATAATTAACAAATTAACACAATTCTAACCTAAACACATACTAAATGATTAAATTAACAGCTAAGCACGTATCAAACTATGCCCTAAAATACGATGCAATTTACACTTGTCAAAGAACTAAACAAAAATATCTATGTGGAACAACCAATAGATTTTGTTCAGCAAGGTTAGGAGTATAAAGTGTGTAGATTGTTAAAGTAAACCTACGATCTAAAGTAGTCTTCAAGGTAATAGGATGTCAAATTTTACAGTGAATCATACATATGATTTTAAATGATTGACAAATACCATTGTATATATTTTAAAGTATCCAGCGATAAATTTGTTATTTTTTTCATTATATATAGATAAAAGTTTGATATTTAGTAATAATAATAAAGTTTGTCAAGCAAATCAAATATTAGTTATCAACTATATTTGAGATGAAAGAAATTAGTGAGGTTACATACATCCTTGGGATTAAAACCAAGGATTGTTCAAAAAGATTGTTGTCCTTTTCATAAGCTACATATATCAAGCAAATATTTGAATTATTTCATATGTTAGATAATAAACCATTTGATATGCCAATGGATAAAGAAGAGCGTCTAAGCATAAGTAGTGTCCTCAAATGCTATAAGAAGAGAATAAGGTGAAGAAGTTTCTTTATTCTAATGTAGTTGTAGTTTGATATAGAATATGTTTGTATACAAGACTACAAAAATGCATTGATGGTAAGATAAGTAATAGATATTAGTCAAATTCTAGATAGACACATTAAAAAGTAGTAAAGTATTTAAAAGGAACCATAAATTATGTAATATTTTATGAAGAAAGTAATTTGCATCTCGAAGGATGTTAATTGAGAAGCAACATAGATGAAAAGGCAATATGCATCTGAATTTGTTTTTTTTACTAAATAATGGAACATTATAGAGTAGTAAGAAGTAAATGTCTATTGATTTTTCAATGATGGATGTTGAGCTCATAGTGTTTTTAGCAGTAAAATAAGAAACTGTATGACTTAAACATTTCATAGATCATTTGAATGTCACTACGAGTGTTATTAACCCTATTATGATACATTGTGATAATCAAGTAACAACTTTGTATACTAAAGATCTTAAATATCATTATAAAACCAAGCATATTGTTGTTAAGTACAATTATGTCAAGATTATAGTGGCTTAAAGAGAAGCGAAAATCGAGTATCTTCCTACGAGATAGATAAATGTAGATCCTATAACCAAGTTGATTATTAGAGATGTGTTTTTTTATATATTATGATCGTGTATTAAATTTTATTTTTTATTTAAAGCATGATATTTCGAAGCCGTATTTATCAAGTATTTGATATAACATATATTTAGTTGAGTGTTAAACATCAAATTTTTAAATGAATTTAGAAAAAAATTCAGTTATAGAAATATGAGAATGCTAAAATTTAAGTTAAGTGTTGGTTCTAAAATAAATGTTTGAATGAGTGTTAAAGATTCAGTTGTACATAAAAGAAGTATGTTTCATATAAATGAGATAGCCCTCCATATAAGTAATTGCCTCCATTATTCTAAATGAATTAAGATAAATTAAGTTTTATGATGTTTATCTAAGTGATAAACGAAAGCTTAAGATTTAAAACATGAATGTTAATATGATATACATTCAAAGGTAAAAAGGTCTTTAGTAATATCATAACCTAAAGAAATGATGCACTCAATCTATCTTTTTTAAAATATTAGATGTAAGTTTTGAAAGATGAATTGAATAAGCAAATAAATAAACTCAAGTTAGGTATTACATATGTATAAATTATTATTTGTACAATATTATGAGATAAGACATATAATCTGATGAAAAGAGAGTAAATATTGTAGTATATAAATCATATTATGTGCCTATATTCAATTAATAAGGATAACATAATGCATAATCCCAAAATATATTATGTAAGGATCTTTGAGACCTTATGACTTAAAAATTAAATATACTTTTTTAATCGGATTCTAATTCTAAACAATTGAATTAAGGTTTGCTATGTTAAAGTATTGGTAGATGATTATGAATAATTCAGTATAATGGGATATTCTAGAAAAATAAATTAATTTAATTTGAAAATTAAGATGATTATTGATGCTATAAATGATATAGGGTTACATACTCAGCAAGAATTTTAAAACCAAATCGGACTGGCTAGTTTAACATTTTAAAGTATGAACCAAGTAGCTTTCTAGTTCAATTCATATTTATATTCATAATAAATAAATTTTGGGTTATTAATTACTTAACCAACCAGTTTTTCCTTAATCGTAACCTTACCTTCTTCACCTTTGATTTTTGATTTTTTAAACTCCATATCTAACCAAACTTCAATCTTTTTTACAATTTTGTTCAACCTTGGAAGAATTTTCAGTCTCCATCTCCAATCAAACTCAACCTCTTCAATAACTCTTCAGTTTTGTAACTTTTTTTCAACCTCTTCAATAAAAAATAAAGAAGCAAGATTAGGAGCATTTTTGTTTTCACTTTTTAGACTTTTATCAATGCAAGGATTAGGGTATTTATGTTTTCAAACTTTAATCTTCTTTCTTCCCATGTTCATCTTTCTTATTAGGTTCATTAGTTATATGATTTATGATTTGTGAATCTATTTCAAAGGTTTACTGGGTATACGTTGTGATTGAAGTTTTAAGGCATAGAAGCAATTGGTTTGCTGGAGGAAAATTAGGGATTATGGGGTTGAGACATTGATTATCTTTTCAGCTTCAGCATGTCCTTATTCATCCCAAAAGAGAAAAAATAGTATAGATTTTACTAGTCTTAGCTTGTACAAAACTTAAGTTCATCTATATAAAAGTTTTAGGCTTTCAGCTTCTGTAAAACTCTAGTTCAGGTTAACAAGAAGGCACGTGATTTGATTTTACTCTTTTTTCCTAACCTTTATGAGGTTTTTGGTGACCATTTGAAGTTGAAGACAGTCGTATAGGGCTTCTACGGTGTTGGATGAAATGGTTAAATGCAGATTTCTAGTTGTGAATGAAACCAGTAGCCTGTTACTTGATAATAATTAATAATTTATTAATTTTTCTTACAAGATTTATGGGAAGTTGTTTTGTCTGGACTTACTGAGTTATTTTGTGGACATATAACATATTTGAGCCAACATTGTTCTAATGATCCTTATTATTGTCTTGTCTCGCAACAATTTGATAACTGCAAAATTACAAGCAGAAACATGTAAATTGTAAAGCGTAAATTAAATAAAGATTTGTATTTAGTGTTTATGACTTACGTGAGAGATGGTAATAGACTAATACGTCAACATTTACCAATTACAATTACAACTATTTTTGTTATGTCTTTAAAGCCAACACGACATAATTATGTAAGTAATCATCTTTTAAAATGTTTTCAAATAATATCTTAATTTCTAAAATATTTCTATCAAGTCTTTTTTAACTATCTCATATTTAGAAATACTTATCAAGTGTGTTAATTGATGAAATTAAGGGATTTACTCATCTTTCCAAAAAAAAAACTACGGAATTTATTTTTTATTTTTGGACTCTTTTGAAAAAAGAGATATATAGTAAGTAAAGATTTCGGTTCACTTATTCATATGATTGTGCTTTTTTGAACTTTCCTGTCAAATATAATATATTTGTTAATAAGTATTTTTTTAACATTTGTTGTTTTCTTATAATGTCCAGATTGTATAGTTGTCTACAAAAATTGCAAAAATATTTTTTATTGTTAGGTTAAAATTATAATAAAAAATGAAATCATAAAAAAATTGATGAACTTAACATCCTCTAACCGTGGTAAGTTTGATCCGGTATAGAATTTTTTCTTCTTCTAAAAAATCTAATGGAAATACTCAATATAATTATATTTTCTGCGGTATGATGTTTAAAGGGAAAGGAATTTATGAACTGAATGAACATCATGTTAGTGTTAAGAGTAATATTGATTTTTGCAAAAAGAGTATCATTTGATATACATGAGAGGAATAAAAATTATTTACAAAAATAACTAAAAAAGAAACAAGAAAGTAAAGAGGCTCATAATGTATCTTTTGGAGATGATGAAGCATAATAAGAATTAGGTAAAGGGAAAACAAAAATTGTTATTGACATAGATTCTTATTTTCCTCCAAAAAATACTCTTAGTTCTAAACCTAGTTTAAATTTTGTTTTGGTTGATAAGGATATTGTTTTATGATGTCAGTGAGCATAGGCTAGATGGTTTTATTATTCATGTATTACTTTAAATGCTTTAAATTCACCATATTGTCAAGAAGCAATAGATGTTATACTAACAATAAGTCTCTGATTTAAAGCACCTTCTTATTATGAGAGTGCCTTTACTTCAAGATTAAAAAAGCAATATTAGTTGATAGTGGATACATATAAGTCTAGTTCATAAATAACAGGATGCACTATTATAGGAAATGAGTGGACTGTTAAAAGACAAAATTCCTTAATTGATTTTATTGATTTATTGTAATATCAGAATAACTTTTATCAAGTCTATTGATGTTTAAAATATAGTAAAATGTGCTCATACTTTATCTGAATTATTTTTTTATGTTTAAAATATGGTAAAATATTGTGCATTTCGTTATAGATAATGTGGCTAATTATATGTTTTTATCGGTTCGATGTCCTACCTAATTTTTAAAACATTGATATTAAGCTTAATTCATATATGTTTCCAATTGAAAGGCTATATACTCTTAACTGATATATAACTTAGAGCTTTTAAAGTATGGTGGTCAGATAAATTATTTGTCAAATATAAAAATTATAAATGTAAATCCTATTGAATCTATTATATACGAGTGAGAGATATTGAAATATTATAATATGGGACACCAAAATGGTCTTACATAAATTAATTTTGAATTAAATGATATCCTATAAAAATAAAATTTTTGAATATTTTTTAAAGGTGACATATATGGATTGAACATGGAGAAGGTAGCTAATCATAATGTGAGATATTTACATATCTAATTAAATGTGTTAGGTAAATTAAAGATTAAGAAATTTTACATAAGAAACATACATTGAAAAGAAAGAGACAAAGGTCTTTAAAAAATAAGAAATTTCTTAACATATTGTTTCAAAAGGACTTTTAATCTATAGATTCTGAAAATACTTTTGTATAAATACTTTCTTGATGAATGATACATATTTATAATATTATTGATTTATATTTGGATAAAGAATCATTTTTTCTCGCATAAATTTTCTTTGCACTT
Organism: Erythroxylum flavicans; assembly: GCA_027576715.1. Classification (NCBI taxonomy): domain Eukaryota; kingdom Viridiplantae; phylum Streptophyta; class Magnoliopsida; order Malpighiales; family Erythroxylaceae; genus Erythroxylum; species Erythroxylum flavicans. The sequence goes on from JANZXP010000006.1 coordinate 28,706,736, forward strand.
ACTTTATTTTATATTTTTATTCCTACCACTATTAATAAATAAAAATAATATATATTAATCTTAATCCTTATATGTACAATTGCTTACTCTTTATTGTTCAACTTTAACGTTTCAATACTTATTAGTAAACTTAACATTGGGTAGGATTAGGGTCTGGGTCAGGGCTTGATTCGATGCTGAAAGGTGTCTATAATTAATGGCTTAAATTCGAACTTGATCAGGTTTGAGTGGTTTTGAATTTTGAAGCCCAATTGAGCTCAAATTAAGCCCAAATTTTTTTTAATTTAGTTAGCAAAATGATATCATTTTAACAAAGTATATTTAACATATTTGAGTTTGGGGTGGAATCAGATTTCTTGAACCCAAGTTCAAAGTTGGTCTAAAGCTTGAAATTTTAAAAAATGCAATAATTTGAATTCTATATTGTACTGACAAATAGCAATTGTACTGATAAAAAATTGGAACCAAACAAATTGTTGTACCATATTTTGGTACCAGTCAGTACTTAGAGATACTAATGGGCTAGGTCAAACTTAGGCCTGACCATGATGACTCGTGGCCTAGTGGGCTGGGATGGGTCGGCCGTAGCTCGGCCCACTAGTGCCTGTCCGGTTTCAAAAGTATTGGACAAGCCACCTGCGACCAGTCCATGGTTGGCCCGTAGTCGACCCTTAGCTTGCCCATGACCCGATCAACTCGACCCAAAAGTAAACCTGGCCGAACAAGATGGGTCGATTTTAACATCCTAATCAATACCAGCTCTTTAGTTGGTATTGTCTGGTAACCAAAATACTAGTCGGAATTGTAATTTGTAAAAAAAATTGTAGGATTAAATTAGAAAAACTTAAAATTTCTTCTATATTAAATAATTATTATTTATACATAAAAATGAATATGATAAAATTGTCAATAATTTATTTAATAAACAATAAAGATAGATATAGATAAAAATGTATTAAATAATTTCTTTTATATAATTAGACTTATACAAAGTAATTATAAATTGCCAAACTAAATATATTAGTTTAACATAATTTAAATATTTTTAAAATTTATATATTCTATATTAGCAATATTATACTTTTTAGTGCATAATGTGAAAATTTATTATAATAACTTTTGAAATATGTGAAAACAATATTTGAAATAAATTTATTTATTATAAATGTATATTTTTTTTCTTTGTCATATACTTAATTTTATATCTATATGAGAGTTAAATCATCTTAATTTATAAAAAGGTTTGTGAAAATAATATTAATAAAATGAAAATATTAAGTATATCATATTTATATTATTATGAATTGTCGAGATAAGATTGAAGTAAAGTAAAGAAATTATCGAACATAATATATTGAAAGATTGTTTGCAATTTTATAAAATTTAAATAATATTTTATAATTTTAAAAATTATCCAAAAATGTAATTAGTATTAATTGATACTGATATCATCCCGTAACCGAACTAAAGTTTCGTAATAAATTTAATATAATATCCACTGATTGAAAAAAGAACCGAACCGACCAATTTGACATGAATAAGTACGAACCGCCTAATTTTTGGTCCAGTTTATGTTTATAACCGATGTAAGAAAAAACCGACTTAACCGGCTGGTATATTTGGAAAACTGGAAAACCAGCCGCGAAACAATAAAAGTGAGAGGCTGTCAACCATGTGGGCCCAGCTTCATTGTTACACCAACCTATATGCCTCTACTTTTCGATATCTGTTAACCATCATTAATGCAATTGAAGATGTGTACAAATGTTGGATTTTTAAGATTGGCGGATCATCTGATCCTTTTAATATGTATCAACTCTGTTGTAATTAATCACATTCTAATACTCACAATGATAAAATTAATTGACATAAAATAAGATTTTAAGAATTTGTTAACATAAATTCTTTTAAAATTAGTTTTTTAAATAGGAACTTTAGATTAAAAAAAGGTCTTCCTTAATTCAAACGAGATTTTAATCTTTCAAAATAATGTTGGTCTACATCATGCTTTCCCTCCCAACTCCCAAGAAACATAGGGTACAATTAAATAATTACAATAGTACCTTCTTTTTTGTGAGATTTAATGTATTTATGAGTCTTCTCGAATTGCGCCACAACTATTTAAGGGTTTAGATTATTGTATGCTTATCATATTTTATGCGTATTTATTTATCTAATTTTTATAAGTTTTATTTATTGAATAAGTAGATATTTATAGAATAAGATAAGTACAGAATAATAAAAATAAGTAATATATTCTTAACTATTTAGAATAAAATGAATAAATGCTTATAAAATAAAATAAGAATAGAATAATAGAAGGAGAGGATATACTCCCAACCACTTAACCCTTATTTATTTGAGTTGTTGGATCTAATAAATACGTGACTGCAGTCTGCTGAAAATACTGGTGTCAATCTTTGTGATCGATGAAACCAATCGGCTGATGTAAGCAATACTTGGAAAAATGATGTAAGCAATATTATCTGTTACAAGAACTAGAAGTGCAATTTTATTTCAGGAGAAGGTTCGAATACGAAATTGAGCATATTTTTTAAAAACTCCTAACTTCACTTTAAGTTTGTTGGTACATATGATTAAGTGATTTATTTAAAATAAATAAATAAATATTTCATAATTTAATTTAATTTAATTTATGCTTAAGAATTAATATTATTATATAATTTAAAAATTTTATTAAAAATGCATTTACAGCTAACAAAAAAATTTTATTAAAAAATACAATTTAACCTTGATTTGATTTAATAATCATAAAAGTTAAAGAATGGGCCAAATTCATAAGATCTGTAGATGAGATCCTCTAACACAAAATTGAGAAAATGACATGATAGATCTTATCTTTTTTTATATACATTAATTATTTCAGTTTTATTGGACTAATCTTAAGTTCTTAAGCCCTTATTTCAAGAGTTTTAGAAGAGGTAAATTTGAAACTTCAAGGTCCCTCAAATTCTTACGTAGCTTGTACACTTCTGCGCACAAAGAGTCATCACATACTAATTAGTTAGCTACTGATTGATCTGTCCCTGCTCAGTATCAGGTTCTCCAGTAGTTCTAACTCCCGCACTGTCGTTGGAAGCGAAACGTCCACAATTGATCCAACCAAAAAGTATGCTCAGGAATCAAAAGATTATCAACAGAAAAAAATTTTCATCTTTTTTTTTTTGTAATGACTCGAGCTTAAAAATTTCTACAAAAAATAAACTTTAAGTGAAGAATTAAAACTAATTAAGTCACCTCTACACAAAACGAGAGATCACATCTTATCCCCGCATAACGGGGTCACGAAAGCAACAAATTCGTAAAGCTGAACTGCCAACAAAAGTTTGCTGGCGCTATCTTTCGGCTTGGTCCCATCATCAACGTTGGACACAAGTTGCTTATGTGGTCCACCTTTACTTGAGAAATTGGCTTCTTTCTTCTCCTAGCCACTCAACAGTTTATCCTTTCTCTATTACAGGACACATACAACAATTTTACAGTCCTGAAAGAGACCTGTGCATGCAAAATGGGGACCTATACAGATAAAGTAGAGATTGCCAATTACCTTATCCTTGTGTATCCTTAGCCGTCCTCCCACTTTATATATGTAGTTTCGCGTTTGATAGAATCCACTTTACGACACCCATGTAGCACCGATAGTTTAGATTTCTTAATTGCTAAATAAAACTCTCGTTTACGTTGTCCAATCAATTGCTAAACTTTCAAAAATAAAACAATGTTCTGATGAATATGTAATAATCCTATAAAGATTAATATATTTTGCCTTATTACATTTTTTTGTGATTTGTAATTTCTAAAAACAATTACACAACGTGAATCTCGACAAGTCTTACAAAATGAAAGATGAATTGGAGGGTGTAAAAATTATTAAATGAATATACAATAAGACATCTAACAAAAATACAAGATACTAAAAGATAAAAAATACACGTTACAAAAACACAAGCTACATATATAATGCCAAAATATTAAATGTATCATTACTCATACTAAAAGCACCTTTTCTCAAACTTTGATTTAAAAAATGAATGTAAGGATGAGATGGTGCCGTTCATAACCTCGATCTTTTTGAAATTAATAATTGAACAATATATGAAAGGAGTTTTTTTTTTTTCCTGGTGAAAATATGTTTTTGGACGCACCCATAGTTGCCCCGAAAAGCAATCTAGATAAACACTAAGTACTTACTCTTTCAAATAATATTACGATCATTAGAAATTGTTATGATCATTCTTTAAAGGACCAATATAAATTAATTGCGAGGCTCCCAATTAATCACCTTCTTTCATCCTGCAGGTTAGTACCTCCTACTCCTTTAAACGTCACTAATGTTCCCATGTGAAGTGTGTCATATTACACTAATCATCTGAGAAAATGTTAGAGAATATGTGGCTACGAAAGGAAACCACATGTATATGAATGTTCTTTTGCATGCCTCCTTTTAAGAAAAGTCAAAAGTTGTTTCAACTACATGGTACAGCTTTAAATTGCTTGAAATTAATGTCTGTCATTGGACCCTACAAGTATGGGACAAGAAGACAGAGAGAACGCAGAGAGCTCTCTCGCACCCAATAATTCAATCGAACTTCCGTCAATGGAGAAGATAGATTTTTTATGGGTCCAAAGTTCCTGGAGCCGTAAACAATTAAGTAACAGTTAAAGCTTGTAGGTTTACCTATTCACACCGAAAGAGAAAGGTCATCGTATGGCGTTACATTGGCTACTAGCTGGCGTGCATTTATCTATATATATACACATGTATGCCTATATGCAAACAAAACATAGGGCTACTGATAGTATTAACTTCTCATTGAACCATACACTTTTACTTCGATGATCACTCAATTCCATCATGTTCAATGGTAAAACAATATGCATGGTGGTTATGCTTCTCACTTATCAAAGAAAGTTCACTAAACAATTATTTCTACGCGCATATATATATATAACCACACACTTTTACTTCGATGATCACTCAATTCCATCATGTTCAAGGGTAAAACAATATGCATGGTGGTTATGCTTCTCTCTTATCAAAGAAAGTTCACTAAACAATTATTTCTACGCGCATATATATATAGCCACACACTTTTACTTCGATGATCACTCAATTCCATCATGTTCAAGGGTAAAACAATATGCATGGTGGTTATATATATATATATATGGACGTATATATTTATATATATATACTCATATATTAGGCACGTATGTATATATATATATATATACTCGTATAGAATTTTCGTAATATATATATAGTTTAAACTGTAGTTTAAGATTGCGATCATTTGATTTGAGCTTGAAGGTGAAGTTGATGTCTTATTTTTAACAAGGAATTTCTTAATTCAAAGTAAGTGAAAGTTTCTGAAGGGGTATAGTTTCACAAAATCTAGCACAATTAAAAACAGAAAAATTAAACACAAGATAAACAAATCAACACCTGATATTTGGTAATATAGTTCAACACACATTGCCTATATCTACGAGGCCTTCACCTAGTTTAATTACTTTCACCTGTGATACAACAATAGTTTTACTCAAGGCTTTACAGAACCGACTCACTCAACTCTTAATACTATCACTCGTCTTCACTATTTGTGAAAGTAATTCAAACCTAATAGTGCGACTGCTTCGTACTAACCTTAACAGAGGATTTTTCTCAACAACTTTTAACAATAAAGATAATAAACGAACAACTCAAGTAATTAAAATAATAACGAACATAAACGAATATACTTGAGATAAGAAAAACAACTTCCCTAATTAATTCAGCTCCTTCAATGACAGATCGAAAAGTTGTTCACTAAGAAACATAAACTTTTCTCTTCCAAAACGTTGTAAACATCAGAGCTGCAAAATTCACAATGACTACTGGAATTTTTCGTACATAAACATCACTATCGACAACCACCAGAAACGTACCCAATCCACTCAACAAATATCACACTATTGACCAAGAATAGTAGCTGCAACTTCTGGAATTTTCTCACACCTTAACTTACAATCAGAAGCGACAAAACTAACACCTCATGAACAATAAAACAACCACCAAAGATTCACGCACATATCTGCAAAACTCAGCTGCAAAAGTCAACGCTTTCAACCTTCTCCACAACCTACTGCTATTGTTAAAAAGAGATGGAGAATACCCAACAAAAGTCACATACAAAGAACAACTTTGCAGCACTTAATGGTTATTCAAAAACAAAGGAATATACAGATGCAGAAAATATCCATAAACTTAGAAAAAACTACCCACTTAACTCAATAAACACCCAGCCAAATTATGTAAGCACTAATAGACAACTACCACAGCTCATTAAACTCCTAATCAACAATGAAGACATTTGGAAAAGGTAGCTGCAAGATTTTTCTCACACTCATGAATTACACAGCCAACTCACGTGAAACTCCAATCAGATAAGACAATATACTACTGTCTACTATCTACTTGTTTCTCTCATAATGTAGTTTGTACCTAAACAAACGAAGCTACATAGTCTTCCATTGCCTCCCGTCTTCCTCTTTTCTTCTCTAGCTTGTAGCCCAAGAATGTACGAAAAAGCCACTGCAGCGTCCACTGTAACACTTAACACGTAACCTAGACCTTATTATGTGTTCCGGATCATACATGAAAGGGTTAAAAACAAAAGCAATGCGGAATACCTGATTTCGGTTTCATTCGAGCTTTTGAAGCAGTTTTCGAGACCAAAATGAGCTCCAATCACCCAGGACCTTCACAGCAAATGTTCCCTGAGACTCAATTAATGTCTTTATACAGTTTTCTCAAAATGTAAGCTCTCTTAACGAATTAGAGAATCCTTATGCTTACGATTGATATGAGCAACTGTAGGAGAACTTAACCTTTACAGATAGCTTCCATATCGGGCTTCCCCATTACAAGACCGATATGGGTCCAGTCCACACTAATCAGGATCTATTTTTCACCTGGATTTTGATCAATTGATTTAGATCATTTATTGGGCTACTTTATTATCTTTATCCGAATCAAATTACGTAACTTAACCAATAATTTATTTAAAAACCAAATAATGCAATTTAAATGTTGTCCAACTTTATGAGAAAGGACAAAAATGTCTAATATTCTCCTCTTGGATAATACTTAGTTGCAGTTTTGACTCAAGTTTAAAAACAGTTTAAAAAAGTCGATTAAGCTATGCTATTGTATTAGTCGACTAAGTTTAAAAACAAAATATTTGATCTAAAGATAACGAAAGTACATCATTCTGTCCTACAAGGTTTTCGATATCAAAAAGTATCAAATGCATGTGTCATGTGAGACACAGACCCAATACAATCATGCATATCTAATACCTCACTAACATGAATGGAAAAATGGAGTGTGGCAAACTAAGATGATACATGTATGATCTAAATTATATCATCTTCGTTTTTAGGTCTCGATTTCTCCAACTTTATGCTAAACTGCATATGCTAAATTACAGTAGAGAAATCATGTTTTCTCTCACCGAATGCTAAATAACATTAGAGAAAATTTTGTTTCCTCTCACCAAATGTTAAATAGCATTAGAGAAAACCTTTATGTTCTCCAACTGAATGCTGAACTGCATTAGAGAACCTTTATGAGATTAAAAACTTATATCCCCCTATGCCATGTAAAACTTTAAGGATATCCGTATAAAATTGTATGTGTCTAAATGACATAGGCTCAAGGTCAATCTGTATATATGCCTAATGACCTTTAAATGCTTAAGATTGACACAAATCTTAAGACTTCCATATGTATTATGACAATGTATGATAACACATATTACTGAAGATAAACAATGATCATCTTTATTGATGAATCATTATACCATCGTAATATGTCAAAACGTACAATTGTACATGATGCAAACATAACGATTCCTTAACTAGCAGTGTCTAAGGACTTCAAAACACCCATACTGTATACTTGTATTCTAAACACAAGTGGGCAAAGTCCTTTAGTTAAAGAATCGACTTATAGTTCCTAGTCTTTAAATGCTCTAAACCTTAATGTCACCTTTTTGTGTCAACTACTTTATGGTCAAATACTTGACCTCAAAATGCTAAGACTCTATGATATTCAATGTTGTTATTAATCAACATAGAAGCTTGATTATCACATTACAACCGAATGAGTGTAGCCATTGAATTAACCATAAACAACTCAGAAATTAAATTTCTGAGCCAAACCGTGTGTGAAGCAACCCTATAGCATGCACTATGCATGCATGGTTGAGGAAGTCACTCGTGTCTAATTGACACTCTTCCACAACATTATACCATCTGCTAACTTAAAAACAACTGTAACCTTAAGTGAACTTTCGATCATCCGAACACATAGCTTAATTTGAATCTTGATTCCCTACGATTTTTAATCTGTTGACTTTTTTATATATGAACACATAATCCTTGATTCCCTTTAATATCTCAACACTCGCTTGACTGTATTTCAATGGTCTACATCTGGGTTAACCATATACTGACAAAATAGTCAAACAGTAAATGCAATGTCCTGCCTAGTACATAACCGAGCATAAATCAGGCTATCAACCATACTAGAATACAAAACATTCCTCATAACCTCTCTCTTTACTTTATTCTTTGGATACTGTGCCCCAAAGATTATCTCTCACTATGAGATATAAGTGCTACGACAGGTTTACAGTTAACCGTATTAAACCTTTGTAACATATACTCAATGTATGCACTTTGTAAGAGGTATGATGAGAGTTAAGATCTGTCCCGGTGAATCTCAATACCTAGGACAAAAGATGCTATGTCAAGTTCCAAAAGTTGCTTAACTTTATATAACACGGTCAAGTACTTTGACGTGAGCAATATATCATCTTCATGCAATAATAGGAAGATAATTTTACTCCCCCTGACCTCATAGTACAAGCATCTTTTTAACTTTATCTTTCTTGAAGCTGAAAGAGGTAATAATCTCATCAAATGTAAGGTATCACTTTCAGGAGGTTTGATGTAAATCATATATTAATCTGCATAACACGCAAACCACATCAGTTCCATCTGAATCCTGAAATCCTTCAGGTTGTACCATATAGACTACTTTATAAAAGTCTTTATTCAGGAAAGTAGTTTTCACAACTATCTGATGTAACTCTTTATCATCATGAGCTACAATTGCTATAATCACTCAAAATGTATCCTTCAAGGATACGAGAGAAAAAATAACATTAAAGTCAACATTTTTCCCTGAGTAAACCATCAAGAAACTGAGCGAGTCCATAAATCGTCGAACTTTATCTTGAAATTCTTTAGGTCTTAAACTTCATTCATAACTGACGGTTTTGCAGTTCTGCTACAAAATCAACTTACTTCCAGACCTTACTATGCTTCATGACTTGCATCTCATTAGTCATTGCAACCCACAATAATTCCACAGGTGGTACAAAAATAACTTCTGTAGAAGTAACTAGATTCGTAATATGTCTAATTTCATAGTCCTATTCACCTAATAGACTATGTAATCAGATGGGTAACAGGTTATCTCATTCTGGCGGATCTTCATAATTGTATTAGATCTTGTACCCCCAAGAACCTCTGTGTATACAGGTATGAGTTCTTGTTCTTGTACAGGCACGGTTCAAAGACCTAGATCCATCGGATCTAACTGTATGAGTGGCGGGTACTTAATAATTGTAGTATCCACCTTGTTATCATCTGAAGGGTTAAAGGGCCCACCATCATCATGACATCGTATTCCAAAAACTTAGCTATTTATGATCCCACTATTCTGGTCCCTCCTTCTCTACAGTAAGATCTATAGTCTTTAGAGTGGTTAGGATATCTTACTAAATAATAATGAGCATAATGAGCACGTAATTTTTTTTAAGGATTATACCACTTCGATAAGGCAGCCTCACACCTGAATGTGTGCAAGGTTGGATTTTCACACTTCTAGATAATCAAGTAGATTAATCTTGTTCTGCATTGACTTCTTCAAGTCCTTTAGGGTGCAGTTATGTCTTTCGACAACACACCATTTTGCTCAAGACTACTCGATATAGTGAATCAAGTCACTAT
>JANZXP010000006.1:28756628-28780836 GCA_027576715.1 Erythroxylum flavicans
AGTTCGCAAAACTCACCCAAAATTTGCAATTATTTTTCAGGACTCAGAAGAATACCCCGTTAGGCGACGGGAGTATACCTATTACATGCGAGACAGGATTAGAGGTCGGGATCAGTTCACGTCTGCATTGTGTCTCTTTATTTTTGTACTAAATTGTATTTTCCGCAAAATTTTGCATTATTTGTAATCGAATATTGTAGTATGTAATAATTTTGGGAAATTGGAAATGATTATATTTTGTAATTTGAAATGGGCCCAAATGGCTAATAAAAGTTTCTGTCGATTACATTGTTATATCAAATGATTATAAAACAAAGTGGATCATTTTGGTTATCAACTTTCTGTATCTTTATGTTTGTGGTTTTAAGAAAAATATATACCGACTTTGAATGTTTAGTGATGTGACACACCACCCTCGCAGGACACAGACTCGGATATCACCATCGATATCGGGTTTGGGTCCAGCGGGAGTGGGGTGTTACATTAACAATGAAGGAATAAATTTGGTCAAATTTAACTAAAAATGAAGTGATTTGGTGTAAGTTGGATCAATACGAATTTGTGCTGTATAACACAGAACCCATGTTCATTGTGGAAGTTTGAAGATATTCAAAACACAGGTCCAACAAAGATCCCTATTAAGGACCCATGTTAGGGAAACTTTTACATAAATAGGAAATTTTGAAGTTATTATGGAAACCAAACCAATTTAGGTCTATATCGAACTGGTATTGGTTAAAACATTTTAAATTTTATAAGGATTTATGATAATAAAAAGGTAGCTTTCGAAAAGAGACAACTACACATTATTAAGGAGATGAATTAGAGCATCTAGAGATAAGAATGAAGCAACAATAGAAAGAAAAGAAGGGCTTTTCACTAAGATTCAAGTGAAGTCTTCAAGATTCAACATCCATGAGAATGAGCCTTTTGTTTTATATTCTTTCTTGGTTGATAATGGTTTTCTTTCTAAGTATAAACTAAATTAGGATATATTTAGATTAAATGAACCTTAAAACTATGTTTTTAAATTAATTCTTTCGTTTAATAAAAGACTCAAATTTTATTGTGGATCACTCATGATTAGTTATGAGATTGAATTGAAATGTGTTAGAAATTTTATTTAATTTTATATTTTATATATAAGGATTGAGAGAATTCATATGCTAAACAAGAATAATAAGAATTACATGGAATCCTAAAGATAAGACCATATAAATCTTCTCGATTAGAGTCTAATCTATCAAAGGAATTCATAGAACAAGTTAATGCATTCTTAGTAATTTTTATTCGAAAGAGATTTCAATAAATTAATTTAAAGGTAAAGGTAAGATATCTTTAAAAAATTATAATCGTAACTTTAGATTAGTTTAAGAAATAAGAGTTAATAATTGAATTGAGAAAATTTTGAGCATAAAAAGATTTTAGGGAGATTCTAAATACGAATCTTGATTGTTATTTGCTTTTTTCATTCTTATTTACTACTTTGATTTGTTATTTTAGATTGGTATTTCTAGTTTAATTAATGACTTATTTTAATTCACTTTTTTTGTTTGATTAGGTAATAGAAAGACAGCTATTACTAATACTTGTAATCCTTGTGAGATCAATAACCATATTCACTTAGGCTGTACTATAAGAATAATAAGTATATTTACTTAGTGATCTTTAGCATTGTTTGAAAAATATAGAATCAAGTACTCTTTGTGTTTCTCCATTTGTTGTCGTGTCTCCTGCCTTTTGTTTGTTAGCTCAAGGTTTATATTTAACAATTTTGATGATAACTGTACAATATTTCAAAATTCAAATTGGATTTATTTCCTTGCCAATTAACAGTCTTATTCTCTTTTTAGAAGCTTGTTATACATTTCAAGTGTGGAAGCTTGGAGAACCTCGAAAAATATGTACTTGTGAGCTTAGAGAAGCTTGTCAAAATTTAAAACTCGGTTTTTGTAGTAAAACACTCAAGTTGGATATTTAGGGACTAAATGTAGGCTTGGTTTGTAAACAGCATAAATTGACTGCATCTTTCTTCTCTCTCTCTTTAATTTTTAAATTTTTGCATTATATTATGTGTGTGTGTTGTTTTTAACAAGAGGCACTACAAGAAATTGTATTTTTAGTGAAAGCAAAAGTTGTCACTAAAAGTAGTAATATTAGTCACCACTATTAATAGTGTTCAATTTTTGAAGTCATCACCTCTCGTCACAAATACCTCCGTCACTATTGAAATAATAACTAATTTAAGAAAATGGTCACAATTATGAAACCCTTTTGTGACAAAAATACCGACACTAAAAACTATGGAATGTGTGACAACACTATATGCTCACAGTATTTTTACATATTTATGATAAGTTTGTTGACACAAATAATATAAAGTAGTGACGAGTAAAGTCATAACAGTACTTAATTTTATTATGACAAAAGTACTGACAATAAAAACTATAGAATGTGTGACAATATTATATAGTCGCAGTAACGTTACATATTTATGACAAGTTTGTCAACACAAATAATATAAATTAGTGACGAATAAATTCGTAACAGTACTTTATTTTATTGTAACAACATTATCGCCACTAAAATAATTAGAAATAGTGACAAAATATTTGTTACTCGGGTTTTTTTTTATCAATGTTCATCACTTGGTCACTAATATTGTAAAGAAAAAGTGTCAACATCATTTTGTCACAAAAATGGAAATTTATTCGTACAAAAAATATTGTTACTATTGTGTTTATTATTGTCACAAATAAAACTATAAATTCAACAATTGAATTGCATTAGTGGTAAAAAAAATTTGCATTAGTGACCATATTGTCTAACAGATTTCGTCACAAGTATAAAAGTTATATGTTACAATAATGTTGTCACTAAATAAAGATTATATCTTACAATAAATTTATCATTAATTTGTTTGTGTTTGTCACAAATAATATTATTAAATTTACTAATTTAATTGCATAATATATAAAAAATTTGCAATGGTGGACATAAAATAATTGTCACAAATGATACGGATTTTTAGTGCCAAGAAATTGCACACAAGCAAATAAAAATTCTTAGTATATATAAAAATATATATAAATCACCAAAATGTACAAAATTCTAATTTCCAATATATAAAATTGGAAATTTTAATATCTAAGACAATTATATTTATTACAATTATCCCAAACTACTATGTACTAATTTAAACTAAAACTCTCTAAGGTGAATTTTCCTAGTTATAACTTCCATACCATTATTTCTTCTACATTTCGAAGAGACCAAGTTTTATTTGGCTTTTGTCGTAATACCTTCCAAACTTTATCAGCATCGGGCTACTTATTGAAATCCTTATCTTTCTAAAAAAGGATAAAGAAAAGATAAAGAAAATTAATGATTAATTTGAACTTGATTTTTTAAAGAAAATATAATTTTAATTTTAAGTAAATAAAGTTTTACTTTTCCATCCCATATCTACACGATCGACTTTGTATCAGAAACTGATTTCATCTCTTGATTTCTCCTATTACTTGTGTTTCTTCCAATTTGCTCTTATATATCGATAAATAATTTATTTTTATAAAAGAAAAAAACTAACAAAATAAGTTAAAACATTTAAATTTTAAAATTACCTTAAAGAGTCTCCCATTTATTCTCAATCAACCATTGTCAATCACCTTCCTCCACATCACTTTGGCAATCTTTGCTCTTGAGATAACTTTGGTGCAAATGATAATGTCAATTTTTTTATTGTACATGAACTTGTTACATCGCATATAATTGCAACTAATTTAAGAAATTGAATTTTTCCTAAAATTCATACAAAAAATATAGTTAGGAATATTAAGAAGCAAATTCAATGCAACAACAAAATTAAACTTTATTACAATTAAACTAATGAGGGCAGCTGACCGTGAAACAAGCTCAATGTCACTACCATCTAGTATGAGCTCATCCTTTACCTTTTTAGACCAAACAAAAGTAACCTGTTCAAACATATCCACTTTTCTTACCTTAAACAACCATCAAAACCATATTCATATTTCCAATAATTGAATGAATAATGCATTCTCTAACACACATAGAAAAAAGAAAAAGAAAACCAAGAAACTCCTCAAAAGGCCCGATAATAAACATAAAATCAAAAAATAAATGATAAATAATGGCATAATAAAGTGAAAAGCAAGCAAGGAATCAAACAGAAAGAAACCTTCTTTTCACCAAGGAAGTTATGTATCTCAATGGATCTACAAGAGTTGGTTATGGATGCGTTGATTGGGAAATGGGCATAGGCAAAACTCATCTTGTAGAGATAACCCTTTGTTACAACTGTCATTAGGTTCCTAACGTGGCAGAGGGCAGTTTGAATGGCTGTGCTGGTCTTCCTAGAACTGAACCAAACGTCTATCTTCAGTTTACGCTTAGCAGTCTCTGCATCCTTCATTAGATGAAAGTCTATAATCAGATGCTTAAAATCTCATACTAGTTTCCCTCTGGGACCCTCTACCTCATTTAATCTTTGCGTTCACCTTTATCTTCACCCCGTCGGGTATTTCCATAGTCTCCGATGAAAGTATTGTCTTCATCGCTCAAGGTGCACCGTAAATGTCACTCCACTTGAAGTAGAAGAGAAAGAAAAAGGTTTAATCACACAAAACACTAAACATTCATTATATATGTGAATGAATATAAATGAAATTTGTGACACAAAAAAAACCCTTGTCATGTAAGTTCTGTTGTTTCAGGCCCAGTATAACTTTACTATCATATACTATTAACTAGAGCAGTATATAGCAATTAGAAAGACATGTTTAACTTAGGCCTAACAGTCTAAATATTCCCAAGACTCTCAATAAATACCAATTATTTATTTCATCACACTTAAATTACTTCTCTATTTTTTATTGATGAATCTTAAAGTTATTTGTTGGATTTAGTTATCATCTCCTTTAGATTCATCCTTGTTGTAGTACTTATAGTCAAATATTTGATGTTTAGGATAATAACGTACATAATTCACTAAAATGATAATAATGTATGTAATTTATTTTTAGCTAATAACATACATTATTTATTTTTGTTTAAAACCATGCCTAATTGAAAGATGATCAAGGCTTGACTTGATAGTCCAATTTTGATATAATAAAATTTTAATTAAATTAATTTTTTTAATTATTTATTTTTATGAATAATAATGAGACAAATTTAGTACGTGAAGATGAGGAAGGCGACGATGACAATGATTGAGTATTGGCAAAACCTTTGTTTTTAAATTTTGAATAGGTTAAGAGTTTTGCTTAATATTTTGAAACAAGATTTTTATTATATTTAAACATTTTTTATTTTGATGAAATTTCAAAGTTATGTTTAGCAAATAACTATTGATATGTAAAATCTTACTTTTTGATTATCAATATATGTAGTTTGAATATTTTATAAGAAAATATTTAAATTTGTGTACAAATACTAATATTAAAGAAAAATCGTGACAAGTAGTTTATAGTCCCTAAAATTCGTATAATAATGATAAAATTAACCATTAGATTGGTTAATTTTAATATGTTATTATAACAAAAATAGTTATCATTAATTTGTTACGTTTATGTTAACAATAACCTTTGTAACAAAAAGTTGATGATCAAATAACAACAAAACTCTTTGTGACAAAAATTACAAATAGTAGTGACCATAGTGATAGTTTTGTTTTGTGACAATAGTAAGTAGACACTAACTAATTGAATTTTTATCGGCAAAAGTTTTTGTCACAAAAAGTAAAATATCATGTGATGATAACTATTT
Organism: Erythroxylum flavicans; assembly: GCA_027576715.1. NCBI lineage: Eukaryota > Viridiplantae > Streptophyta > Magnoliopsida > Malpighiales > Erythroxylaceae > Erythroxylum > Erythroxylum flavicans. The sequence goes on from JANZXP010000006.1 coordinate 28,762,419, forward strand.
CATCACAACAAGATAAAAATATTAGTGACCAAACTATATATTTGTCACAATAAATAGAAAATATTAATGACTGTAACAGCCCAGACTACCCATCCACAGATATTGTCAGCTTTAGGGTGCCCATCGGTCCAAGGCCCTCATGGTTTTGCTATTCCCGCATATGAAAAAATGCGTCTATGAGGGTGAGGTGTCCGTACTCTTATAAGGCGTACTTCGTTGTCTTCTCCAACCAAAATGGGATCTCACAATCTACCCCCTTAGGACCTAATGTCCTTGCTAGCACAACGGGGGTCGGGAACTGGCCCTGATACCATTTGTAATAACCCAGACCACCCGCCTATAGATATTATTCACTTTGGGTTGACCATTGGGCCAAGACCCTTACAGTTTTGCTTTTTCCATACCTAAGAAAACGCATCTATAGGGGAGAGGTGTTCATACCCTTATAAGGCGTACTTCATTCTCCTCTTCAGTCGATATGGGATCTCACAATGACCAACATATGTTTTGTCACAATTACAATTCATTCCTACCAAAATTACTTTGGCGCCAAATTGCATATTCTTTTAGTGACAAAACTTAGTGATAAAAGAAATTTTGACACTATTAATATATTAATACAGACAATTTAATTGTGAAAGATACTAAATTGTCACAATTACCATTTCATTGGTGACAAAAATGTAAATCATCATAGTTAATCCAAATAACAGTGTCAATCAATTGTTTTGTCACAAAGAACCTCATATCTGTGATGAAATGATAGTTAGTCACAAAAAATTTGTCACTAAATAACAAATAGTAATGACCATAGTGATAGTTCTGTTTTGTGACAATATTAAGTAGACACTAACTAATTGAATTTTTATTAACAAAATTTTTCATCACAAAAAGTAAAATATCGTGTGATGGTAAATCGTTTTGTCACAACAAGAGAAAAATATTATTGACGAAATTATGTTTTGTCACAACAACTAGAAAATATTAGTGACCAATATATATTTTGTCACAATTACAATTCATTCCCACCAAAATTACTTTGACGTCATTTTGCATACGCTCTTATTGACAACACTTAGTGATAAAAGAAAATTTGACATTATTAATATATTAATAGTGACAATTTAATTGTGAAAGATACTAAATTGCCACAATTATAATTACATTAGTGACCAAAAAAATCATAACAGTTAATCCAAACAATAGTGTCAATCAATTATTTTATCACAAAAAACCTCATATTTGTGACAAAAAGATAGTCACAAAAAAGTTGTCACTAAATATCTTAACTCTTATAGTGAGGCTCCTTTTGTTTTCAACTTGCAAGAGGTTCCTTTCAATTTTAACAAGTGCCTTCTGTTTTTAAGTTGTTTTAACAAGATTTATCATTCTGTAAGCTCCTTTCATTTAAGCAGGGTCCTATTCCACAAAAGGCTTTTATTGCCTACCAAGCTCCTATCATTTAAAAAGACTTTATCGTCTGATAAGCACCTATTGTCTTTATTTAACTAAGATTTGTTTATTATACGAATTGAAAGAACTTATGAAAAATTTTTATACACACAATTCACCCCTTTTGCATATATTTGCTTTATCACTGTCATCTTGTTTTCTTGCCTCATCTTGTTTTCTTGCTTCTGTGTGTTGCCTTGTTTTCCCAAGTCCACCCCTCACTATTTTTTTTATTGCTTTTTGTTTGTCTAGGTTCTAATAATTTGTTATATGCTCTAAGTTTTCAATCTCATCCAAGAACTACTGTTTTTCATAACAATAAGATTTGGAGCTGTCTTCTTTATTATAATTAAACCTATTGTTGTGAGTTAGATTTAGATTTTGTTTAAACAAAGATGTTATATGAGTTTGTAATGGGAAACGCAATTTGAAAATGTATCCTCGAGTTTCTTTATTTCAGAAGGCAAGAAATGATTTGTTTTGAATCTTTTTGCATATTTCTTAAAAGAATTCTTTTGTTGTTATCTTCTATTATGAAAGATGCGAAGAGGAATCAATAAAGAAAGTAATAATATAACACTTTTATATAAAGGTCATGCTGAAGTCGAGTTTAAAAGATTCAGATTAGGATTCATCCATAAACGATCTAGGTATGATCTGAAATATAGTCAATCACGTTCAAATAAAGATTGATAGAAAAAGTATTATGCATAAAACATTATAAAGAGGGATCCTTCTATGACCAAAACGAAATCATTGAACAAGGCAAAGCACTATTCAAATATTTTCACTCCACGACTTTTTAGAATAGTCGATGTTTTGGTTAGCTTCTTAGGGTAGACCTAACAGGCTTATTTTCAATTTGATGAAATCTTGAGACAAATTTTTTAGAAGGAAAATACTTGAGGGTAGGAGGTTTGGATTGAGAGATCGCACCCACTTTGCATTGACAGATGCTTATTTTAGTGAAAGCTGCATAACACAAATATCTACAAAAAGAAACAACCATAGATTTTAAGATTATAGTCCTAAAAAACAAAGAAAATATTCTTATTTTCACTATCAATTAAGGAACAAATTTAACATTTAAAAGTATTTGAGTTTTGAGAATGGTTAATTTCAAAAGTAACGTGTGTGTGATTAGATATAATTTTTATAACTAACAAGTACTCATTAAAAAAATAGGGCAAGTTTATTTCAGACTAGCAAATATGTTATTTAAATTAATAATGTTTAAAAGTTTTCTAATTTTCAAAAGGCTATCTAATTTGGATTTTGAATTATATTGAACTAAATAAATCAAAAGGTTATTCATGCAGGTTATTTGAAAGCAATCTTTATGGTAATTAAGATAAAGCTGCATTCTACTAAATCTTTTTAGACCTTATGTCTCAGCAAGATTTCTATTAAGTATTATTGTTGTTGTTGTATTAAATTAAATAATTTATTACAGTTTAGGATTCCCGTTAAAAAAAGAGAGAGAGCTCTTAGTCAAGCTCTTTTTAGAATGTTAAATGTTTTTGTCTAATATCGAATTTATTTAAGGATGCCCGAAAGTTGAATAATATATCAATTAATCAAGTTCCCGATGAACTAATTTTTTATCCACCATTGCTTGACATATTTGCAGCTATTGTGCAGTTCCTGATTCATCAGTGATCAATTATCATTGACTAAGAAGAAGGAGACAAGTTTGCCAAAGATGACGAGTGTGAAAGAGTATGTTCTACTCGTCCAACCCAAAAGAGATAAAATGTCAACGTATGAAACTAGACAAATGGGACTGTAAACTTTGTGGTCTCAGGAGACCCTAGAAGGAGACTTGATAACAAAGAAGTCTAAGGCTTGTCAGTCCTGTACATGTGAGGATATAGCACCAATCTGACAGTGATGGATTGTTGAGCTGTTTTTTTCAATCCTCTGCTTTCCCATCATTTCTCACAAAGGTTTCTGCTTCAAAATGCAGCAAGAGAAAAGATAAGAGAGATGAAAATATCTCATGAATCATCTAGCTACCAGTAGGTGAGACATCTTCAGGAAATCACTTTCATTTTTTGTCTACTTCAAAGGTGTGGGTGCTGCAACCACAAGTCCTTGCTAGGGAGTTCGCAACAAGCCGGACTTCAGAAAATCTCCTTGGAAGCAGAAAGCCAGTAGTTCTTTTTGTTCACTGAAATGAAGGTCATCTTCTTGATTGGTCTATCTCTCATAATGCTTCCATATGCTGGTAAACTTTTTTCTTAGCATACAAACATGGAAATCACGATGTACATCTTATTCACGAATATGTACTCCCGTCTCTTCATTCATTATTGTTTCTTTTTCATGATTGTAGCTGCATATGATCCGCTCGATCCTAATGGGAATATAACTATCAAATGGGACGTAATGTCCTGGACGCCAGACGGCTACGTGGTGAGTATCGTTTTCATTTGGTTGGTGTTCTTTCTGTTTTCATTTGAAGCACATAGAACTCTTTAACGGGAGATTTGCAAGTACGTTTATCTTCAACTAAATGTAAGCAGTACTACTTGCCATCGTTAGCTGTCATTCTTCTTTTGTATCACCGTTAAAATAAAATAGGACACATGTACGGCATGGTTGAGAGAGCTAAAATGGATGGTCCTCTTATTCCTTAAAAATGCCAGCTATAAATATTCTAAGAGTTTCTTTGTTTTTATTTTAATTATCTTTCACGCATTGTATAAGTAGAGGAAGAGTCAGCATTGTTGAGTGAAAGGAAGAGTCAGCATTTAATACATATGGGAAACAATTTTTTTCCCTCATGTAATCTTCTCTTAATTAGCATTTGATTAAGCTCTTGATTACCATTAATTTAACAATCACAAATTTAATGGAGCCTTTCTCAAACTACCCAATTTATCCCTTGCTGGTACACGGGTACGGATAGTTACGTAACATAATATCAAAAACTCTGTACAAATGAAAGATGGGGCTACAAAAAGGAAAGAAAAACAGTAAGATGTAAAGCCATTCCAGACCACTCTGTTTAGCTTTCAGATTGTTGCTTGTACCCACGTTTCAATCCATATCACAAGACTACAAGAAAAAGAGTTTGTGGACCATTTGTTAGAATCGTTCCTTCTCTTCATTGGTTTCCCATAGATCCAGACCTGGTTAAAAATATGAGTTTACAAGAGAAGCAATTCCGTAACAAAAAAGATGTGAAGATAATAACAATCAATATCTAATTCTTCTAGGCTACGGTAACAATGAGCAACTTTCAAATGTACCGGCACATCATAAGTCCTGGGTGGACTCTAGGGTGGTCATGGGCAAAGAAAGAAGTGATATGGTCGATGGTGGGGGCTCAAACAACGGAACAAGGTGACTGTTCCAAGTTCAAGGGAAACGTACCACATTGCTGCAAGAAGACCCCCACAGTTCTGGACTTGCTTCCTGGAGTTCCTTATAACCAGCAATTCACCAATTGCTGCAAAGGAGGTGTAGTGGCAGCTTGGGGTCAGGATCCTACAGGTTCTATCTCAGCATTTCAGGTGAGTGTTGGAGTTGCTGGCACCTCAAACAAAACAGTAAAACTTCCCAAGAACTTTACTTTGCTTGGACCAGGACCAGGCTACACCTGTGGCCCTGCAAAGATCGTGCCATCTACAGTATTCTTCACACCCGATCGTAGGCGAAAAACACAAGCTCTTAGTAAGTCTTCGATTGCTCCAAGTTTCCCTAAACATTGGTTTTTTTTATACATGATTTTAACCTCCTCTAGTCATAAAAAAGCTCCATTGGTCCAAGCATTTCATCTGTCAGATTGGTCAAGTAGGACAAAATATAATGTAAACTCCTTTTTTATGCAGTGACGTGGAATGTGACCTGCACTTACTCACAGTTCCTTGTCTCCAAACATCCTAGTTGTTGTGTTTCATTCTCATCTTTCTACAACGAGACGATTACTCCTTGTCCAACTTGTGCATGCGGTTGCAAGAACAAGAATAGCTGCATCATGTAAGCGAATTCATTTTTATTATATGGTAACCCAACCACAATCACTTAGGATTTTAACTGTTAGCCTGGATCTTTTGGTTAATGAAAATGCAGGAGTGACTCAAAAGAAGCCCACAAGAAAGGAATAAACACGCCTAAGAAGGACAACACACCACTGCTCCAGTGCACTCATCATATGTGTCCTGTCCGAGTTCACTGGCATGTGAAGGTCAACTACAAAGATTATTGGCGTGCTAAGATTGCTGTCACTAATTTTAACTACAGGATGAACTACACTCAGTGGACACTTGTTCTTCAACATCCCAATCTCAATAATGTCACCCAGATCTTCAGTTTTGATTACAAGCCTCTTATAGCATATGCATCCGTCAGTAAGTCCCTCCTTAAAACTCAAAATGCTTCCTCGTTTCTTAAGAACACTACCAACAGATATATCATTGATCTGCAGATGATACTGGGATGTTCTATGGAATGAAGTTTTACAATGACCTTTTGATGGAAGCTGGGCCTTCGGGAAATGTCCAGTCTGAGGTGCTTCTTCAGAAAGACAAAAATACCTTTACACTGAAACAGGGATGGGCATTTCCTAGGAAAGTTTATTTCAACGGTGATGAATGCATGCTACCCCCACCAGATGCCTACCCACATCTGCCAAATTCTGCCAATACGATTCCAGTTGCATTTTTTACAATGTCAGTTTCGCTCGTCTTGATATTGCTGTCAATCAGATAAAATCAATTTTACACATAAAGCAAGAAATCTGCATGGTTAATTCATTCCGCGTCCAGCTTCACCCATGTTGTGTGTGTGACCAATCAACTAAATCTGTAGTTTATTCTCAAATTTATTAGGAAATTTTATAATACATGGCTGCAAATGCAAATTTGATTGTTTGCTTTTTGATGGCATGTCTATTTACCCCTGTTTGCAAGAAAAGATAAATCTAAAAGTCATAAGAACATTACTAGCAAGAAAGCAACATAAATTGTGAACTTCTTTCACATAAATGTCTAGGGATGAAGAAGTGTGTAAAATATTTATGAAACAAGATTGATAAGAAGAACAGAATATTAATTGCAGTATCAATACGAAGAGTAGAGCTGACTTATCGGGTAACATTATACAGTGCCAACCTACTTGTTGCTCATTCCAACCCAGACTTCCAAGTCTAGTACCAAAGCAGATAGGATATCCAGGTTGGAAGAACGAATACCCTTATAGGATTTTGGCTAATTACATTTAAGCCAAAAAGACAATCATGTACACCATTAATGTGATGAGAGGAGAAAGGAGGGACACAAATTGTCGAGAAACGCCATTCGGTAACCAGGGGTAGGCATCTGGAGGGGGCATTACGCAGTTTTCACCATTAAAATAAATCCTTCTCGGGAACGCCCATCCCTTTTCAAATGTGAAAGTTGATGTATCTTTCCGGAAAAGTAGCTCTGACTGTACATTGCCAAGAGGGCCCGCTTGTGATAGAAAATCATTGTAGAACTTAACTCCCCATAACAAGGCTGTATCATCTGTAAACCAGTAACTTTATTAACATTGCACATTTGCTCAGGGGGAAGTAAAGATGTAAATTGGGCAGGTTTTAACTTACTTAGACCATCATAAGGTGTTAATGACTTGTAATTAAAGCTGAAAATCTGGGTAAGGTTATCAAAGTTGGGGTGTTGAACAACTAGATTCCACTGTGTAAAGTTCATGCGGTAGTTGAAGTTCGTAATTGAGACCTTCACACGCCAGTACTCCTTATAATTTATCTTGACATGCCAATGGACACGTATTGGGCACATATGGCTGGTACACTGGAGTAGAGGTGCACTGTCTGATTTGCTTGGACTTGAGACAATCGAGGCCAAGTGTGGAGTGTCTGGGCTGTGACATGCATTAAGGGAAAAGGACCAAGAACATGATGAATGAGATAGTTCCACAAAATGGTTGACAAAATTAAATACAAAAATAAAACTTACTCTACACAGCTCCCAGGTACTGTTTTATTGTTACATCCACAAGCACAACTTGGGCATCCCACTATTGTGTCATTGTAAAAGGAGGAGAGAGAAACGCAGCAGGTAGGCGTCTTCTGAGCCAGAAATTGCGAATATGTGCAAGTAACGTTCCAGGTCACTGCCACAACAGCAGGGAAATGTGATCAGAGCGTGGTGAGCTGGTTACATTACATTTCCACTTGCTTAAAACTGTTTCTGAAACTGTAAGTAGATGACTTACTTAAAGCTTGAGTAATTCTCCTTTTATCTGCTGATACGAATTTAGTCGGTTTCACAATCTTTGCAGGACCACAAGTATATCCAGGTCCTGGTGCTTTCAAAGTGAAGTTCTTGGGAACCCTGACAGTTTTGTTTGTGGTTCCAGCAGCACCCACACTAACTTGGAAAGAGGCCAAAGCAGTAGAGGGGTCCTGACCCCATGCATTAATCACTCCTCCTTTGCAGCAATTTGCAATCTGCTGGTTGTAAGGAGTTCCTGGCAATAGATCCACAACAGTCGGATTTTTCTTACAGCAATGTGGGATGTTTCCCTTGAATTTAGAACAATCCCCTTGTTCAGTGGTTTGGCCTCCCATCATACTCCAGATTACTTCCTTTTTTGCCCATGTCCAACCCAATGTCCAGCCTGGTGCTTGAATGTGGCGATATTGCTGGAAGTTATACATTGTAACAACCGCCTGTAAAGGACAAACAAAAAGGAGAAGAAACAGGAAATTTTTAACAATAATCTATGAAGGCTAGATTGAGTTCTATAAATCTTTTCAACTAAAAAAACCTGTTAATTCAATTGATAAGAGCAAAAATCGTTGCTCATTTATTTTATTTGCAGATGATGAGCTCAAAAAGATGGATAGAAGTCATTAAATCAATTATATATAACTGGAAGTCTGCAGAAACTCTAAAAAGGTAACCAGGCCGAGTTCATATCCTGTTAGCGAATATATAAAACTAATTAAGTTGGCCTCACACAATAGCTTAAGCTATTGTGGTGAAATGGTTGCTTAATATGATATCAGAGTCCTTATGACCAAACGGTCTTGAGTTCAAATCCTACCAATCACCTATTCATCAAATTAATTCAGCACATGGGTCTGTGCAAGTTTCAAGCCCAAAGGGCTTTCACCTGAAAGGGTTGTGTTAGCGAATATACAAAACCAATTAAGTTAGCCCCATACAATAGCTTAAGCTATTGTGGTGAAATGGTTGCTTAATCTGGTATCAAAGCCCTTATGACCAAACGGTCTTGAGTTCAAATCCTACCATCCACCTATTCATCAAATTAATTCAGCACATGGGTCTGTGCAAGTTTCAAGCCCAAAAGGCTTTCACTTGAAAGGGTTGTGTTAGCGAATATATAAAACCAATTAAGTTGGCCTCACACAATAGCTTAAGCTATTATGGTGAAATGGTTGCTTAACATATCCCACCCTAACGATCTTGACAAGAAATACCAGTCATGGTAAGGCTAGAAGCAAACATAAGCTCTAAAATTTCATTATACTTACAACATAACCATCTGGTGTCCAGCTCATTATGTCCCATTTGATTGTAATATTTCCAATTGGATCGAGAGCATCATAGGCTTCTGCAAATAAACCAACACCGTAATGAGCATTTCAGTTCCAAAATTCATATAATTCTTACTCCATGTAGCAGTGGAAACACCCAGACCGAAAGATGGCAAAAGTGATGCAAGTTCAGAACGCAAGTAGCATGCCAACCAAGTTCCCGAATCCCAATTTTCACTTCCTAAGGGTTTTTTAGAGGGATGGTGAGTCATATACTTTCTTACAGATATAGACATCTGATAGACCAATCCAAAACTTGAAGATCCTAACTTAAAACCGCATGCTGATAGAAACCCAGTTTTCCATGTCAGTGAAAGGGGAAGTATAACTGCCCTCTAGTGTCTCTTAGATACTATAAATCACATGCCATGGAAGACTATCCTGCCTCAAGTAGTTAACAAACTGAGCTAGCAGACCCCAGTTCAAAGAACAGAAGGAAAAGAACACTCAAAGCTCTAGATTACATCTTTACGCCTAATGTGAGAAAAAGGAAGACTAACCTGTAGATGTCAATGTGAAGCATGAAAGGAAGAAGACTAGCAATTTGGTTAAAGAACCAAGCTTGATAATGAATCCAATAGCTGAAGATGAGACAGACTCCATTTCTTGATGCAGACTTGCGTCGCGAATATGAAGTATTGTGCTGTCCTGGTCTATCTCGAGATCAGGATGAGAGAGAGAGATAGAGCAAGGTAGGGGAAGTACTGGCCTCTTGTTCAACTAGAAGCGGAGATTATAATTAAAAGTTGTCATCAACAGATTTTGAGACAGTTGTAACTTCAGCTTGTGTCCTGTGAGGGTGTGCGCAGGAGGGAGAGAGTGCGAAACATGTCAATGGTCAATTACCACTGTATCCTTCTTGAAAGGCAATGATTGGTAAGTCCTTACAACAAGTAAACAGGTCCAAATTTTGTTTATTACATGCAAGTCCGGTGAAGAAACGTAACAAGGTTATAGTAGTAATTGCGACCAATGTTTAAGAAAAGCTGCAATAAATTAAAGAAAATAAAAGTTGTTAGATTGCTGACTAAACACATAAAATGACATATTCTTGTGCTGTCGGTGGAGCCAATAAAGGCAGCCTCAGGTACTTATAATTTCTCTATTAGTTACTTAGGTAAAGTTGTGAATTATTACATCTATCTAAATTTTGCATGTCAAATTGTGATTTTTTTTTTGATAATCCAGGTATCTCTACTCGCTAATTCCTTAACTACCGCTAATTCACTATTAGCTGATAAGCCTAATTCTAGATCCTAAAGGAGCTACTCCTAGTCGTTTTTGAGGATGTAAATCGAGGGATGTGCACACTGTCAGCACAAGCTGGGTATTAGGACCAATCTCCAAGTAGGTTTACAGGTTAACACGAGGGCCACAGTGTGACAATGTTCCATACTGGGTCTCGATCTCACACAGCCTCACTCCTACGCAACATCCAGCATGCTCCTCTCCGCCAACTTGCATATAGGATGTCAATGGGCCGAGCCCGGGCCTGGGCCGCCCTCAGCCCCGCCCAATCCTGCTTCTGTCATGACGGGACGGCCCGGCCCATTTATATATTTTTTAAAAAAATAATACGAAACGGCGTCGTTTTGGACAAAACGACACCGTTTGCCGTTTTGTCCCAAATGGGTGGGCCGTGGCCCTCGCAGGCCAATCATGCTCAACCGGTGGCCTGTGGCCTGGCCCGGGCGGACTATGGTCAGCTTGTAACCCGACCAACCCGAGCTAAAAACGGGCTGAGCCGAAATTGCCATCCCTACTCGCATGTGCTCCTGGAGACTTGATCCTCAACCTCATAAATGGGGAGAGGACCCTCCTTAGGATTCGAACTCACGTTACCATGAGTGAATCCTAGGTACGTACCCTGGGAGCTAGGCTCACTTAGTGTCAAATTGTGATTGTTGTTGTTGTACCAAGTAGAGCCAAGGGAAAATTACTCTAGTTCCTTTTGTTTTGTAAAAAGTAAAATAAATTTTTACATCACCTTTTTCTCCATTAAATTTTGTTAAATTAGTATTTATGACATAAATGTTAATATCAAATAAATATAAAGAGGTTCATTTTATTAATAAAATAACAATTTATGAAACTTTATCTAATTTTTTTCAACTTATTTTGCTCGTTTTATTGCCTCACTTTTTTGTGCTTTGGTATGCTAAAATTATAAAACTCACATTTAACTAATATAAAAGATTGACAATGAAGTAAGTCTCCATAAAAACCCAAACACCAAAAAGAAAGTTCATATAAGTTTTCTTGTTCTAAATCTGTTTCAAATAATCTCAATTGGTAGGAACTTTTTCAAGTTTTGATGCACGCAATCAAGAAATTGATTATGTTTTATAAGGTCCAAATATTTTTGTTTGTTTTTTGGGATAATTGCATTAAAGAATCCAACATCTCTCCTTTGATGACTAAAGTTTAGTATTGTTTGAGTATTACTCAGTTTTTCAATTTACTAAACTCAGAGCGGCGATGTTGGTTCACTTTTTGTCTCATACTCTTCTTTACGAATTTTATTTAACAAGTTACGTGTGCTTTAAAACATCTGGGTGAACTAAAGTTTGTGTCATTAATGTAGAGTTTTGCATGATAAACAATAATCTTCACACTAGATTGATGATCAATGAATGATGAGAGCTCTAATTTTCTTCTTATTTCTTATGGTTCAAAAGATAAAGAAAAAATAAATAAAATTTCATCAAATTTTTTAGAGTTTTAGTCATATTATATAATTTGTTATTAATAAAGTGAATCCTCATTTATTTAAATAGTATTGTCATATGTTTTATAACCAAAACAGAGAATGGGACCCAACCCAACGCCATCATGTGGGCAATAAAACAAAGATATATTGGCTAAAAATCAACCGACCTAGAAACCAAAACAGAGCACAACAGAGGACGAGTTTAACAGTCGCAAGGCAAAGGTATACAACATGCTCTGATACCAAATGTTAGTTTAAATCAGTTACATGCATTTCATGTATCACATACAAATTTCTCACGTATATATCAACAACACAACAACACACACACACACACAGATATATATATCCTTACGTATATATCAACAACAAAGACACACACACACACACACAGAGATATATATAGTTTAAATCAGTTACATGCATTTCATATATCACATACAAATTCCTCACTTCTATATATATATATATACACATAAACATAGGCCGAAGCATAATCGAAACAACAATACCTCCAGCCATTGCTACCCAAAAAAGCTTTATCCACTGATTAAATCCCACTGCCAAAAATGAAGTGTTTCTGAAACTTCTAACCTCTTCAAAACTCTCAAGTTAATGGTGTAAATTTTTCTTAAAAATGAAAAGCAAAAGGTTAGGGACCCATAACTATCCATATATGCCCATTACAGAGATAATAGACAGCAATAGACCATCACATCATTTCAAAAACCTTGTGACGAATGTGAATCATATAGACCACAACTATATTCGAACATTCTCCCACTTGGTCCATATAATTTAAAATTGACTTTATGGAGAAACAAAATATATGAATCATGGCGATAAGTCCTCTTATAACGAGTAATATCTGCCATGTATTACATTATATTATGTCTTTACACACAGTCTTTCAACTTAATGAATAAATCATCTGTTTATTCTAGGTCCAAACTTAATGAAGATTCTCAATATAACAAAATGAATATCTATAGGTGCACAAATCATATAAGAAACATCACATTGAATAAGAGTTTTATTGAAAATAATGTACATTCAATGAAATTATTTTACAAAACCTAGTCCCATTTGTACTACATGATCCTTAAATTGCTTAAGTGGCCTTCCTCTAGTCAAAGGATCCGCAATCATCAACTCAATGATAATGTGCTCAATGACAACTTTCTTTTCCTTAACACTTTCTCTTATGGCTAAATACGTAATGTTGATATGCTTACTTCAACTTCCATTCTTGTTGTTTTGAGCCATAAAAACTGCAACTAAGTTGTCATAGTATAACTTTAACAGCTTAGAAATAGAGTCCACAACTTTAAGCCCAGATATAAAACTCTTCAACCATAAATCATGCGAGGTGGCCTCAAAACACGATACACTCAGCTTTCATAGTAGAAGTAGCAGTCAAGGTCTACTTGGCACTTCTCCAAGATATAGCTCCACCAGCTAACATGAAAATATAACCTAAGGTTGATTTTCTTGAATTAATGTAGCCAGCAAAGTTTGAATTAGAGTACCCAACTACTTCCAGATTTTCAGTTCGTCTGTACATAAGCATGTAATCCTCCGTTCCTTGAAGAAATCTTATCACTTTATTTGCAACCTTCCAGTGATCAATACCTAGATTACTCTGATATCTTCCTAACGTTCCAACTGCGAATGCAATGTCTAGTCTTGTACAGACTTAGGCATACATTAAGCTTCTAACAATTGAATCATATGGAATGTTCTTCATATATTCCCGTTTGAACTCATTTTTCAAGCATTGACTCAAATTGAATTTATCACCCTTCACTATGGATGCTACACTCGGTGCACAATCTTTTATTTGAAATCTCTCTAAAATTTTGTTAATATAGGTCTTTTAAGACAATCCCAAAATGCCTCAAGATCTTTCTCTATGGATCTTAATGCCAATGATGTAATATGCCTCACTCATATCTTTCATATCAAAATTCTTTGAGAGAAATTATTTCACCTTACATAGTAAACCTTATCATTGATTACAAGTAAAATATCATCCACATATAGCATAAGATAACAAATCTTGCTCCCACTAACCTTCTGGTATATACATTAACCCATGGGGTTCTCTTCAAAATTAAATGAAGTGATGACTTCATGAAATTTTAAATACCATTGACGAGATGCTTGTTTTAAGCCATATATGTATTTATTAAGCTTGCAGACCAAATGCTCGCCATCACTAGAGGAGAATCCTTCTGGTTGTTTCATGTAAACCTCTTCCTCTAATTCACCATTAAGGAACGTCATTTTTACATCCATTTGATGTAACTAAAAGTCAAAATGGGCTACTAATACCATAATTACTCGAAAAGAATCTTTCTTTGATACAGGAGAAAATGTCTCCGTGTAATCGATTCCTTCTTTTTGAGTAAATCCTTTAGCAAAGAATCTTGGTTGATGTCTCTCAATGTTGCCTTGTGAGTCTTTCTTTATTTTAAAGACCCATTTACACCCAATGGGTTTTACACCATTAGGCAATTCAACGAGATCCCATACTCGATTACATACCATAGAATTCATCTCATCTTTCAAGTCATTGTACCATAATTTTGATTCTTTAGAACTTATGGTTTTTGAAAATGTTTCAGGATCATGTTCCACTTTGATGTTAAAGTCTGATTCTTGTAAATACAAAATATAATCATTAGAGATACCTAATCTCCTTACTCTAGTAGATCTCCTTAATGTTGTTTCAACATTCTCCTCAGGAGCATATTATTCAACTAGTTTATCAACAATTTCTTGTTGTTCCATATCAACAACTTGATCTACTGAGTCGATATCAATTGCTGCTGGAATTTCAGCAATTGGTTATCTAACACCCATTGATGCTTGAGAGGTGTCAATGACAATCAATCTATCACTTGAGCCGGAAGGATGAACTTCTTGATGTTTCTTTTCTAAAATAGCATCTCGAAATTGATCACTCCCATTGATCAAGTCATTCTTAAGAAATTTTGCATTTCTTGATTCCACAATCCTAGTGATGTGAGATGGACAATAGAATATATACCCCTTGAATTTTTCAGCATATCTAATGAAGTAACCACTCATGGTTCTCGGGTCTAGCTTCTTTTCTTATGGATTATAAATTCTCACTTCAGACGGGCATCTCCAAACGTGTATATGTCGCAAACTTGGTTTCCAACCCTTAAACAACTCAAAAGGTGTCTTTAAAACAGTCTTAGTTGGAACTCAGTTTAATATATACACAACCATATTTAGTGTTTTAGTCCACAAGAAAGCAGGGACTTTTACATTATTCCGCATACTTCTTACCATGTCCATTAATGTTCAGTTTCTTCTTTCTGCCACACCATTCTGATCGGGAGAACCAGGCATAGTGTATTGGGCAACAATCACATGATCTTAAAGAAACTTAGCAAATGGACCAGATGCTTATCCATTCTTTGTGTATCTACCATAGTGCTCTCCACCTCTGTCTGATCTCAGGATCTTAATTTGTTTTCCACATTGATTTTCTACTTCAGCCTTAAAAACTTTAAAGCCATCCAAAGCTTCGTCCTTAGAACGAAGTAAGTAAAGATACATATATTGTGAATAATCATCTATAAAGGCGATAAAGTATCTCAGACGATTTACATCCATATTTAGACAACAAATATCCGTATGTATGATTTTTAATAAATTTGTGCTCCTCTTTGCACCTCTTTTAGATTTGTTAGTTTGCTTTCAATGGAGATGTGTCTTAATCTCTGATGCCACAACATAGAGGAATCCTCATTCACAATACATAATTTTATCCCAGTAGTAATATGCATAGAAGTATTAACAGTGTCATTTTGTAATTTAAGAAAATAAAGACCATCAATCAAAACACCATGTCCAAGAATTTTGGATTTATTAGATAATTGAAAACCAGAATCTGTAAATTTAAAGGTAAAACCCAACAGTACAAGTCTTGAAATAGAAACTAAATTTTGAGAAAAACTTGGTACATAAAAGGAATTTTCCAGATGTAAAATAAAATCACTGCTTAACGTCAAACTGCAAGTGCCAATGGCTTCCACATGTGAACTTATCTTGCCTCCTGAATAAATGAAGTGTTCACTTCCCATTGATTTCCTTAGGTTGTGCATACCCTCCAAAGTAATTGAAACATATATTGTTGAACCAGAATCAATCCACCATATGTTATGGTTAACAGTATCCATATTAGATTCATAACAAACAAATGAAAGGTTAATACCTTTCATTTCGTGTCAATTCATAAATTTTAAGCATTCTTTCTTCATGTGTCCCCTCATTTTGTAGAAGAAACCTTTTGGTGCTGTCTTTATCTCGAGCTGAGGAGGAATCTTGCCTTTTCCCTTATTTTTGCGCTTATCCTTCTTTTTCTTTCCTTACATAGTCAAGTTCACTCTTTCACCCTCTTCCATAGCCAATCTTCCTTTTTCTTGTGCACATATGATCAACAGCTCATTAATTGAACATTTATCTTTATGTTTGTTGTAAGAAATTTTAAAAGGACCATATTATTGGGGCAGAGTGCTCAAAATAAAATGAACTAGGAAAGATTCTGAATTTTCACTTCTAAAGCTTCTAGCTGAGCCGCTATGTCCCTTATGATCATAATATGATCATGCACACCTTTTATCCCGATGAGCCTTATAAATGATAATTGCATTATTAAGGTGATGGCAAGAGTTTTGTCAGATGTAGCAAATTGCTCATCGATGGCTTTTAAAAGATCTTTCACCTTAATATGTTGTCAACAGAACCACAGATAGCAACATATATCTTAGCCTTTATGAACATCACAAAGAGATGATTAGATCGCTCCCACTTGTCATAAAGACTAACTGCATCTGGAGTGTTGGTTTTAATGATAGCAGGTAGTTTGTCTTTCCTTATGGCATAATCTATATCCATCCAGCCCAAATGAAAAAGCACTCTCTCCTTCCATACCTTACAATTATCACCCTTTAATTCAGGAATGTCACACTTAACTTCACAGATATTCGCAGGTAAAATAACTACAAAATTATTAAACATGCATGCTTATTAACAAAGTTATGAGACCAAAAATTGCTATGTTTTACCAATGTAAATCATGCATGAATTCAGGAATCTAGTGACATAAAATTTGCCTGTTGGCTAAACTTATACTCAATTAGATCCATTTGATAACACTATCAAATTATGTTCATTTTCTTTATTCTTGTGGGTAAATCAAGAAATATAATGTGATATTTTATTCTAATTAATCATATACATATAACAAAAATTCCAGTGGGTAAATTTTATTTTATATATATGATTAACTACAACTAATGTTTATAGTGATCTATAAACTTAAATATATAATTTTAATCAATTAAAGATGTTGTGGCTACTCCCTAATTAATTAAAAATTATATTAATCACCTCACATTACTTTAATCGTAATTAAAACTAAATATTACATCAAATAATTAATAATGCAAATAAATCAAATAATCATGCACAAATTATTTAATCTACTTTTGCATGTATAATGTTCATAAATTTATACATACAATTTTCAATTAATTACATATATAATGTGTGCAAATAGTTATTTGACAAATAAACAACTTTAATATGCATAAAATCACATTATTTAGTCTTGCATGTCTAATTTAATACAAATATTAATCATACAATTTTAAATGTATGATTTTTAATATATTAGACATACAAATTAAAATAATTAAATTTCATAACAAGTAGGTTAAGTGCTTAATTAACCCATAAAGGAACTAAACTAATTAACTATTACTTAATTATTTAAGAAGTAAAAAAACCGATCGTCTTCAACCTCTAGCTGGGTCGGTGTGACCCAGTTCTAACTTAAACCAGAGGCGGCCCAGACGCGCCAGCAGCGAAAAAGAATTAGAACAGAGGATTGTACCCAACCCAACGTCCATCCAATGCCATCATGTGGGCAATCAAACAAAGATATATTGGCAAAAAATCAACCGACTTAGAAACCAAAACACAGCACAATAGAGGACAAGTTTAACAGTCGCAAGGCAGAGTTATACAACATACTCTGATACCAAATATTAGTTTAAATCATTTACATGTATTTCATGTATCACATACAAATTCCTCACGTATATATCAACAACAAGTACATATATATATATATATATGTGTATATATATCCAAACATAGGAGGAAGCATAACCAAAACAAACCATACGTCCAGCCGTTGCTACTCGAAAAAGCTTTATCCATTGATTAAATCCCATTGCCAAAAATGAAGTGTTTTTTAATCTTCCAACTTCTTCAAAACTATCAAGCTAATGGTGTAAACTTTTCTTAAAAATGAAAAGTAGAAGGTTAGGGACCTAAAAACAACTCATAACTGTCCATATATTGCTCTGCCCATTATAGAGACAACGGACAGCAACAGGGCATCACAACATTTTGGAAACATTGTGATGTTTGTGAATCATATGGACCGCAAGAATATTCCAACAAATTGAGCTCGAATCTAGTCTGGGACTTATAAGACAAATGATTTCGTTTTGTTAAAAATAACTTCTGTAACACCCCACTCCCGCTGGACCCGAACTCGACATCGATGGTGATATCCGAGTTCGTGCCCCGCGAGGGTGGCATGTTAGAGCACTCGATCACTCTGAAATTGGTATAAATTT
>JANZXP010000006.1:28830675-28847326 GCA_027576715.1 Erythroxylum flavicans
ACATCTACATTCTTCAAATCCAAAATAAGAGAATCAAATTTATCCAGATGTGAAAGAATAGATGTACCTTCTGTCATTCTCAACATATACGACTTCTGTTTCAAATAAAGCTGATTTTTCACCGTCTTCTTCATGTACATGGCTTTCAACTTGTCCCACATACCTTTAGCTATGCTTTTATCAACAACCTCCTGCAAAACCTCATCAGAGAGATTCAATATGATGATTGATCTAGCCTTTTTATCTAGATCTGTGAATTTATTTAACGCCACATCTGCTGGCTTTTTATCTACTTCATCGAGTGCAATCTCACACCCATCTTGTATTAAAATGACTTGCATCTTGAGTTGCCATATACCGAAGTAAATACTTCGGTCAAACTTTTCAATAGAGGTCTTCGTTATTATCATGGTGGCTAAAAATTGATATTCTGACTATTTTTCGACAAGTGAGCCTCACACGTGAAACCAGGATAGTCGGCCCCATAAAAGCACTGGACACGGGCTCCTTAGATAAAGTCAAGACTAGGCCCCACAAGCAAAATTGAACTCCGTTTACAAAACCGATACAATGGGTCCCACAAGATAAAACTGAGGTTATGGGCCCCGTAGGTGTAACTGGAATAGTGGGCTCTATTTGGACTCACAATAAAATCTAATTTACTTTCTGATATGGAGGATCCACCTTAATAACAACCACAGAGCATACGGTAAGTTAGACCAACAACAGAAGCTCTAATACTAGTTTGTTAGGAAAAATGCCCTCGAATCGGATCTTGGTTGAATTTAATAGTCCGAAAAATAGTAAAAAAATAGAGAAATGCAAAATAAAATGGGACAGGACACAAAGATTTACGTAGTTCGATCAATGTGACTTACGTCCACAGTCGAAGAGTGAGTCAAATTCACTAATATTTGAAGAACGTACAATAATTACAAAAGACTGGCACAAGAAGCCTTTTAATCTGAAAATTCCCAAAAGGAATTCCAAAAAAAAAGGACAAGTGCTGCAAGAGATGGTTTTGAAAGAAGGAAATTGTGCAAAAAGAGCTTCGGCAAACTTTCCTATTTATAGGGAATGCTCCAAAAATTTCGTTAATTTCGCCACAAATCTTTAGCAAATGTTAAACATGAATTTGGCCAGCAAAAATATTTCCAAATCGGGCAGACAATTTCTGCTACAGGCCAAATGTGGGAGCACACATTTGTTGACCGATAAAATGTGAAACAATTAATTTGGAGGAGGCCAATATCATTTGCTCACCAAACACATTGACTTGGATGCTTTTGAGGGACCAAGGCACCCAACTTTTCAACAGGGGGTTAATGAGTTTACTTATTCTCTAAACTTAGGGAGCAAGTAAATCCCTGAATTATATATTTTGTATGTTTTCTTCAATAAAACAAAATAATAACTTATTACCGGGAATAGATTAAGAATATAATATTTATTTCAGTAAATCAAACACCTTAAAGATTTCTAACTGAAATATCGATTCCCTTTTGGGCTTTGAAAATTTCTACACCAACGACACTTTCCTTTATGATGTTTATCATTCAAAATGGCTTCACCAAAAGTTGTTTCTTTTGGCTTCCAAGGACTTCATAATCTCCTTATTCACATGATTATCCAAACCAACTCCAAATTTAATGACTTTGCACCCCAAAGGCGCCTTTGTTATCATTTTTTATCCTAATAAACTCAATTCACACTCTACCCAATCTTGGCCTTTTCCCTCTTTCAAGCCATTAATAGCCCCTTCAACCATCACATATTTTGTTTCTCGCACTTGCACTGATATTCTCAACATTTTTCACAAAATCTGTTTAGGCTATGTTTTGTAGGGCGGTTAGGAATGTAATGTAATTGAATGGAATATTATTCTATTATTTGGGAAGAAGTTTACAACGGAAAGGAATATGATAGAAAGAGAGAATTTTACATTACATCATATTTCATCTTACATAATAAAAATGAGTTATCTTCGATTTTGAGAGTTTATGATGAAATGTAAAATGATAAATATATGCTACTTAATATACTTTCAATAATTTTTTATAATACTAATTACACCCTCAATCCTATTAACAAGTAACAAGATAATACATCTCATTATTTTTATCAAGGATAGAAGAGTCATTTATTATTATTATATGTACATTACATTTCATTCCATCCATCTTCTAAACAATATTTCACTATATTACATTATGAACTCTTTCATCTCTTCAAAATTACAATTTTTTAATATTATATTTATATATATTCCATTCTATTATAAATCATTTTGTTCTGTTACATTCTATTTTGTCAAAAATTTTACGTCCAATCAAACGTAACCTTGGGAATGTTAGATTTTGTTTGAGAAGAAGAGACAAATTTTTTAAATATTTATTAAACATCAAAATTTTATTTAAATGGTCCGAGTAAAAATTAAAGTTTAACAATTATTTTGACCATTGAAAAGGTTATATGTTTACGTGTTAACTTGGTTCAGAACCGGCGAGTGCTTGTCTTCTGAGTTCTGACCCAACATGGGATTGCACTACTTTTCTATTTTGTTCTCTCTGGTCGGGAGCTGAAGTTCCTTGTTTTTCCAGCAAAGAACTCTCCTTTTCCTCAGTAAACCTCAAAAAAATGAAGAGGCTTTTGTCTCTCAAACTCACCTCATCAAACCTCTTCAGAAAATTCACACAAAATACCAACTCTCAATTTCTTCAGTCCCACCATTCTGAGTACACTTCTCTTACCAAAATAAAACATCAAAGTTCTCAATGCCACACTGTTGGCTCTTCTCTGACAAGCCCAACCCACCGTTTCTATTCATTTCTATCATCAATCAGTTCTTTTTCAAGGAAATTTCACAGCTTTCCTTCAATCCAGTTGCGTTTAAAGCTTTTTCTATCAAATTCGTCAAAAGCGCATTTTGGGATCTTTAGCAGAAGCGTAACAGATTGCAAAGTCGGGTTCAATAGAGTACGGTTCCCTAGAGGGTATTCTTTTGGTTCTTACGGGCGCCACTGGTAAGATTCTTAATTGTGCTTTTGGGTTTCTTTGGTGACTAAGAATCATTATAAATCGGCATTTTTCACCATACTTGTTTTGGGTGGAGTAATTTTGTAGTTGACTATGGAAATATAACAGTTTTTTTTAAAAAAATCATACCAATTTGCAGAATTCCTGCTGCTAATTGTGTTTTCTTTTTGTTCGACTCCCTTGTTTGTGTTGCGATTGTGAGTCTCTTGCGTGATAGACTCACGAGATTAATTTTAAGTCCAATGTAGCAAAGAGGGAAAAGACGCAGGGTCTCAATATTGTGAATAACAAAATGATGATTCCTTTTTGACCTGTAAACCGTCTGCTACTTTCATGACTTCCAATTTCCAAAGTCCCTCATTTGCAAATCAGGACTCGCTAATTCTAGCCTTTAACTATTGTGCAAGAAGCAATCTTTTCTCTCTCTTATTATGAAATCATCACTTTTACATTGTTTATATGTAAGTGAATAGAAAATGAGCTAAGGCTAAATTAAGCTAATTAATTAACAGATTAACAGGAAAGAGAAGATATCTATCTGACTTACACTAACTAACGAAAGCCAATAATTTAGCTAGTGAACTTTTAACTTAACATTGCGCTTAGTCTTTTTGGTGTTCTTGGATGGCTTCTATTGTGCTCACCACATTTGAGGTTTCCAGTTACTTCTCAGGTTACACCCTCCCTTTATCTATCACTGAGTCATAGAAATTTTCATCCGTTTCCCTGCTCATTGTTTTCCTTCATTCACAAAGGAGGCCGTTTTGCCTAAAATTGATTTTGCCAAACCCAAGACTCCACTACAGTTGTTGAGTTTCTGTATCATAACTTCTACAAAACCTTTTGCCTCACAAATTTCTAACAAATTGCATTTCTGCTACATAGGGTCTTGTTTGGTCTTCTCGCATTTTGTTTGAATACACTGCAAGGGATTGATTGAAGGCATAACTTGTACATGGACCACAATATAATCTCTTTCATTCAATGGTTTCTCTTCTGCTCATTGCAGGAGATCATGGTTTAATCAACTGAGATCTAATGATGTGGTTTTGGGACTGATCATAGCTAATGTTGCAGTTTTTTTGTTATGGCGCATAGCAGGTCAAAGGTTTATGATGCGTAACTTTATGGTGGGTTCCTGAATTTTTTATTACTAGCTGATACTACATAGAAACTTTATATGCTGGAACCCCATTAAGATGCATTCTCCAATATGGACCAATACTTAAGAAACGCATTTTGGTAGTGCTACCTCCCACTGACATGATCAAGATTTGATGTCTGGGATCCTTACTTTTATCCTGGAAGCAGAGGCTCATTATCTAGTTGCTAGTTGCCTTTACAGTAGAGTATTAAAGGCTTTTAGGGTTGACAATTTAGCCTTTTTTAAATTGCATCAAAATTATTAGCAGTTTTTTATTTAACTTATTTGATGTGCACTGAGCAGATATCTGTGGACAACATCAAAAGTGGACATTTTCACACGCTAATTACTTCTGCATTCAGCCATATTGATGTTGAGCACATCATATCTAACATGGTTGGACTTTACTTCTTCGGTACAAATGTAGGACTTCATATCTTTGAATCTTTTGGTTAGGATGTTAATATATATGCGCTTGTGTGTGTGTGTGTGTGTGTGTGTTTGTTTGTAACATATATACTTAAACAAAGTTTTATATGTTTCTATATGTTACTTCAGTAATCTGCTTTTGTTGACTTGGTTATTAAATGGTAAACTGATGGCAATAATTTGCATGTGGTAGAGAAACATTTTGCTTCATTATATCTTTTATTCAAAGATACAGCCTGAAATGTGCTGAAGAGATAATGAAAGAGGATACTAGTTTTTCTTTGATAATTAAATTGGCCAACTTGCATGCTATTTAGTGTTCATGTTGCCCATTGTTGAATTAAGTTAAATGCTATTGTAGAATCATTCTTGATTTACTAAATCCAAAACGATTTTAGAATCCAATATTATTATGTATATTAACTTATATGTACATTATTCGTCCTTTTAAATAGGGTTGCTTGTATTATGTAACATACACTCCGTACGATAAGAAACATGTAGTCTTTAGGTTGTTGTGTATGTGGACATAGGCCTATTTGGTTGCCACTTAAGCCTTGTAACCGTTTTTCTCTTTCTTTCCGTTGATTTCATACTTTAACATGGTATCAAAGTAAATCTCATGAGTCAAATGTGTTCTTGTGTGAGTCACCTACGTCTTTATTTAGACTTTTGTAAGTTCAAGACTTTACCAATTAGAAGCGTTGTTCATTTGGTGAATTTGTTTCCAACTGAGATGATATTGTTATTGTTCGTTTGGTGAATCTCTTCTTAAGCAAGAAGAGTTTTGATTGTTGGTTCAATGAATATCTTCCCAGGCGAGAAGAGTTTTTTGTTATTGGTTCAGTGGCTCTCTTCCTAAATGAGAAGACTGTTGTTGGCTGGGTGAATTTGTTCACCAGTGAGAAAATTTTGATATAATTTGTTTCTTTTTATTTATAACAAGTTGAAGCATTTATACTCCAACTTGAGGAGGAGTGTTAGAATATTATAGATTGTAATTATTCTTGATTTACTATTAATTTTAGAATATGATATTATATTGTAAATAAAAAATACTATTACTTAATATAAAATGTCATTCCTCCTTATAAATTGGTCTTCTTGTATTATGTAACATGCATACATAGTAATAAGAAACATGTAGCCTTATGGTTGTTATGTCCATGGACGTAGGTGTTTATGGTCAATCTTGTAAATACATTGTCTAATTTTCTCTCCTGTATTCTTTCTTTATTTTAATATTTAAACAATTGAGCTTGGTAGTGCCCTATTCCATTATAAGTTGAGATGTGTCACGGTTAGAAATATTGGCTCTGATGTAGCTTATTTGGTAGGTAGAGATCTACACGCAACAATATCTATTCTTTACAAGATTTGATGAGAAATGAATATTTACATGTGATAACTCCTTTGTGTTTTGAAAATGATCCTAAATTCATCGTGAAGTCCCTTGTGAAGTTTTGAAATAGGAAGTGTCTTAATAAAATGTTAGATGCTCATATCTTCCTGTAATGTCTCCTTTATTTATTCCTCATCTCCAAACAAAGCTCCAAACTTATGTATCTGCAAAAAATAAGTATATTGCATAATTTAGAGAAACATTATTTCTAGTCTTGCAGTTGGATATTGATTGCACTTGAACAATGCATTCTGAATGTTCTTGTAAGTTGTGCTACTTCACTAGCTTTCTAGTTTAGCGGATGTGTTCGTGAAGTTGATTCAACTTCGTATAAAACACGACCATCTAACTTTGTTTCTGCTCAATCATCCAATATAATGAATGAATGACCGAAAAAGATTAGGTTTTCCTGCCATTGAAGGATTTTACAGCGATATTTTCTAGATCCTGCTGCTTGATACTTGTCTTTTCCAAATTTTTCTGTGAATTACATGCACTTCCTAAGAGACATGAAGTTGATATATTTTCACCTATATTCTTATTTATGTGGTGTGTGCCTGTGAATTATCTACTGTTCATTGGTCTTATGGTTTCCAGTGGCTGATACCATGTGGTGTTTCTGCAGATTGCAAGAAATTTTGGACCTGAATATTTACTGAAATTGTATCTAGCGGGAGCAATTGGTGGTTCAGTGTTCTATTTGGTGCACCATGCCTTCATGGCTGCATCATCAAAGGTATAAGGGTATCTATCTGATGTATGTTGCTTGAATTATTCATTTGCGTATGCCATAAATTTTCTAATGGAGTTTGAACTCAAACTTGACTCTTTGTTCACATTTGCTATTTACAGGGACAAGGAATGTGGACTAGAGACCCCTCAAGGACTCCAGGATTGGTATATTTGTGACAGATCTTTTACATTAAACTAATTTTTCTTTGAAGTTTTTCTTTTCCGTTCACCTTCATACAGCAGTTCGAAACGTGAATTCTAAGTTCTATCTTTGATCTGTTTTCGCTAATGGAAGAGAAGAAATTGATAGCAAATTTGAACCGTGTTTATGATATTGTATGAAATCATAATAGTTTTAGTGCCAACCCCCTTATGGTCTTTGAAATTGTTCAAGTTTTTCCTGCAATGGGATGTATGAATGGTTAGTGTTGTTATATCTGACAATCATTTGCTAACAAGTGTTGTTTAGGGAGCTAGTGGGGCTGTCAATGCTATCATGTTGCTTGATATATTCTTGAATCCAGGAGCTACTTTGTACTTTGACTTTATCATACCTGTTCCTGCCATGTTATTGGTAAAGCTCTTATAACCAATCAATGATTATTACTTTGTGTCCAGTCTGATATGGTTACATTGCTACCTTTTCTGGTCTTTTAGGGGATCTTTTTAATTGGAAAGGATATCTTGAGGATAATAGAGGTCTGTGTTTTCTCCTGGAGCTTTTAAACCTTCCTTTTGAAATTAGTTTGCTTTGCCCTTTGTGGTTAAAATGACTCCCTCTTAAGCAACCTGTATGTTGCCGTGATTGGTATAAATTTCTACTGCAGGGAAATAGTAACATCTCAGGATCTGCGCATTTGGGGGGTGCTGCAGTTGCTGCCATAGCATGGAAACGAATCAGGAAGGGACGTTTCTGAGTTCTCAACTGAACTGGTTAACCTTATTGATAGTTATTGATATGAACTTCTATTGAAATGAGATTCATTGAGGCAGAGGATGTTCAACCAATTAGGCTTGTGGTAAAATTATAGGTTGACCGTTGATTAGTAATTATGGTGTATTGAATGTTACTTTCATTGTTCTTAATCAGGTCGTCTGTCCTGTACTTCATAACCGTTAGTATACACGCATTGGTGGGAGGTAATGGAGAGTTCTTAAGACTCGAATTTGTGCAAGAAAGCAATGATTTTTTCCCCTTCTCATTTGTAAAGCCAACACTTTTTGAAGCTTGTGTTAGCGTTGGAATGACCTAGGAGACAGCTATTCTGTTCTACCATATTTGATGTTACAACCTTGGTTTTAATTTCGGGTGTTGCATCAAATTTGTTTTTCCTCGTCTTCTTACCTAACGTACCAAATCTATTATTAGTCTGCTATGTTTTGCTCAAAAGTCGCAAAGAAAAGCAGCTTCATCTGTAATCACTACTAGCCAGTAACCAGGAATTACTTGAGCGAGAGGCATGGAATCTTGTCAGAGATACGGTTCAACCAATTAAAATTTAGCTTATTTTCAGATGCCGTCATTAATAGAGACATAGCAGCTGTCTCTATCTCCATCTCCAACTGCTTGGAAAATATCAAGTGATCAGATCGCATTCAAGAGTCGCTTTCCTAAAAGATTGGCCATGTCCATTGCAAAAAGTATTTATTCCTTCTATCTAGAGCATAGGGACCTTGGCCAGCGAAACTTTTAATGAAGACCCTTTTGAGCAGAAACTTTAAAACAATCTCCAAAAATGGTTTGCAGTGGAGCATGAAGCCTACTGGTGCTAGCCACCCGTAACCTTCCGTAGCCTTTAGGCTTAATTCCATGGTTTTAGTTTCCATGTAAAGCCAACACAATTCAAACAGACTGTCATATCTTTTAATCCACTTTGATACCTAGTATTACCTACTATCACTGTTTGCACTGTCTTCATGGCAAAATGAAAGGTTTGTAAAGACTTGAGTTATTTACTTAGCCTTGTTTTAGATTATATGTGGTGATAGTTTTTATTTTTTAATACTTGACCTGACGTGGACATCAGACAACACCATTAGTCATGTGCCACGAGTTCCCCCTGTCCCCCCGTTCATTCTACTTCAACCCATCAGTTCAGATACATCAGAATGTGAGTGTTCTGTCTCATCGACGCGTCACTTCTCCTAATCTCTTCATACGCTGTCCCTCTCTCTAATTAACAATAGTAACACGTTTGTTTAGGCCCTTTCCTTCTCTTTTTGCATGGAGCTTACATTATAAACAAAAGATCTAGAACCAAAACTTAAACTCCCCAGAAATCCCATTCTTTTGATTCCATTGCCTTTCCCAGACAAAACTTCACTTTCTCACCCACAAAAAACTATTCCAGAAAATGAGATGGGAAAGGTTCCATCCTTATCAGGATATAAATGGGCCGGGAAAAAGGTGGGGACACACTTGCAATTCCATTAAAGGTGGGAGATTTCTATATGTTTTTGGTGGCTATGGCCAAGATAACTGCCAGACCAACCAAGTTCATGTTTTTGACACTGGTAGGTCTTCACTTTTGTTACTCTGTATATGCATTATGGGTAATGTCTCTTCTTGGATAAAGTTTTTATTTCTTTTCTCTGGAATGCTCTGTTTTAATGTTGTGATGAGTAAGGTGGTATTGATATACATTCCTAGGGTTCTTGTGGATTTTTATTGTGTGTCATAATACGAGATATTTCTTTCTGTTGATTAGATTTGGTTCTGAAATAAAACTCAGATGTCTGCCCCTTCTCTTCGTTTTTGCTTTGGCCATATGTTTCTGCCCTGTATGTATCCTTCGGCTTGTTTCTTGACCGATTCGTTCTATGGGATTCACCATTGGTAATTTGGTTGACTATTAAGTTTAGGCATTAATGCTTCATTTGGCTTCTTGTTCATTATTCAATTGTAGCATTTATGGTACACTGTGGAGCTAAAAGAATTTGCATGAGGTTGTTTTTTTTCCTTTATTTCTCACTTTCCTGAACTGACCCTTTTTTGTTCACTCTGCTCTGTGCCTGTTGCCCTACCGGCATGGCTTGAAATTTGATTCACAATTTCCTTTTCCAGGGTAATGAATATATGTGTACACTGCTTTTTTGGTTTTTCAATTCCGCCTATAAATTTTAGTATATTGCCCTTGTTAAACTTCGTAGAATTAGCTGGTTATGACATTTTTCATCTCTTACTGGCGGGGTTCAGAGTTATCCTAGCGAAAAATTCTCCACATGGAATTGATTGCCCGGAATCTTCATATGAAGTTTTTGTTTATGTTAGTATGCTGGGTTGACTTGCAGCTAAGCAGGTTTGGAGCCAGCCACTCATAAATGGTACGCCGCCCCCTCCAAGGGACAGTCACAGTTGTACAACTATTGGAGACAATCTGTTTGTGTTTGGGGGTACTGATGGGAGAAACCCTCTCAAGGATCTGCATATATTGGACACCTGTGAGGAACCATCTTCATAATTTCTCCTTTGACATTGACTTTATGGACGTTTTAATATTGTAGAATCCTAATAACTCTTATTGATGCCAGCAACTCCAGGGAGTTATGCGAATTATCTTGTTTACATCTTCATTTGCCTTATGTTATTTTAGCATTGCATACATGGATATACCCAACTGTAAGAGGCGATGGACCAGAGGCACGGGAGGGTCATAGTGCAGCCCTTGTTGGTAAACGTCTCTTCATATTTGGAGGCTGTGGGAAATCATCGGACAATAACGTTGAAGTGTATTACAATGACCTTTACATATTGAATACTGGTAACTTCATCTATGACATTCAAAACTTCAACTATATGCCTCATAATTGCTTAACTTTCTGGGCATAATTGACTGTGAGTGTTCTGACCTTGCATTATCATACAGTGCAGTGCCTATGTTTCAAAACTTCACCTGCCTATTTGAGACTTGCTTAATTTCTAGCCATAACTGGCTGCAGTTATTGTTACTTTGCAGTACCTTGCGGTGGGCACCTCAAAACTTTATCTGCATATTTGATAGTTGCTAAACTTTCTGGCCATAATCAGTTGTGACCATTCTGGTCTCACATTAGTATATAGGGTCCCAAACCGGTGCACAGAGCCCTCCACCCAAACCTTCCTTACTTTATTGAAATTTGTTGTAAGGGATGTCACTCCATCATTGCTTTTTATGGTTTTTATTTTTTTTGTTGCACTAGCTGTTAGATTTTGGAACAAAATAAATATTTAAAGTGCATTTCTTTTTTCCACTGTTTTTTTTCTTCTGTAGAGACCTTTGTATGGAAACATGCAACAACATCAGGCACTCCACCTTCTGCACGTGATAGCCATAGTTGCTCATCTTGGAAGAATAAAGTCATTGTGATCGGTGGTGAAAATGAAAATGACTATTATATGTCTGATGTGCACGTTTTAGATGCAGGTTTGTTCAATCTTATAGCAACAGTATGAACACGATGTTGCTTCAGATATACTCACATGCACAAACCATACATGTGCACTTTACACATCCACTTCCTGTCATTTGCATGCAACCATACTGAATGGTTCAATGCAAGTAAAAGAGTTTGTTTGTTCACAAGAAGGATTTATGTCTGCCTATGCTATCACATTTACCAATTTTGTATTGAAGTTTCTTCTATTTAAACTCTTTTTCCTTGATTGTTTTAGAAACTCTTGTTTGGAAGGAGCTGAGCACATCTGGTCAAAGCATGACACCGCGAGCTGGCCATGCTACTATTCCCTTTGGAAAGAATTTATTTGTTTTTGGGGGATTTTCAGATGCACAAAATTTGTATGACGATCTATTTATGCTTGATGTAGGTACGTATCTGTAGATTTGCAAAATTATTTTAAAGGCAATCCAAAAAGTTCACAGAGTTCTTTCTTCTCATTCAAAAAACAGAAATTATTTCATTTCATAGACTGTAAGCCTCATTAACTAAATATATGCCGCATTAGAATCTTTGGCAGCTTGTAGGTATTGTTAAAATATCTGAAATGCTGTCCAATAGGACTATATTTTGTCAATTCATTTGTTCACGTAGTTCTTTCTTCTCATTCAAAATCAGAAAAGATTTCATTTCAAGATTGTAAGCCTCATTGACTAATATATGCCGTATTAGAATCTTTAACAGCTTTTAGGTATTGTTAAAATATGTGAAATGCTCTCCAACTATATTTTGTCAATTCATTATTTGGCTTGTCGCTCTAAATTATATCATACTTGATAAGCTTATCGGTTCTTTCCAAAAGATTATAGTTTAGTGAACTTAATTCCTTTAGTTGATGCCATAGGCTCCAATTTTCGTTTTATCTTTCCTAAAATATCTCTTAGGATTGGATGTCTTTTTCATTTTAATGGTATACACCATAACTATCCTTTGGATGGATTCCTTGAAAATGCTCCAACTGTTTCATTGCTGTAGGGTCAGCGTGTTTTAGTGCCTCCAAAGGCAGGATCTACACATAACTAATCTTCGAGGACTTGAAAACTAGCTATTAATATTTATTATGCTAAGTAAAAAATTAATAGCTTACAAGGTGAAGAACAAAGATACAAGTTTGGTAGTGCGTAGTATCCTCAAAAGTGATAAGAATTAATTAATAGTAGAGAACATTTTTTTACAAGTAAAAAAGAATTTGTAGTTTCTAGTAATTAAAGACATGGATAGTTTAATAAATTGTTATTAGAATCAATTTAACACTGTCATATTAAAAGATGTATACTAATTAAAAGAGTTCAATTCGATTTTTTCACTCTATGAAATATACCAAATTTAAAGAATAACTATCAAATAATGAACATAGTTCAATTCAATTAATTTCATTCCATTTCTACACCGGAATCCATGTGAAATGTTTCTGTTTTTCATATGTTTTTTTTAGGCTACGAATCCATAAACAGTTGGATGCAAATTTTTCTACAGTGAGAAAATGTTTTTGTGAGACTTGTGAGACATGCTATATATATTTTCATTGGGAATATGTTAAGCTGCTTTTGTCTGTGATTTCTACATCATTCGTTAATCACAGTTTTAAATTACTAAATTTCATTTTAACTGGCTTTTCTAAAATTTCATCAATTGCAGAGAGTGGTGTGTGGACCAAGGTGATGACTACAGGAGATGGGCCTTCTGCGAGGTTTTCGATGGCCGGAGACTCTTTGGATCCTTTAAAAGCGGGCATACTTATGTTCATCGGTGGTTGCAATAAGAGTCTTGAGGCCCTGGATGATATTTACTACCTTCAAACAGGTTCAATACTTTTGAACATGGTTTCCTGCTTGCTTCTGAGTTATGAATTACTTGTTTGTTTAGACATTTGGAATGAAACTTGATATTTGTATTGTTTTGATGGTATGGTACATCCCCTCTTACAGGAATGAATAGTTTATGTGATGAACGGCCGATTGAAAAGTTATCCTTGAGGAAACAGTTGAAACTGAAATGCCAGGAACAAAATCTTTACACTAATATACATGATAAAGCTTTGGTTACAATTGATACGATGCCAAATTATGCCCAACCAGGTAAGAATGGTTATAATACTATGTACTCCATATTCTTCTGCAGTCAAATTTAGCTGGTGATTTTCATATATCTTAACTGACTATTTGCACATTCTCATGCCATTGTGTGATAAAAATAAACTCTATAGTCAGTGGTGTTGTGCAGAAGCTGAAATTAGCTATTGCAATATGTATGTGTAGCCTATTTTATATTCAGAATTCTGGAAGTCTTTATTTAATATGTCAAAGTGCTTTTAGTTATTGATCCTCATTTGACATAGTATTCACCTGTTGTGTTGCTCTACAGTCATTTTCACCTATGGGATGGACCTTGGTATTGCTTTTGTTCGTGTCAATTATGTTGAGTCAAACATGATTTTACCAGACTTGAATGTGGAGAAAATGCTTGAAAAAGTTGGAAATACGAGGTTGTAAATTGAGGGTTGACGATGTGTATAGTTGGCATTTTGGCCCGGGCCCAAAGTCAATGGGAAAAGCCCAAGTTGACTAGGATTTGGGATGGGCTTGAGCCTAAATTTAACAATTTGGGCTTTAAGCTCGGAGGCTCGGAAAAAGCTTGAAGTCCGATTGGGCTTTGGACGTTCTGGTTCAACCCGAAGTTTGATTTGGCTCAGACCCATTTTAAAACTTTAGGGCTAGGTTCTAGCCATTGCCACCTAATGACGTGTATGTTAGAAGAGTTATTGTTTACGGATTTAGAGGGGTAGCTTTTAGTTTGGGTATATGTGTAGGCAATCTTAGATGCTAGGAGATTTGATAAATTCCTTTGCTTGGTGTGCAGGCGTTTTGGGTCCTTGTTTGATAAATTCCTTTCGTAAATTTTAGTTGAATTTATAATGTGCTAGAGAAAGTATAAAAACAATATCCTACCCATGGTTGCATGTTATGTCACAATTAGAACATAACTGGAATTGGATTTATATTAGCTGATTGAGAAGAAGAAGAAAGAGATAGGGATGGCGAGAAGGGGCCAATGAACTGACATGGGAAGAGAGGGGGAGAGAGAGAGAGAGAAGAGAGAAAGAGAGGGAGAGAAAGAGAGGGGGGAAGAGAGAGAGAGAGGGGACAGAGAATTTGTTGTATTCTATTATGATGTATTATGTTACAATTAAGGATAGCAATAGGTCGGCACATGGGTTAGCTCCGTCAATTTTTTTAAATTATCCCAGGCCTGCCCGAGGCCCAATTCTTCTTGGTTTGCTTAGAATAATTAGGCCTCGGGCCAAGTTAGGCCTAGGCCTAGGCCCATGAACCGATCCATTGAAAACACCTGAATCTAGGCTCATGGGCCGGCCCACTGCCATCCCTACTTACAATTACATCACATATATGGGTTGCTGACTCACTACCTATTTCCTGTAACAGAATTATAAGTAATGATATACAAGTATTTTTGCTGTATGTATGCCCATATACACCATATACATGACATTGCAAAGGAGCTATTTCTCTGAGATGAGATGGGTATCATGGCATCAGATAAGAAAATATTCTTCTGCAGTTAGAAAATTTTAATTTCAATACTCCAGCAGAAGAGTTAACAAGTATACGTGGTTTTTAGTTTTGAAGAGCTTCACAAGTGAATGGATTGTGTATGAAAGATAACGTGGAAACTACGGCTACATCCTAAAATAAGAAAAGGAGATGAACTGTTGCGTAGATTAAGAAGGCACTTGGTTAAATTAAGAGTTGGATAATCCAAGAAGGAAGGGTGATTATTACATTTGGATTTGAGCAATGTTCCTAAGAAGGGTAGTGCTTTCTTTGCAGGTGGTGAACATTTCGGATTGAATCAAGTGCTTTATCAAGGGAAGAAGACATTTCAAGCCAAAGTTACTGAAAGCTTCCCTCATGGATATAGTATTGAAACAACCATTGATGGGAGGTCACTGCGTGGAGTATTATTTGTTAACAAGCCATGCTCCCCGCATACAACTGATCTTGGAAGCACAAGGTGTGCATATGGTAGTTCTTGTTGTTCCTTGGCAATCATCAATTTCTGGTGTACTTTCCTTTTTTTATTTCAGTATTGGTGGATGTCCTTATCATGATATGCACATATCAGAAAAAGGACTGGTGAAGAAGTTGGTATTTTGCTGAATGGTGACAACAATAACAAATCAAAGTTTCCTAGAAGAATTGAGGAAGATGCCGGTGGTCATGTGCAACAAGATAGCCATAGCCTCCATGTGACAGAATCTACATTACATGAGCCGAAGCCGGAGGCTGATACTGCTCATGGTTCAGGAATTCTAGCGTCCAATGTTTCTAATTCTCTCGAGGTTGAAGCCCTTTTTCCTTTTGTATTTTATTGCTATAAGTATACTGTCTTGTCCTGGATGTTGGGCGTAGTCCAGTGCAAATTACTGATTAATATTTTATTTTGCTACATACAGGTAACTGAAAACCAAGAATTATCAGTGACTCCTCTGAATCTAAATGTGGTGATAAGTGATGCACCAAACTCTGATGCAGAGTTGCAGAGTCTTTCTACAGCTCATGATTCTATTGCGTTATCTCTAAATCAAGGTAGGATCGTGGGAAGGTTTTAATTGCTATTTACACAGCATGATCATCTTTGGGTGAATTTATGATTAATAGAAGTACAAACTTGTGTTAAATTGACAGATGGAAGGTTATTTAATGCGACTGAAGTGCACAATGATCCAGGCCAATCAATTGATTTCATACGAACCAAACCGACTGCTTCTGTACATTTGTGACTTGAAGGTGGTGGCTCATATTAGATGCTTTTGACTCATGATGCACAAATTCTAGTCTCTAACCCATCTGATGTATCATTTGATTGAACATTTGTTGTTTAGTCCGTAGTTACTGATGCTGATGCAATAGCTACAGCTACCCAAACTATTGTTACTAAATGCCATGTATTTGTTTTTTTTTTAATTATTTTTTACAGACATCAAGGCCCGTTTGGATGATGGATATTAGTTATTTGACATAGTCAAAACAATTGATATATTTATTTGGTCATCAGCTGATAGGTTGATCTATTTAACCCAATCAACTGATTTTTAAGAAGCTATATATCACTAGCGTTTTGCCTTTAACTTTTTGATATTGACAATTGTGTCCTATTATTTTTGACTACTTCACGACGACGCAAACTTACATCTAGACCACTTGTAGGCTTTTTGATTCAATAAAAATTAAAAGGCTAAGCTTCTGGACAGGACTTAAAAATAGTTACATAAATAAGACATTAATTGTATTAATTAATTTAAAAGAAAAACTTTTTAAAAAAAAAAGCTTTTTTCCAAATTTTTAATTTTAACTCTTGTTGCTGTGTTCTCCGATGATATAATTTCTTGAATTAATTAATACTATTTATTCGAGGGAGAGCGCGTAGCTCCAATCATCGTTAACGTAAAACCT
>JANZXP010000006.1:28849660-28872506 GCA_027576715.1 Erythroxylum flavicans
AAGGTACTTGTTGAGAAACAGTTATGCAGTCAGCGATCATGTCAAGAAGTAGGCCAATACGTTGAAGCCACAAAGGTAAGATTCAGCAAGCTTCCCTTTATTTATGTATTTTCTTGGCTTGCAGTTAAATAATGAATGCCATGGTGGAAAACTGAAGGTTCAGAGGGTGGTTTGTGAGAGGTGTTGCTTCATTAATATTCCCCAGTGTTGAGTGGTTTCTTTGTTGGACCACTTCATAGTTTCCATCTTCATAAATGCATTGTCTTCACATTAACTAAAACTTGTTTCAGGGTAGCATTGCCTATCAATCAAAATTCCCTTTCACTATATTGTTATACGATATTGTATCAGCATTCTCATTGCCTTTTGCATTTTTGTTTTTCTCAATTATCGGACTAAAGTGAGTGTTTAGTCATGCAAAATGGGATGGAAGCAGTGGCTGAATCGTTGGTAAGTCTTGCATGCTTGTCACCGATGTCACTGTCACCTGTCATCCTCCCCTTACACGTAGGTAGTTGGTACTAACTCGTTATGATCCTCTTTCGCGAGAACCAACCACCATGAGTTAGCTAAAGGCTGGCTTATTTTCTCTGTACCGTATGGACTGGATGTTCCATGTCCATAAAATCCAATTACGAAAGACAAATCTAATTAAGCCAATGGTTGGTTGAGGAGTTTATGGTTGTTTGAGTTTAAACTCCTCAACCAACCCAAATCATGGCTTTGGTGAATCTCTAATTATCATCCACTTTGCATGTGCAGATAGATGCGATCAGATTCCATATGATCTGGCCACTCAATTGCATGATTTGGCAGTGCCAAATATTTTTGGTCTCAATTCACCTCGGCTATTCCTAAATGACTTGCTAGTTTTTCTGTTAAGGGCATGTAATTTACAAGTTTCTAGTTTCTCAGTTCCTCCACGGCAGGTTCTTTTAATATTTTTGGAGGATGGCCCGCCGCCACAAGCATGCATGATGTTTGCATTATTGATATGCCATTTCTAATAGTAAAAGTCTTCATTCCTGATAATGAATATGGCATATGGCTATACCCAAAACAGTTGAAACTTTGATCATTCTTACTTTAGGTCCCCAGTCATTCTATGAAAGGTTTCTAACAAGCAAGGATCATGTTATAGACAAAACGTGGAATAGACCTTTCAAAGGGCAAGTATACAAGAGACTTGCGGAGGAAGTGGGGATGTAGAGCGTGAAGAAAGATTGCAGCTTATTTTCCTTAAATTTGTCCAACAGCTTATTTTCCATAGAATATGTAAGTAAGTAGTTAAGAAACTAGTGGCAAGTGGGATTCGGTTATGTAAGGGATAGTTACTATTAGTTATCCTCAATTCATTATTTAAGAATGTAGGATGGATCAATGAGAATCAATCGAAAATATTCATTCAACTCTATGTTCTTGAGATCTTTAGGTTCTCTCTCCCTCAACGAGCTTATATTAATTAGTAGTTAATCATAAGTCACCAAGGCAGAAAATCGAAGATACATTCTTAATTACTGGTAGATTTTACAGTTAATTGTCCTATAACCGGATCGCAATCATGGGACCATAATAAATTGATATTAGAGCCAACAGTTTTAGGTGATTCATCTACTAATTTGCAGAAACAATTCGATGCATTTGTTAAGATGTAAAATCAGTAGAGGCTCCAAGAGTAACGACAAAAAGATCGAGTTGAATTTTCCAATCGCATTGGCGAAATCTCTAGGGAAATTGTTGCTACACGTATTGAAGGACAGTAAGGGGACGCAAGCAGCATTAACAGAGGACCACGAGAGCAAGCACAAGATACTCATCGGATGGAAATCCGACCATAACAACCACATTATGCCTTATTAGAATTTCCCACTTTTGACAGAAAAAAGGACCCATTGGCTTGGCTAAGTTGACCATTACTTTTAGCACTAGTGCACGCCCGAAGATGAGAAGGTGGAGATAGCATCTTACAATTTAGATGAGGATACTCAGGTGTGCTTTATTAAATTAGATCGCAACAACCCTGGAAATCTATGGGAGGAGTTTAAGAAATAGTGCTAACTCCAATTTGGGCCCTCAATTCAAGGTACCAAAATGGGAGAGTTATCCAAGCTTCGTCAAGTGGGCACCGTGGAAGATTATCAACGCAGGTTTGAGCAACTTGCAGCTAGAGCTGGAACTTTCACCACAGAACAAGAAATGGAGATATTCATCAGTAGCTAGCAAGATTATATTGTCGTTGAAGTTGAGTTACATAGGCCTAGGGATCTG
Source organism: Erythroxylum flavicans (assembly GCA_027576715.1). Lineage (NCBI taxonomy): Eukaryota > Viridiplantae > Streptophyta > Magnoliopsida > Malpighiales > Erythroxylaceae > Erythroxylum > Erythroxylum flavicans. The sequence goes on from JANZXP010000006.1 coordinate 28,851,929, forward strand.
ACAAATGCCATGGGTTTGGCTCGGCTTTATGAAAGACGTGGGGCCTCTAGAAGAAACCCACGTCTTCTTTCCAAGCCATCACCAACCCAAACAACAACCCTTTCTTCCCAGAAAAATTTCAGACACCTCTCTTGTATGGAGATGGAATATCAGAGAGCCAAAGGGCTTTGCTTCAACTGCGATGGAGTCTATACAAGGGGACATCAATGCAAACGACTTTTTTGGTTAGATGGGGTTGAAGAATCGGTGAAAGATGAAGAGGAGGATGACGATTTTAGAGAGCATGCTTCACCGGAACTGTCTCTGCATGCCATCACAGGTACTAATTCAGGAGGACAAACCTTGAAAATTCACGGCATCATTGGGGGACATCTGTTGGTGGTTTCAATCGTTTCGGGAAGTACCCATAGCTTCATCAATTCTCGTTGGGTAAACAAGTTGGGCCTCACTGCTGACTTAACAGAGAAATTTCAGGTGAGAGTGGCAGACGGTGGTAAGCTCCAATGCTCAGGTTAGTGCAGTGACGTCCCAATTTTGCTAGATCATCAACTGATTTACCTTGATTTATTTATTCTAGCTCTAAATGAGATTGATGCTGTTTTGAGTGTTAATTGGCTTCAATCTTTGAGGCCAATTTTATGGGATTTTGGAGTGGGTACGATGATCTTTAAGCGAAACGATCCAGTTGTGGAGTTACATGGAATCAAGAGTCCTTCTTCCACCTCAATTTCTCAAATCCACATCACAAAAATAAAGCCCACCAGAATAGAGGGCTGAGTGAATTACTGATCAAATTTGAAATTCTATTTTAGAAACTCAAAGGATTTCCTCCTACAAGAAGTCAGGACCATCGAATTTCTCTCGAACCAGGAACTAACCCAGTCGTAATTTAGCCTTATTGGTACCCTCATGCTCAAAAAGATGAAATTGAGCACCAATGTAAAGACAAGATGGAACACAACATTATCCGAAAGAGCCAATCTTCGTATTCCTCCCCTATTCTTCTGGTTGTGAAAGTTGACCAGATATGACGTTTTTGTGTGGATTATAAGGTTCTAAACTCCAAGATAATTAAAGTCAAATTTCCCATTCTAGTAATTGATGAGCTCTTAGAAGAATTATTAGGTTACGTTACTTCACCAAGCTGGATTTGCGCTCAAGCTATCTCCAAATTAGAATGAGCTCCTTTGATGAGGAGAAAACAGCGTTCCAAACTCACTATAGGCATTTTGAGTTTCTTGTTATGCTGATCTGTCTAACCAACGCACCAAGCACTTTTCAAGCCTTAATGAATGAAGTATTCCAACCCTATTTGAGGTAATTTGTTTTGGTATTTTTTTACGATATTCTTATCTACAACAAATCTTGGGAGGACCATCTATCACACCTCCGAATTGTCTTCATATTACTTCAGCATCATCAGCTTTTCTTAAAACACTCCAAGTGTATTATTGCTCAAATTCAAATCTCTAACCTAGGTTACATTATTTCGGAAGAAAGGGTGGTATTAGACCAAGCTAAAATTGCAGCAATGATAGAATGACCCAAACCGAGCATTGTGAAGGGGCTTCGGGGGTTCTTGGGACTGACCGGATATTGCCGAAAGTTTGTTTAAAACTACGGCATGATTGCAACTCCCTTGACATTAATGTTGCACAAACATTCTTTCCAATGGACGTATGAGGCCTCTAAGGCCTTTGACCAATTGAAGGTAGCTATGACCTGCACCTTAATTTTGGCCATGCCGAACTTCACGTTTCCATTCATTTTAGAATATGATGCATCAAATGTTGGGATATGGGTCATTTTACAATAAGAAGGACAACATATAGCCTATTTCAGCCGAATATTAGCCACACACTACATGGGGCTTTTGACTTATGAAAAGGAATTTATCGGGTTGGCCAAGGCAGTAATTCACTGGCCAATTTATGGGACCAATCCTTTATTATTCGAATGGATCATTACAATCTCAAGTTTTTATTAGAACAACGTATCATCATCTCACCGCAACAATATTGGTTGAGTAAGTTAATGAGATTTTATTTCACCATGGAATATTGAGCTAGAAGGCAAAATAAGGTTACCGATGCGTTATCTCACAGTCTAAAGGACCAGCCTGTTCTAGCTGCAATTTCTGTGCTCCAGCTGACTTTATTTGATTCCATTCGTGAATAGAATCTTCATTCCACTATATTTTAGCAACTTATCCAACAAATATAGTAAGGTGAAGTTGTTGGGCCTGGGGAATGTAAAAATGGTTTTATTTTCTTCAAAGGTAGATCCTACTTGCTACATACATCTCCTTTGGTCACATCCATCTTAGCAGTTATGCATAACAGTAACCATGAAGGGTATCGAAAGACTCCTCCTCGCATAGCTCAGGATTTCTACTGGAAGGATATGAAGGCTTCCGTTCAGTACTTTGTGTAGCGATGTCCAGTTTGTCAGTAACATAAGATAGAGCATCTACATTTAGCTGGTCTCTTGTAACCTCTACCCGTTCCTCTGCAAATTTGGTCGAACATCTCTATGGACTTTATTGAAGGACTATCGACTTTTAAGGGAAAAATGTCCTACTAATCATCGTGGATCGCTTCTCCAAGGATGCTCATCTTATCTCTCTCTCTCACCCTTATTCTGCGGTGACTGTGGCTTGTTTATTTTTCGACAATGTTTTCAAGCTTCGTGGTTTACTCGAAACTATTGTTAGTGATCACAATGTTATGTTTACAAGTTCTTTCTGGACTGACTTGTTTTGTTTAAGTGGCTCGAAACTTGCGTTTAGTTAAGCTTACTACCCACAAAGTGATGGATAGACTGAAGTGGTAAACCATACTATTGAGATGTATCTGCGTTGTTTCTCGAGTGACCGACCACGTTCCTGGAATCAATGGTTACATGGGCAGAATACTGCTATAACACTAGCTATCCTTTTTCTCTCCAAACCACTCCTTTTTTAGGTAGTATATGGCAGGACCCCGCCAACAATGCTTTCCTATTGCCTGGGGTTGGCGAAAATAGAAGCAGTGGACTAGGAGTTGAGGACCCGAGATTTAGTACTCAAGGATCTCCATGACCATCTTCTCCAAGCCCAACAATCCATAAAGGCAACCTATGACACTAAGCATAGGTTAGTACAGTATAATGTGGGTGATTTGGTACTTCTCCAACTTCATCCCCATAGCTAACTTAGCCTTGCTTCCCAAAGGTACACTAAGTTATCTCCTCACTATTATGGTCCTTTCTGCGTCCTTGCCAAGTTTGGTTCGGTTGCCTACAAATTAGACCTTCCATCTGACTCCAAAATACATATAATCTTCCATGTCTCTTGCCTCAAGCTGTTTCATGGTAGCTCTGTTCCAATTGAACCTTCCTTACCAACACTCTCCAAAGGTGAACTTCATCCCCAACCCGAAGCAGTTTTGGATTACCGCACGTTTCAAAACCAGGCCCAAGCCTTAATTAATTAGGAAGGACTGTCACCCGCTGATGCCTCTTGGGAAAATATTAGCTACCTGTAGACCTGCTTTCCTTCTTTTACGCTTGCAGACAAGCGTGATCTTCATGGGGGAGGTGATGTTACGGACATGGAACAGATCTTTCAAAGGGCAAGTATACAAGAGACCTGCGGAGCAAGTGGGGATGTAGAGCATGAAGAAAAATTGATTCTATTATCCAGTAACTTATTTCCTTATTTTGTCTAACAACTTTTTTTCTATAGATTATGTAAGTAGTTCAGAAACTAGTGGCAAGTGGGAGCCGGTAATGTAAGGGGTAGTTACTATTAGTTATCCTCTATTCATTATTTAAGAATGTAAGCTGGATCAATGGGAATTAGAAAATATTCATTCAACTCTGTGTTCTTGAGATCTTTGGGTTCTCTCCCTTAACGACCCCATATTAGCAATTAATCATAGGTCACCAAGGCAAAAAATCGAAGAAACATTCTTAATTACAGGTAAATTTTACAGTCAATCGTCCTATAACTCGATCGTAATCGTGGGATCATAACAGAACATTAGTCCTTTCTTTACCAAATTCTTATTTACTTTGCCAAGTATTAGAGAAATGAGAAACAATTTTACAAGCATCATGTAAGCGATTGGAGGAAGGAAGCAAAATTTTCAAGGTATATTTCTCTTAAAGAATAAGGGAGATTAGTTGATCAAGTTCATTCTTTCAGCCTTTATGGTCAAAACAAGTATCATTATAAAGGAAACCAATTTTTATAATATACTTAAATATCAACTGCAACTTAGTTTAGCAAAGGTTTTTATATTTTTGATGTCTCTTGTCATTAATCTTAATCCTAATAGGTTACGAAGATAGAATCTACTTAAAGTTCTACATTTATGATATATCAAAGATATAGTGGTTGACTTCATCATTCTTTCATGTTTCAATAGTCTACCATCTCCTCGTAGGTTATTGCACATTATCATTTGGATAAAAATCCCACCTTGTAGGCTATTCCTGTTCTAGCTAAACAATGCCCATATGTGTATATATGTAACATGACTTTTGGTGGGGTAAGTGGGAGATTTTTTTGACATGATGAAAAGACATAATGTAGCAATCAGAGGGAAGATTTAGCAGTGTCTCTTGAAACATGGGTTAGGGTGATTGAGAAAGGTTTAGTCGCTATTTAGTATTTGCCCTAATCTACTTCAGACATCGACACCTGCATCATGCTGGCCCTTTCCCATCAACACCTTTACAAATGCTTGCACATTCAAGTTTGCTTTTTCTTTGTATTTGAAAGCAAATGCGCTTTCTCATTTACGTGAGGCTCCCTCTCAAATCCTTTATTTTTTTTCACAAAAAGGATCAACTTTCGTAACACAAATTCATTATGCAGTCTACAACGAGACTGCCACCTTTTTATAGATACAAAAGTTCAAAAGGTAATATTTCTCTTTATCAAATGGGCAAAGTATACAACACATCTTAACACTTGATTCATCATCATCATCATCATCATTACTCAGTCCAAAATCCTGCAATAAAGCGAAATTTGGAGAGATCCGATAGTACGCAACCTTACCCCTAAATATTAACACTTGATTGAAGGTTACAATTTCTCTCGTCTCTTCTTGCCTAAACCCACAAAACATATTATTTAAAAATAAATATTTAAAATATTTGGAATTTTTTATTTAAAATTTTATGTTAATTCTAAAATAATTAAATAGCATTAATGGCAATTTTTACTAATGATTAATAATAAATAATTAAAAATAAAAAATCAATTAAACAAAATTTTAATGAATTAAAAAATCTAAGTAATGTAAAACTTCACACGCCTTAACAATTTATCCACGTATATTGAACCGTGGTGGCTTAATCAATCATCACACATGGCTCATTTCCATCACATAGACACAGTACAAAGCATAAAAGTAGAGGCCGGCTACAGCCATGTGTGGTGCCTACTGCATAGGGAATAATATGACACACAAACGTTTTAATTGTACGTTCTCTTCTCTTGTATTATTATTATTATTTTAATTCTTCCCGACTCGACTCTTTAAAAAAGCTGTACAACCAAATTGTTGAGGAAGAAGGATGGAAAAAAAATCCAGTCCTCAAAACTTTGGAACTAGATCTTCTGTTTTTGTTAATATTGAACAACATATAAATTGATTAATCAGGGATGATCTATTCTGGAAGCTTTCTTCACACTTGGGTCAATGTCAGAATTTAAGAAAACTTTGGAAAAGACGTACTTGCAACCATACCACAATGGCATCCATGTCATGGCTCATTATTTTACATATAAAACTATCTTTAGGATTACCCATCAGACTTGTTCTCTGTAATAGTACCTCTAGCTCTGTCATGCACTTTCAGTCGCCTTCATTATATCTCTTTTGATTGTTACATAAGATCTTATATTAGTGCCACAATTTTTGTTTGCTGGGCCTCTTTCCTTGTCACTTCCAAAGGTGGGGGAACCTTGTTTCAGGATGCTCCAACCAATATGTACGTACTAACAGTTTTAGGTTCAAAGTCACACTCAGAAATTGTTTTCACTTTAGTAAATTGAAGATAACAAGTTGCGAAAATGTTAAATTCAGTACTTCTTATTAAATAAAAATTATTATTTAATTTTAAAACATTAACTTATTAAAAATACATATTTATATACATCTAATAATTTTACTAAATGTGAAAACAAAAAAATTAACTATTGTGATGAAATAAATTTTGATTGTTATTAAAAAATAAAAGGACATCTGCACTTAACTAGTTTCCCTCATTACGACAAAAAGTGCTTTAGGTAACAAAAACAAGTATAGCTATAAGTACAATTATCGTTACCTTTTTATTAAGGCAACAAAATTTATATCATTACAAGAAGTAGCACTGCAATAAGTATAAGGCAACAGATTTTTTTGATTAAACAACAAAATAAGAAATGTTACTTTAAGTTTTGGTTAAGGCAACATATTAGTTTCAAACTGTAGAAACATTTTAAAATAGATATTGTAAGACTTTTAATTCTTTATAAGGCAAAATTTTAAATTTTTTAGGCAACAATTTGCAATAATAAAAGCAACAATTTATTCTTTTATTATCAATATTATTTAATGTAAAATCAAACTTTTGTCATTATGTAGGCAACATCCATATATACATTAAAAGAAATATATAGATATTAATGTATGTCTTAATTGCATACATACTATCAAATGTAAACAACAAAAAAACAATATTTATATATAATATATAATCCAAAAGGTTATGTAAAATTCAATCTTTTAACATATTCAAAATACAAAAGCAAAAAATCACTAGTTAAAATATTCATCTACAATATCGTCCACTATTTCATATGGAATATAAGTGAATTAATCTAAAAACTAAATGAAATCAATATGTATGGGAGATCCAAAATTCTTCACCAGGTACCTCTTTGTTCACTCCTAATCATCACCATCTTACAAGAAAAGAAAGAAAGAAATAAGAAGTGTATTAAAATTATATAACGACTATGCTCATAAACAAGTTAATATGTCTAAAAAAATGAAATACTAACTGCTTTATTGTGACATCAATTTAATTAAGACAAATAATATAGTCCAAAAACTAACAACAGAATGATTCAATTCTCTTAGTAAACAGATTCAAAAAATAAATAAAAAAGATAACAAGGTGATATACAAAAACAATGGATTAAGGAAATTTGTTACTTGATATTGTTCATGTTGATATGTATGGTTTAGAGAAATAGAAGATTCCTTTTTAGATTAGGTGTAAGCTATTTATGAAGCATGTTTATGTTAATGATGTCAGCTTGCCCAAGTTGAGATTGAATGAGGGAGAACATTTGTTTCATCATTTCTTCTCTATGAGCTTTATCTTGTTCTAATTGCCTTTTCATTTCCAAGCATTCAAATTTCTCTTGTTCTAATTCCTTTCTCATTCTCATTAAGAAATTTGTCTAAGGCTTCACTCACCATTTTTTTTCATGTTAGATGCTTTCACACCCCTTCTAAAAAGTTTATTATGTCTAGACCTTATTACTCCCAAATCACCCATAACTTTATCAAGCTTTTCACTATTATTTTCCTTTTGCACTTCTTCAATGCGAGCCTAAAAAAGAAAATTTGTAGTCATAGTAATGAATGCAAGCACCATATATGATTACAAAAAACCTACTATAATTCCAATTATACTATAAATAACTCATTTTAACAAGAAAAACAAATAAAAATATACAAAACAAATAAAATTGAATCAGAAACCCTTGAAATAAGCAAAAAAATTGGGCATCTCAACAAAAGTAGCAACAATATAGAAAATTATTACAAAAGCAACATTACTTACAATTTTCTCCCTTATAGCTTCAGTACATTGCTTGCACACTTTTTCAACTTTCTTTTATAAGTTGCAATATACTTTTCAGCATTAGAGAGTGGAGTTTTATCCTTTCTTTCATTTTGCTATCCATGGAAACAATTGTTAATTATAATTTAGAAAATTAAAACATTTTCTTAATAAATTATAACTTATTGGATAACTTACCAACTTAGCATAAAATACTTGCAAAGCTCTTAGGACCAGCTGTGTGCATTTCATTTTGTTGTTTTCTATTTTGAATATTTGTTTCAACAATTTGTTAGATATCATGTAACTAATTTGTAAAAAGTAATAATAATTATCATACCTTCACATCTAGTGGTTCCAATAAGAAATGAGATCTTCAAAGACTTATTTTCTTATTTAGTTAGGACAATTAACCATTCTTTTTACATCTGTCGTATATTGTTTAAAATGCTTTTGCTTCACTCTATACTTGTAAAATCTCCATGAGATCTGAATAAGTTGCATTACTAATTCCATAGGTACACTTAAAAAGATATAATCAAATAGAGAAAGAAAGCTTAGAAAAACTTTGACAACCAGGATATAATTCTTGTTTTCCTTTCTCTTCCAACTTAAAAAACTTCTTAGCATCAACATTTAGACCGTTACTAATTCCTTCATAGTTGTTGGGACCTTCATCTATGTCTATAAATGTGTCAAATAGTAATCCATCTACATTATCATGCATGGACCTTTTATTAAATTCATTATCATCATCCGTACCTACATTTTCATTAGTTGATCCTTCCTCATTAAATTCTCAACTATCATATCCTGGAGCAAATCCATTAACAATCAAATGATCATATATAACATTTCTTGTATACCAATAATAATTGCAACATCGCTTGCATGGACATGAAATTTTATTCCCGTTAGTCACCTTAGAAAAAGCCTTTTCAAGAAAACGATCAACTACACTCATATATTCATCACTATATATGGGAAAAGTCATTCAATGCCTATCTTTCTTATCCATTAATAGCTAACTGTTCATCAAAGTAACATATAAAATATGAAATATGTTAACAGCCAAGAAACATTACATATAAAATTTATTAAAAATATAAAAGTAAAACTTGTAGTTATAAAATCCTAAAGATTCCAAAGAATTCAAGAAAAACTTGTAATCACTCTTTGCAATTAAAAAAAATTTATAAAAGAGATACTATTTAGAGATGAAATAAATGATCCATTTTAAGAGAGAGTTACAACTTTTCGAAAAAAGTAAAAACCAAGGACACTAATATGTATAAGATGTATTAATATGCCTATTAACTCTGCTTTTGTCGCAATTAACATAATGCCTATTAACTCTGTTTTTGTCGCAATTAACATAAACGAAACTATCAAGTCCAATGAATGTTTTCATGTGTGTTACATATGACTATGTTATTCCCATGCTTATTGCAGTCCCTCTCTTAAGACATAATAAAGGGTTACAAACTTCAGATCTGATGCTCAATAAGACGAAGATGTATTAAATGCCTATTAACTCTGCTTTTGTTGTAGTTAACATTAACGAAACTATCAACTCCAATGAATGTTTAATTGTGTGTTACATATGACTATGTACGCTTATTGCAGTCCCTCTCCTAAGACATAATAAAGGGTCACAAACTTCAGATCTGATGCTCAATAGTACGAAGACTTGAGATCTCATGCTCAATAAGACAAAGACTCGTAGAAATTAGTTTTCATGCCTGATAAGATGTAGAGCCGTAAGCATTCGATGTCACACTTGATAATATCTATAAATTTAGCTTCTATCTGTCAAAGTACTTTAGTTAAATGGGGAAAAAATTTAGATTGTTGTCAGGTATATGTGCTTACGTCTGTGTACTGAATAGAACGTTGAATGTCATGAGAGCGTGATTGCAACCAAGACGTAAGCATATATACGTATGAAGAACGTTCTCTTTAAATGGAAATCATACGCTTCATACCATTCAACGTTATGGCTGTGTTCTTACGTCTGTGTATTTCCATTGTTGAATGTTATGAAGAACGTTCTCTTTAAATGGAAGTCACGCTCTTCATAACATTCAACGTTCATTCCTTTATCCAAACAACTGATATTTCCATTTACGTTTATTCAAACTCACACCCAGCGTGAATACAATGAAGGAAAAAAGAGTGAAAACAGAACATGACAAATAGCGGAAATCACACCTGTAAGAACGCTACCTGTACGTGAACCTGCGCCAAAGGATATCGCCGGAACCCTACCCGTAAATGACAACACAAATCTCCTGTTAAGTGACAACAGAACGTTACACCAACAGAAGAAGGCAACGTAAGTGACATACAACACCTGTAAGTGAACGCTTGATGTACGGGAATGCTACTCCACCAACTTAACGTGCACTTACTCTACACCAAAAGCTTAGCACCTGTTCATAGCCTCCAAAGTGTCATCTGAAACAACCAAGGAAAGTTGAAAAGTCTCATATTTTTGGCGCCTTGTACGTCTGTCATATGCCTTATTATATGTCAATTTTTTCTTCAGCACAAAACTATTTCTTCAATATATATATATATAGAGTATAGAATATAGAATATTAATAATTTAATTGTTATTATTTTGGACTCATTTTGGTTTAATTTGACTTGATTAGGCCTGAGTCCAGTTTAACTTGATTAATATTTTAAAAAATTTTAAAAATGATTTTATTTTTTATTTTTAAAAATTAAATAATATTTTTAATTAAATTTGATTAGATTCAATTGTGCTCGGACTCACGTAGAACTTGAGCCTAAGTGCATCTGAGTCCGAAGCTACTTATTGCAACTTTAAATTATTGTTTAAAGTTGCGGCGGATTAAATTGTTGCTTTTATTAAATTTTATAGCAATAACATTTTAATTTTGTTGCTTTTTAAAATATATTGCAACAAATTGCTATTAGCATTGGCGTTGCATATTAATATTACTACAAGTCATACTTTAAAAATCGTTGCATTATATTAATTTTGAAGAACACATCTTGCCTAGAGCACTTTGTGTCGTAGTGCCTCGTTCCTCTCATTCTGTCTTATTTCTGGTATTTGGGCTTGTAATTCCTATTTCCCTAGTTTCGTGTGTTTGTTAGATATTTTATTCATAAAATAAAGAGAAGTTCAATCAACAAGTTGACATTTCTATTGTTTTACTCCCTTGTCTTGCGCCACACAAATCATTAGATAATCAGAAAAGCTTCATACCAACTGCCGGACCCGTAACATGGTCACCTGACCTGATGAGTGAGTAACGCGTGTTACTCAAGACTTGTGCGGGTCAGGTTCCGGTAAATTGGGTGGAGCTTGAAGACGGAAGACGACTTCTAGGTCCAGTTATCTTCTGACAAAATCACATGCCAATGCAGACAGGTCTAGACCCACTCGCATACTCATCCCACATGCATGTGTGTGTGAGATAGCCCCAGGGCATATGTGCCACACACACACACACACACTCACTCTCTCTCTCTCTCTCTAGCTCCGTTTATTATAAACAAGTTTGAGACAGCTTCTTCTTTTTTCTTCTTTTTTGGTTTGTTTTTCATTCTAACCAGATTAGTTTACAGGGTAGGATATGACTTCTAGCTGTCCGTCCATTTGTTCTTCCAGGAAACACCACAACATTTCTCTCTTCTTGGATCTGGAGATATTCTTTTCTTTTCTTGTTTTACTTTTTTAGTTTTCCTGTTAGCCAACTAGAGGTATTGCTGCTCATTACTGTTCTGCACATTCTCTGTATACGTTTCATATTGTAATGCGTGCTGGGTGTTGGGTCCCCTGCCTTTTCTTATGTTCTCTTTCAGAATCCACTCTGGCTTTGTCTTGTTAAGAGACCAAGAAGTTATCTTTTAGTTTCGTGTGCGCTGAATAGCACCGATCTTGGTTTACTTGGGTGGCAGATTCCTGTTGTGTTCATTCATTGTTCCTGTTCAAACGCAAACTGGGCACTTTTGTCCTTAGACGAACATTTCTGGGGTTGCAGCTTTGATTCAAGAAGGCCAAGCTTGGTTTTTCTGGGTGCTAGCAGGCCCCAGACATTGTCTACTGGAAGTGGTTGAGCTTTTTGCGGAAATTCGAGGTTCCTCCTAATAGATGTATGTCAAAGGAATGTATTTTACTTGCTGCTGAAAATCTGTTTCTGGAAATGCAAGTTTTGGACTTGGTTGTACGCGGATGGTGATATCTTATCTCTTGCTTCGTAGAGTTGGTAAGAGCTCGAAGGGAGAAAGAGCCAAAGAGGTTGCTCTCAGTTTCTCTTGGGACTAAATTTGGACTCTGATTCAAGACTGGGTTAGCAACACTGAACCTCTATTAACCATCATTTACAACATTGTTGGAGAGATTCAGATAAAGGGTTTTAGTCTGCATTTGTACTTCTAGACAAAAGGCTAACTAAAATTTATTGAAGCAAGTCTTGAATTCAGCTAGGTGAGAGGAAGAACAAAATGGCTGCAAAGCTGTTACATTCTCTAGCAGATGACAATCCAGATTTGAACAAACAAATAGGGTGTATGACAGGGATTTTTCAAATCTTTGATCGCCAACATGCTCTCACCGGCAGGCGTTTCATTCACAAGAGACTTCCTCCAGGTAATTCTCATTTCTGCTTGTCTCCTCCTCCTCTTCAAGTACATTCTCATTATTTCAACATAGCTAGTTCAGCTCCCAATCCTGATTGAAAATGTTTATCAGATTCTATTTGTTTAAAAGGATCTGGCAATGATCTTCACGTCTATGTAGCAAGAGTAAGAGGACTTGAGATCCAATTAATTCATCTCGATCAAAAACATTGTCTTTTCACTGTTATCCTCTGATCCATTAACATCAATAGCTGACCTCTGTAGACGTACGCCTGCTTGGGTTTTACGTGATGCAGTATGTTAGAACAAACGAAGACCTTACTGAATATAAAGCTTGCGCTCTTTGGAGACCATAGATATGCCAAATGCTGGGAAACGAACGATATCATTTCTTTTTCAAACTGTATTTAAGCTGTCTATTGATGGTCTGGCACTGTCATCCTGTTGACCCCAGTGTGAAGTTCATTAAGTAGCAAAGCTTCTACAACACTCATTTCCATCATTCTTATGAAGTCTCTTTGTTAGTATCTCTCAGTTATTGAAAGAATAGCTATGACTCTCGGATTCCATGTAGTTTGGATTGTTCTAGTATGTCACCAATCTTGTAATGCAAAGTTGTGAAATGATCTCTGAGCTTTACTCGTGCCATATTATCTTTTCTTTGTGAACTGAATCATTGTGTTTTATCAACATTGTTCCTGATGGATCTCATAAAATTGCAGGTGATTCCCACTTCAGCAATCACTGCTCAGAGGTTGAACCTGTTAATGAATACATTCGGCATACAGCAGCTGTAAGCATTTTGATTTCTTAAGTTGTATCTTTTTTTTTACTTTTCCTACAGTAGATCTTGGACTTTTTTGACATTAAATGGCCTAAACAAGTGAATAGAGAGGCACGTACTAGTCATGATTGCTCCTTTTTCCTATAAAACTTTTTTGTCATCAAACATGCCAACGATGATCCTTAACTACTGAAGTGATGAGCCCTGGGTTATGATAAAACTTCTATTTGTGAGTTATAATCTGATAACATGTGTCTCATATTATAATTTAGATGCTATTATTTTTTATGCGATATTTGAGTCAATACAGCATTGTGATTGCAGGATTTAAATTTAAGCAAGTTTGAGAAACAAAGACTTTCTACAGAATCATCAAGAGCATCTTTTTCATCATCTTGTTCATCATCCTTGTCTTCTATGGACTGCAACAGAGCAGCTACACAAGAGGCCTCTTCATTTGATAGAATTATCTTTCCAGACAATCCTTCAAAGGATGCAGTTATATCTCAGCCAAGCACCTCTCCTTGTTTAGGGCAACAATCCCTTGATCTTAGAGAATTGGTGAAGGACTCAATGTACAGAGAAGCAAGAGGGTTATCACTTAAGACTGCAGGAAAAGAGGAAGCAATGCATCAGGGGGCTAAGCATAAGGACTCGCCAAGGCCTTTCCACTTTCCCAGTTCTTTGGGGGGACCTAATGGAGTTAGGACTGGGAAACAAAACACTTCTGATGATCTTACTCTTAAGGAATCTCTTCGCGTTCCTGCTAAACTCCAAGAAGCACCTAGGTATTATCATGAAACAAGAGAACATCCAAGATCTTCATTCGAACCAAAAGATGCTCCTCGTTTTTCTTATGATGGAAGAGAGATGAATCGTTTGTCTTTTGAATCACAAGATACCCTCAAATCTACTTTGAAGCTGCCTAGACTTTCACTGGATAGCATATTAATTTCGGTGGGGAATTCCAATACTAGTTATTGTTTCCCTGCAAGAGACTTGCAAAATGGTGAGAGCTCAAATGAGGAGGGATATGACCCTGAGCAGTCACTGGGAAGTCAGAAGCGGCCTCCTAGTGTGGTTGCCAGATTGATGGGCTTGGATTCATTGCCAGAATCTGCATCAACTAGTCACTCTCACTTGAACAATATCTCCCCTGCCCAACTCAGTCATTCCTCTTTGAGACCATTGAAAACATATAATTTAAGCATGCCAGTCAGGATTCCAAAATCCCCAAGAAGCTCCATGAAAGACCCAATATCACCACGGTGGAAAAATCCTGATCTGGTAATGAAACCTATATCAAGGTTGCCAATTGAACCAGCACCCTGGAAACAGCTGGATGGTAGTGGAGGTTCTTATAAACCAGAGTTTAAGGCCTCAAAAGTCCCGGCTAAGCCACCACCCTCTTTCCCCTCATTGTATAGTGATATTGAGAAAAGATTGAAGGATCTCGAGTTCAAGCAATGTGGAAAGGATCTTAGAGCTCATAAACAGATTCTGGAAGCAATGCAGGCTAAAGGGCTCCTACAAACAGGAAAAGAAGAACAAGGTTTGAAAATTAAAAAACCAAGAGATACTGAATCAAAGCATACCAGTCCTAATCACAAGGCAAATTTGTCAGGCCGACAAAGCCAACGGAACAATATAGTTGGTGCCTCCACATCTAGGGGTTCTGATTTTGTGAAGACTTGTGAATCCCCAATTGTGATAATGAAACCATCAAAATTGATTGAGAAATCTAGTAGCACTTCTTCAGTAATTCCAGTAGATGAACTTTCTGGGCTTGATAAGGTTCCAACTGGGGGGCATGCAGATAACAGGAAAGGATCTATAAGTAGCCATAACACAAGAGAACGAGATCTTCGAATTAGCCCAAGGGATACTTCTATCAACTCTAGTGACAAGAAAGTTGGTGGGAGGAATGTGAAGCGGACCTCAACAAGACCACAATTGTCAAGGGATAGTACACTCAAAAGCTGTGGATCTGTGAGTCCAAGACTGCAACTGATGAAGCTTGAGATGGAAAAGCGATCCCGTCCACCTACCCCTCCTCCTGATCCAAATAGAACTAGAAAACTATCCAACAGACAGCCAACAGAATCTGGTTCTCCTGGTCGAAAACACAGGATTAAATCTACCAAAGTGCCATCAAGTGATGACCAGTTAAGTCAGATAAGTAATGAATCAAGAACATCAAGTCATCATGGGGATGATGTGTCTTTGCAGTCTGAAAACATGACTATCTTTGACCTGAAATCAGACACAGAAATCACCAGCATCGAGCAATCGAATATTGTCAATGAGGGCCAGAGTCCATTCTTAAAGGCTGCGTGTTGCCTGGTTTCTGACTCAATGCAGGTGGGTGATTGTAAATATTTCTTGTTAATTATTTATAGTGACATATTTGACATTGTTTGTCATCCTAATTTCAGAGGCCAATTTCAACTCCAGAAGAGGATGGAATGTCAGCTGAACTTACTGTGGTTGCTCCGGAGCATCCTAGCCCTGTCTCTGTTCTTGATTTGTCAGTTTATAGAGATGATGCACCGTCTCCTGTTAAGCAGATACCAGACATGCCCACAGGTAACATCCTGTTGACTTTGGTTTTGTTTTTTTGGGCTGATATGGTACAATTTTGGTACCTAATGAGATGAAGTTAGTAGTTACATTGTGACGCAGTATTATCTGAATTGTTCATGGTGAGTGATCGAAATAACAATTGAAAATTGGTTTTAGCATTTCCCATCATTTACCAATGTTCACATGATATTGTTTCGTGCTGCAGCTGACAGTGCTATAGATTTCAGAGGTCAGCAAATTGAAGATACATGGACCCCTACTGATAAATTCTTATCTGACAGTATGGGTTCCGGTCTTTCCTCAGAGATAAATAGGAAGAAACTACAAAACATCGAGAATTTGGTAGAAAAGCTCACAAGACTAAACTCCACTCATGATGAAGCCAGCACAGATTACATTGCATCACTTTGTGAGAACACGAATCCAGACCATCGTTATATTTCAGAGATACTGTTAGCTTCGGGGCTTTTGCTCAGAGACCTTGGATCCGGCTTAACGACATTTCAGGTACACCCATCAGGCCACCCAATTAACCCAGAATTATTTTTGGTATTGGAGCAAACGAAGTCCAGCAGTTTGGTTTGGAAGGAAGAATATAGCCCTAGAAAGAGCATGAATTCAAAGAAGAACTTAGAGAAGTCACAGCGGCAGCTGATATTTGATGTCGTTAATGAGATCCTTCTTAAAAAGTTAGCTTTATTGGAGCCTTCTCTTGAGTCATGGTTGAAGTCTTATAAATTAGCAAAGAAGACACTAAGTGCTCAAAAGCTTCTGAAAGAGCTGTGTTCAGAAATAGAGCAACTCCAAGTGAAGAAATGGGAATGCAGCTCAGAGGAGGAGGAAGATGTTTTGAAGGGCATTTTGTGGGAAGATGTGGTGCAACGTTGGGAGAGTTGGACAGATTTTAACGCTGAGGTTTCTGGTCTAGTGTTAGATGTTGAGCGTTTGATCTTTAAGGATTTAGTTGATGAAATAGTGAGAGGTGAGGCAGCTCGTGCACGTACAAAACAACAAGCTATACGTCGACAGCTCTTTGCAAATGCTACATATATCAACTCAGGTTAGTGTCTTTCTTTCTGGTGTTGATGAAAGAAATCAGACATATCTAATCGTATGTCACTCTACATATTTATAAGACAAGTTCTAATAGAACACAATCTTTTATATACACTGCATTTCCTTGAATGGTATGTCTCCTGACCTAAGACATTAAATTACAGTGAATACAAATTTAATTCTGTAATACCAAGTTCTATAAGCTTGAAAGGCAACAACATCAAAGAAGATGAAGTGAATGCTCCAACTCTGTCCTTTCCAAACGCGAATCTATGAAAATTGTAATGCCCTCGCATTTATATTTGCCCCTTTGGGCCTGTGGGTGCTGGTTTTTGAACTTGGATCTAGGCCTTTTCCTGAACTCTAGCTTAAGGATCTACATTTTCAGTAATGTGGTTGAGTTAAAGAGTATGAACATACCTTTCTGAATCAATATTTCCACAATTTGTGAGATGAACTATAACTATTGTAGATTTAACTCCCGATCAGGGTAATACATTTACTTTTACTCAAGCTGGTTTGATTTGCCTAAAAAGTTTTATGCTACGTAGATAGAAAGTGATCCTCAATTGTAAACAACATTTCTATGACTTAAGAGTAAGGTTATATACTTTTGAACCTCTTTAGATCCTGCGATTAGTAGAACTGTTATAAACAGTTTTTGTTGTGGTCGACGTGGATGGAAAGTGATATCATCAAGCTTTCTTCTATATATTAACTATTTTGAAAATTGTATGTTGTTGAATTTTAATTGCATGCATTTAACTTCATATAAACTTGCTTAGAACAAAAAAAGAGCAAAAATAAAAAGGCTACCACTCTTATAAACTTCAGGACCAGTGCTAATTAATGCAAGTGACTGCATAGAGCATAAAGGAGGAGAAAGGAGGTCACACACTTCATAATAATGGTCCCTTTTTCACTCTACTAGAAGAACGCATATATACGTACGTTGATATAGGACCACCGGTGTCTATCAATAAGCATGCCTACCCAACACACACAGCAAGAAGGTCCATCCACCATTCCTTGTCCGTTATAATTTCCAAGGATTCTTTTCTATTTTTCGACAAAAAAATAAAAAATATATAGTTCTTGATTTGTATCATTAGATTTTTCGACATGAGATATATCATAAAAATTGTATCGCTACCTACTATGCTGAAATAATAACATGACCTATATTAAGAAATCACTTATTTATCGTACACAACATCTGCATTTTTTAATTAATGGAATATAATTAACAGTAAATTAAACTTAAGAATTACTTTTGGTTAGATCTAAATTAAATGATATTTTAAGAAAGCATGAGTAATTTGTTTTTAATTAACATATATGACTTGTTTGGAAAGGTAAACATGAAGGCTATAATGATAGTTCTAAATGATTATTTGTATTACTTCAATTCAAAAGTCACCTTAAAACTCAAGTTGACACAAAAGTAGTTTCAAACAAGCTCATTCGTATTCCCTCACAAATTGGGAAAAAGTAGAGCTTTTCTGTGAACTTCGACATTTCTCTTTGAATGAGCAATTTGCTTTTTAATGCTATCAAAGGATAAAATGTAGTATTTTGGATATACTTATGAGTGCTTATATTAAGAACAATAGATACTTGGTTTTGTTAATAAGATTTTGTTCATTCTTTAACATATTTTAATTGCATATCACATGGCTCACCTTTGAATTAAGGGAAGTACTCATCTTATTAATAAAAAGTGAGGGTAAAAAGTGCATTATTTGTAGCATTGCTCTCTCTCTATATCTATAAAGACACACATGGACATCAAATTACTTGCTACAAGTCGAGAGAAAAATTGAAAGAAGATGAGAAACTTGGTTTGCTTGCATGTCCTCGATGTCGATCATGGCTGAGAATCGTCGTCTAGTGTTCCTTTTGAGCGAACCCGTCATCTGTTGCAGCTATTACCTTGAACATAATACAGTAGTTGCTTAATTTCTTTTTTCTTCGACTATGAGTATCCCCTCCAAATCAATTAAGAAGCAAAACAAAGAGTTTGCGGGGTGGATTCACATGTAAGAATGTAAGAACACTTGATCCTGGCTAGCATATCCAGAAAAGAGGGAAAATAAAAAAGACTTCAACATATTTGCCTCAACTTTTTAAACCAAAACTAGTATACAGATTAATTGTAGACCAACTTACACATACTTCAATTTAACTTAATTGACTGCATACTTAGCCTTTGCATATAAACTTTTAACTGTATCAGAATTCATTAAAAATATAATTCTTCATAATAGATACTAAAATGACAAAAGGGTTATTTTTAACTCTAAGTTTTTCACCGATTGATAAGTTTTACTCTAACATTCCAAGGAAAACAATTATAACCTTAATATTCAAAAAACGTTAAAGTTTAATCTCACCCTAATGGAAAATTCAAACGATTTTGTTAAGTGCTAGGTTAGCACCGACCTGTCACTTGAAAAATATCTTTTATTGAAATGAGTGGGCTCCTATGTCATATCAAGTTGATGTGACAAGTGAGACCCAAATTTTAATTAAATTAAAGAAAAAAGTTAATTTTATTATTATGGGACCAACTATTTTCCTATTCCTATTCCTAACCCAATCCGATAGAAACTTTTAACAATGGAGTTCTTTTCCACTCTAGAATTATCTGGTTATCGTGGTTTTCTCCTCCAAACTTCACTTCATACAAGTTTTGGTTCAGTTTCACCATTTCTCTTGCTTCTTCCAAGCTCTCTTTGCTTACTCTCCACGTTCCCAATCCATCTGCAACTTAAAATTCCCAATCTTCCTTAACTTCATCCCATTTTTGTGACCAAGAATGAGAAGAGATATAAGGTGCTACAAACAGGTAGTCTAAGATCATTCTTACCTCTAAACTAGCTCGAAAGTTCGATTTGATCAACTCAAGCAATGCCCTGTAATGAGCTATGGAAGTTTTCATCAACGACCCAAAACCTGAACCATCTCTCAGGTTTTTCATGACATGTCCTGTGCCTAAAGTTATTTTACCTTTGCTGGTGTTATCAAATGCAAAACCAGTTCCTGTTAATTTTATGAGCATTCCACTTCTTATTCTTCTCATAAGTGGAAGACCCACCATACAATTTAAAGCTGACCATTCTTTTTTACCATCTTTTTTGATTCCTTTCTTGATCTTAGTGACCAACTCTTCATGATCCATCTCTTCCACCTTTAGCTTTACACCATAGTGTCTTACATGATCATGGAGTCGTCTTTATGCCTCCTCAAAGCTCCACATCAATAGAGTCCACTCACACTCTAGCCCTTCCCATTTTTTACGGTCGTCAATCTCACATCCTTTTGCTTCCAGGTAGTTTTATAGGCCCTGGACGAAGTAAAAAAAGGGCCCCAATAAATCAACAATATACAAATATGTAAACTTAAAGTTTACATGTTTGTATGAAACATAAATGACTCAATTTATAAGTCTATAAACTCAACCAAATATTAAATGATCATAATATCAGCTAATAATATCTTGCAAATATCAGTAACAATAAAATCACTGAAAATAGTAATAGTAACAACAAAATAGCAATAGCAGCAATCGAACAATAATATTAGACTACAAAATACTAAGAGAATTGCATTAACAAATAAACAGATGATCATGATTTATGAAAAACAATTTCTCCGTGCATTTCTAGATGCAAAATCATTAATAATATTATCAAGATCAATATT
>JANZXP010000006.1:28888938-28904792 GCA_027576715.1 Erythroxylum flavicans
CGTCCACTGCAACCAAACACATTTTTGTCCTCGAGACGGAGACAGTCTTTTCTGTTTTGTCCATCACAACCAAACACCTTACTGTCTCCAATTTTTGTTCTGTTCCGTCTCCAAATTTTCGTCTCGTTCCGTCTCTGCACCCAAGAGACAGTAACCAAACGCAGCGTTAGAGACACTTTAGCCTTTTAGGCCAAAGAACTGATTACCATTGGATTTTATGTTGACAAACAGGGAGGGAAGGACAGTCAGGAGCACTCCTACCTGCCATTGATTAAGGTTTATACAATCATAAAGGTGTTAATGTTAAGTATCTGATAATGTTCAACGTACTACGCATTGCATCGGAGATTTTCACTTACTGCCCATGGGGGGGCTCATACAATTTATGACAGCTAAAAGCTTCCTTCTTCTTACAGCTCTGCATTACCCAAGTGAAATGAAACTGGAATGATAGAAAAAAATTTATTTTGTTCAAGAGTCACTTTCCTAATTACTAGCATAAATGCACAGGGCCATTACGAAACTAAGGACAATCTCTCTTGAGACAAGTCCGAATTTCGTGCCTGCCAATTACAGTCGAGAGAAAAAGCTGTCTCCACGTATGAATGCCAACCGCTCTTTTGTCTAATAAACATTTTCATATGAAAATTGTCTATAAATATTGATATAGTGTGGGTTTCAACTCTTCAAATTCCAATCTGAAAGTAACTCCGAACATGACCAAATAGAATATAGTTTGAATTTGATTTTTGAGCTTCCTCCAGACAATGATACAGTGTAATTTTGATAGACATTATTAATATAAACTCTAACATTCGAAATTAAATTTGATATAATATGTTCAAATTCAGTTTGAGTCTAATTTATAAGTTTTCTCTAGACAAATATGCAGAATTAAATGTTAAAATATTTTCCACATTTACTTGTATTTTTATTTTTATTCACAACTATTAATACAGATGACCGCAAAAGAAAGGCTCCACGTTCTCGAAGTGGTTGATCTTAGCGTGCTAGCCACTGCTTTGTTTCTATTTGAGGTTTATATAAATATTTTCATTCTATATAAATATTGAAAATCTCTCAAGTGTTTGGCCTCTTATGAACAATAATAGAAAGAGATTATATATATAATTCATAGAGGTTGTCACTTACTAATTGTTTATCTGCTTGATTCAAGGTTCAAACACAACTATTTTTACTCTCAAGAGAATGGGACAAAAGATCAATTTGTCTTGTATTGATAACAGTAATCCCAAGGCTATTTTGGTGCTTATTTATAGGATATAAAAAGATAAGCACCAACGAATATTCGAACAAAATTAATCAAGAATATAAAGTAATAAGCATCATACTGGATAATTTATGCAATGCGTACGATATTGTCATTCTCATCTTATGGTAATTTTATGTACAATTGAACAAAACAATAAAATCATGTACTGAATTGTTGATTTGATCACATAAATGGTTATTTATTCCAAATATATTAAAATTTGACTAATTATATTATAGATATATACATATAATTTAAGAGTGAATTTTGGAACAACCGGTAAGGTTATTTCTTTATACTTGGAAGTTTATGGGTTCTAGTCACGGAAATAACCTCTTTGTAAAAACAAAAGAAAGATTGCCTACATTGATAACCTTAATCCGACACTTACAAAGTGGGGAGCCTTGTAAACTAGATTTACCTTTTATATATAAACAAATAATTTATTAAAAAAATATTTCATTTCATGTACACTTTAGATGTCTGAATTTAATCCACATTGAAGATATCAATTTTCACATCAATTATTGATTGAAAGAATAAAAAAATGAAAATTTTATTATATTTATCATTACAAAAGAAATTATTGTAATCTGAACTTGGTATTTCAAATTTGACTCTTAACTTTACTCTTCATGTTTTTGTCTTATTGTCCTACTTTCAGGATTTTTAAAATGCTATATTTATTTGGAATTAATGTTGATCTCACAAAATAAGGGGTGAACTTATTAAGATTCTCGAGGTCTTTGTCCAACTATCCAGAGTTGTAACAACTTGAAGGGATACATTCATTTTGCACTATATAACAACTATGTATCAAATTTCATTTTTTGTTCAATTTTATGGAAGTTGAACTAGTTTGTCAAAGCCATCTATGACTTTGATACTTATGACTTCGTGTGTACATTAGCAATTTAATTTGTGGAGAGCTGGGCTTTAGATGTAAAAAACTCGAGTCAGTATGGCTTTAAGTATCATTGACAACAATGTTAGATGTTTCCTTTACATATCCAACTTTTAACTAATGTTTTTACTTATTATTAGTTCATTTTTCTAAAATTATTTCACTTTTAAACGTAAGTTTTAAGTGATGAGGGTTAGTATACAGATATTATATGCTGAAAACAAATTTAAATGAAATATTATATCTAATCCTAACATAAATAATATAGGATATCTTTTGATATATATATATAATTACATTTTTTTCCTGCACTAATATGATGTTGGTCCTTTGTGTGACATTCTTATAGTTTTAATACTTATCTATCATAATCATAGATTGAGAATTTGAGATATCCAAATTTCACTTACTTGAGGACACGTTCTTTAGATCTTTTCTTATAAGAAATTCGTCTACACTATTGGAGAATAGAATTAACTAATTTTAGCAGATAATTCAAGTGATTATGGAGCTTAATTCCATATCATAAAGTGATATTCAAATGTTTTTATACAGTGGTTACTATTAGTTCATAGTAACGTCAACAAAGGAAGTGAATTAAATGTTTACGATTTTAAAATAGTTTCACTTAAAAAATATAATTTGAAAATTTAAAAAGTGATATATCAATCGATATATAATGTTGTTAAACTAGAGATAATAACTAATAATATCAAAGCATTCTAAATCTTTTCAAGTCAATAATATTATAGTCCCAACAAATATAGTTACTTTTGATCAACTGATAAGTCTGGTCGGTACAAAATTACCTATAATTTTACTAAAAGTTTCTAGCGTAAGCTTGTTAAACCAAACCCTTAAGTTAGGGAACTGATCGCTGTTCCACTATCCTAATCCAACTATGTTCCAAGTTCTTACATCCATCCATTGCAATAAATAAATGAGAATTGAATAGACAAGATAGCTTGGGCACATAATGGAACAAAATAGAGGGAACAGAAGATCTATTCCCCTTAAGTTAACTAAACTTCACTTTTGAAAATTCTTTATGTGATCAATTTTTCAATAATTCTAGTTTTGCAAAAGCATCAAAAGTTCCCATTTTAATAAATTGTTATTAAAAATAATTTTAAAAATTCTCTAAAAATTTATCGAAGATAGAAAAAAATTTATGTATTACATGTATATATAAATAATTATGTAATAATTGAATTCCTAATTCATTAAGATGGCCAAAATAAGGTTTCAAGAACATTTTCAATATAATTGATTCAAAAAAATTTATTTAGTCCTTTTCATTCTTAGTCCACTTGACTTGAATTGTCTTAATATTCTTTTAAACTATACTTGATATACTTTTACTCTCCTCATTTCACTTCTTATGACTTTACACATATTAGATCGTGTTACTTTTTCTATTAAACTTAAACAATCTTCATCCTGTTCAACATTCTTGTTTTAGATACAAAAGGTTTTTCATGACACTTAAAATTTTCACATGATGTCTGAATTTTTGTATATATTAAATTACTAATATTACCAAAAAAAAGAATGTTAACAATAATATATTTAATTTTTTGTATTATCAAAACCATATGGTTAGAGGTTACTTATTAATCCAATACTTGCCTTTGTTAATGGTTTTGAGAGAACCAATTTTAGAAAGTACTTTGGACCTGTACTATCTTCTTTCTTGGCCACTTTCTGTACCGAAAACAACCAAGAAAAGGCTTTTGATTTAAGTTGCATATTTTTCACTAGGCCGGTATAGTATCATAACCACGTATTTTGAGACAATTACATCACAATGCTTAGGTTGTGAAGTGGATATAATATATAAATTCCCCTTTTTGTTGGAAGAAGCAACAGTTTTTCAACTTTCATTCACCACATCTGTAGTAAGATCGCTGATTTAATTGCTGCACTGATCCATAGAGCAGTGCCCGTCTTTGGATCTGGGGGACCATTTTTTTTATCTGTAAATGTAGGATGGGAATCAGAAGAGTCTAAAACCCTTTCTCGTGATGCCCACAAGTTTTCTGGTTGCTCACAGAGAGTCAGACTCAGAGATAACTCAAGAAACAGATTTCGAAGCAATTACAAGCCCTAAAACTTCAAAGCAAAAATCTCCTGTTCATTTTATAATTTCTCATATATGCTTTTTGCAGCAGTACTTCTCACGTGAGAAAGAGAGACATCTAGTTCTTCTCAGAATCCTCTAAATAACTTCAAACTTGAAGTTCTCAGTTTTAATAAGCCATTAAGGGCACACTGGAGATACCATACATAAGACTTTGTTAGCTTAAAAAAGCTGGAGAAACAGTTATCTGGGTTTTTCAAGTTTCAACTGTCGACGTGATGAGTGGTGTAATTTTAGGGGTAACAGTGGGGATCAGAAGTCTTCCGACTTCAGACTGTTAGGGTTTGTTTATGGTTCCAATTTAGTAGATAGTAGAGACTATAATCTAGTCTCTAGAGATTATAAAGAAAGTAGGGTTCAGCTTTTGACTGTGCATGCAACTGCATATCCTCAATAGAATTCCCGAAGATTCCATTTTCTTGATTGCTAAGGTAACCAAACGATGACTGCCAGAACCCTCTGTCTCTCTTTCACACAGACACATGTGTGTCTATCTAGCTTTCAGGTTTGTTATTCTCTTGTTTGAGATCACTTCCTTTTACTAGTTTAGAGACTTTACCCTTTGTCGGGTTCGAATGATTGTTTTATCTATCCTTTCCATGTGCATATGGAACTTTTGAGTGAAATCAGGAAATGAAATGTACTACTGCTAGTCTTTCTTTATATTAACTGATTTGTATGTTAATTTCCCAAACTGTCAGTTGTACTGAAAATAATCTAATTTATTTTTTGAACCCCTTAAGCATTAGGGTTTAACGCAGTTGATGCTGGGTGACTCTACGAACATGGTGAAGAGACTTCATCAGTCAATTCAGTCCTACTTTTGTAGGAAAGTTTCCTAAATCAGCAAATCTATACTCTATGAAGTTATATATCTGAAGGGAAAAATAAATGTTTCAGATCATCAACTTGGCAACCCTAGAGATATGAATACAAGCATATCATTTACCATCTGACCAACAAATAGCAGACAAACTAGAAACCATAACTTATCAATGCCTTAACTAATTGAAAATTACTTGCTGTGATGTTAACTCGGACTTCGGCTGTAAAAAATCTCTCTGCCATACGTGGGAGAGTGGTCCTAAGTTCTTCTGACCGTAGATGCTTTGAAGACCCTATGCATATTGGTCCCTCCTCTACAAGGCAGCTTCCATCTATCCTCTAATCCAGCTTATCAAACTTCAGCTGCATACACCACACCTTTTTAAGCCCACTTGATTATGACTTGTTTAATTCTGGTACAAGTCATCACAACCTTACTTGCCTTGAGAACCATTTTTTTTTTGCACTCTCTGTGTCGATGCTTATAGTGCCTTTACATGCATCACAAGCTCGTGTGAAGGGGAGGCAAAGATCCAAAATTCAAACTCCAACTATTCTTGGTACAAATTCTAAACGCAGAAGCAGAAAGATAAAGATCTTCCAACAATAGTAGTTGAATAGCGTACTACCTTTTTATTTCTGCTAGGCTTGGCGTGCATTATAAAAGCTATCTGTTATTTTCAACAAAGCATAAGGCCTTGGTCTCTTTTTCTAAAATGTGTTGAATGGTCCCCATGTAAATAAACCATCTACCTAATGTACTATGACCAATTGAAATGTAAATTTGGTTATATTATTAAGCCAGTGATTGGTCAGTATGTGGTATGAACAGCTTGATCAAATTCCAATTGCTCGTTTTTATTGACGTGTTATAACACTCGTAGAACATATGGTCGTGCCTACGCCATACCTTTTTCTCTTTATTCCAAATCACGGAGCTGAGTTCAATTCCAGCATCTTTCCTTGAAAATTGAGATTTTTATGACTGATAACTTACTCTTTACCAAGCAATTTGATGTAGACATTCACAAACCTTAGTTAATCTGAAGACTACATCTAGATAACAATGGTTTTTGCCTCTTCTCACTGCTAGTTTTCTTCCTGTTTCTTGGCCATGCCGAATACCCAAGGACCGAAATTTGTCAGCACCAAGAAACCTTCAGCATTCTGGTCTATGTAAGTTGAAATTCATACACGTCATGCATCTCCTTGAAATGGGAAAAATGTTAGCCACTTCCAAATTAAGAAGTTAACTCGTGTGTCGAATTCTCTACGAATTCGTGTCTTCTTTCTCTCGACTCCAGCTGCATCATGAATTAGATTATTTTCAAGGAATTGTAATTTCAAACTGAACCTAGATTCAGCCAAATTTGAACTCCGGTGGTTCTTCAAAAACCCTTATCTTCATATCTGATTGTTGACTCGTTTGGTCTGCTCATGAGTGCACTGCAATTTGCGCATTTATTGTGGGTTGAGAGTCAGTATTCAGCTTATTGACCTTAGATTAGTTACATATTCTGCAAGATTGACTTGATAATTGTTTGTTTTCCTCGTGAAATCATTAAGGATCGTTTCCAAAAGCAACAAAGACTGCATATGGCAGTATGGTTTATTAAGGTCCAACTTGAAGCATTAAGAAGTAACCCAATCAAATCATTTCTGTTGCAGCTTTTAAGTTGCAGCTCAACAATGAAAGCAGTCATAAGATGATTACAAATTCTAGAGGAAAAGGTTTTCAGGGAAAGCAAGAGGGAGAGGCAGATGACAGCAAATACACCAAGGCTGCATCCACTTCAAGACAATGGTCAGCCTTTAGAAATCCAAGAATTGTACGTGTTTCTCGTGCTTTTGGAGGAAAAGACAGGCATAGCAAGGTTTGCACCATAAGAGGATTGAGGGACAGAAGAATTAGGCTTTCTGTACCTACAGCCATTCAGTTGTATGGTCTTCAAGACAAGCTTGGTCTGAGTCAGCCTAGCAAGGTCATAGATTGGTTGCTTGATGCTACAAAAACAGATATCGACAAGCTCCCACCGCTGCAATTGCCACAAGCTTTCGGTCATTTCCACCAGCAGATGCTAAATCCTCACGAATTACGAGCTCCTCATCAGTCTTCTCTCTCTTCTTTCTTTGACATAAATTCGGCATATACTAAGGACGGAGGGTTTCATTCTTTAGGGATAAAGATAAACAATAATCTGGATGGAGAGGATCAGCATACAGTGGACAGATCAAGGTACTGGGATTTTGAAGCTTCATTGAGAGGAAAAAGTAAGGAAGTTGAGTCCGCTATTGATCAGAAAGGAAAGTGGATAAAAACAAATGATCAAGAATATCCAGATGGGGCTTGCAGTTACAGTACTACTGGCCAAGCTCAAAGATTCTTTCCCATATCAGGTCATTCTTCTTTACCTACCTTGCTAAACAATTCGATGCCCATTAACCCCTATTATCATATGGATGCTTCCAACTTATCTTTGTCTCAATTTGGAAGCCATGGATTTGTATCCAAAGCTGAAAATTCCCAGAATAACAATGCTGTTCAAGTGCCACTGCCACCGTCACTGTCTCTCGCCTCCGGGTCTCAATTATTTTTAGGTCCACTTGCAACTATGTCATCACTCTTTGCACCTTTTAATCCTTACGGAAATGTTTCCCACGGCAGCTCTAGAGACACCAACCATTTCCAGTTACTAGGCTCTAGTTCCTGGCAGCATGTCTCATCAGGGTCTCGCGCAATGAGCTCATCATCAATGAAACCCTTTTTGTTGAATGTGAACCCAGGGCTCGTCCATTTGCAAACCATTAATGAAGGCCATCGTGATAAAGATAACAACTCTTGAAGTGAGGGCCGCAACATTCTTGCTTCTAAATCCAGAATCTTTCTTAATTGCTTCTTCTGCATGGATTTTCCTATACAAGTAAGATACACTCTATTCTTCTCTTGCATTAGTTTACAAGGCAGTATATGAACAGCAGACACTAATATGTATAAGTGAACTGAAGTTTGTATTTAATGTTGTTAATCTTTTGTAGTTTTGATTCATGGGTGTCATAAGTGTTAGTGCGAATTGCTGTTATAGACTCCCAGTGACGAAGATGGAATTAATTAGTTATGCACATGGATTATTGTGAATTTGAGACGATTTCAACCATATGAGATCGATTCATAAAATGTAATTTACATCCAGATCGATCAAGCATGCTCTCCTTAATCATGATGTTATTGTTGTGGATGCATTTTCTTACATCCTGTGGGCTGCCAATTTGAACTTATTGACAGTTTGAGGATAATATGTATCAATTTGTCTATATGTATCAGGAAAATGGTGTTTGTCAAGTTTAAAAGTGGGATTTATACTACGAAATAATTAATTTTTTGCTAACAACAGGGAAAATAAAAGTAAAAAAGATGCATATAGGCTAAAAAACAAAACTAAAAACCATTGAGCAAGTATTATTTACCCTTCCAATATAAATGTTCTTAGGTTCCAACATTTTAGACTAATGTTAGTTATATTAATTCAAATATTCTTTCCTATTGGAATTAAATTCTATTTTGCATCATGAAGTTAAATTCCAATGATGTTCTTATGCTTTTTGATGTACAAAAAGTTAACATGAATACAAAGAAAAAAATATAAAAACTAAAGTTTACTAGTTCAGACTTAAGGAATTAGGTACACTACAACAGAACATACTTTTAGCCACGAAAAGGACCATCGCTAGAAGTATTTAAATTGTCTCGCTTCATAGAAAAAAATATTGGCGATGATGTTTAAAATAGTCATTAAACCTTTCTTGCTGCGAAGGTAAAACGTAGGAAAAATGTTCTAGCGATGAATATGCAAAAATGTCGCCTATACTTTTTACCTACAAAGATTTGGCAATGAGTCTGGCAACGAATTTAGCGACGTTTTTTCATATTCGTCACAAACATTTTTCCTACGCTTCACCTTTATAGCAAGAAAGTATTAGCGACGATTTTCATTTACCTTCGTAGTAAGAAAGTATTAGTGAAGATTTTCAAAATCGTCACCAATATTTTTTCACCATGAAATATTTTATTAGCGATGATTTAAATTTGATGCCAGAATCTTCGCCAAATCCATGTAGGTAAAAAATATAGGTGACATTTTTTCATATTCATCGCTAAAACATTTTTCCCAAGTTTCATCTTCATAGTAAGAAAGCATTAGCAATCGCCAATAATTTTTTACTACAGCATTATTTGCTACGTTTCCAATGTAGACAACATTTTTTGGCTACGTTTTTGTAATCTTAGCCAAAAAACCATTAGCAACATTTTTGGAAATGTAACAAAAAAATTTTACTTACATTTTTTAAAATGTAGCCAAAAATTTTTAGCTACTTGTTCTAAAATGTAGTCAAATTTTTATTATATATTTTAGCTAAATGTTATATCATGTTAATTATAATTATGCGACATTTTTAATCAATATTGTTGTATATAATATTTCAATTTTTTGTTGTTAATTTATTATACAAAAATATAATAAAATATATAAAATTAGATGCATTGTATATTAAAAATAAAATTTTATTAAATTAGATCATGTACAAAATTTTAATTACAACTTA
Source organism: Erythroxylum flavicans (assembly GCA_027576715.1). Classification (NCBI taxonomy): domain Eukaryota; kingdom Viridiplantae; phylum Streptophyta; class Magnoliopsida; order Malpighiales; family Erythroxylaceae; genus Erythroxylum; species Erythroxylum flavicans. Next base: position 28,898,683 of record JANZXP010000006.1, read on the forward strand.
AAAAAATTTATATTAAAAATAAAAAATGCAAATATTAAAATAGTTACTCAAACCCGTCTTCATCTTCATTGCTTAGGTAGTCTGGGTCAAGTTATTTTCTTAGATACTTTTCATGCTTGGCCACTTTTTTTTAAGGGACTTGTTTTCCTTTTTAAGACGTTGAACATATGTTGGTCTTGATGAGGATAAAGCAGCTAGCTTAGGGTCAATCCCAAGCTCTTTGATATATCTAGATCGTGTACCAAGCACTTTGTTGCAAATGACATCTACATTGGCTCATTTTCGTCAAACATTGATGTTTGCAAAAACTCTTGCATCTTATCTAAAATTTAAAAAAGAAAATCAATATTCAATTCAAATATTATTAGTTAGTACTATATAAATAAATAAACTTACATTTTAAACAAATTTTTATACTTACATAATTATTGTGTGCTTTTTCACACATCCAGCCTTTATCTTTCTTATAGTTTGTTAGTTTATAGAGTGTGATCCTATCACATTCTTCTCCATATAGTTCCTTTTGACTATGTTTTATAGAGAAAAAAATATAACACAATAAATAATATTGTGTTTATTGATATAATTATATTTTCTAAATAAAGAACTTACATATTCATTTCGCAAGACTACAAATGATTTGGAGCTTTTGTTGTGAGGAGTTTTCATTTTTCCTCTATTAATCTTGGTTTTCTCACTCTTTTCTTGAATAAAGAAAAGGAATAGTTATTAAATTGTGTAACAAGTTTAATGGAAGCAAATGTGAAGAGAAAGAAAACAAACCTGAACATTAGGAGAGACCCAATAATCACATAAATTGTTCCAATTTTTTAGAGACATCTATTTTGAAACATGTCTCCTTGTCTCCTTATCTGTAGGAAAATATTTGTAATATTTATGCAATCGATAACGACAATCCTTGGTCTTTTGTTTCTGAAGTGAAGTGACAGTTTAAAACCTCAAGTTTGTCGATCTCGACGATGTTTAGCTTCATCTATGAACAACAAGTAAAAGTGAAATTAATCTTTAAAAAAGTAAAACAATATTGCATATAATTAAATAAATTGAAATTTTATCGAAACTTTATTTAAAGCATTCTGTAACAAGTTGTCTTCCTTTAATTGTTTGGCATGCTTAAGGTAAGGTAATTCAGTTCTAGCAATTACCCCCAACTCACTAACCAATTTTGCCAATTAAACCTTGTCTACAGGATGACCTTGCGAGGTATCAATATGTACAAACAACTTTTCGTTCATTGCAACTCACAACCTTTAGTTATACCTCTATATCTTTTTCTTATGGTGGTATTGGAACCTGACAACAAATGAATAATGATGAGAAAATATGCATTAAACATGTAATATATATTTAAGCATAAGTTTATTTGTAAGTGTTAATGATTAAAAAACCTACAAATCCCTCTATACTAGTTAAGGCAGATAGAGGTTATTGCTGACTTGGTTCATTAACAGATGAGGCCAATTGTTGTTATTGGCTAAGATTTGATTTATTTGGTTGTTGTTGAGTATGATCTGATTGATGTGGTTGTTGTTTACTAGGGATAACTTCGATACTTGTCACAATTTTTCCTTTGTTTATATGAGGTGCCATTATATTAGATATCGATGACTCAAATATTAACATTATGTATAAACAGAAGTAAAAAATCAACAATACGTATAAACATAACTCAAACATCAACAACCTGCAAAAACATAAGTCAAACATCAATATTTCGCATAAACATAACTCATACATCATCATTTCGCATTAACACAACTCAAATATCAACAATATGCATAAACATAACTCAAATATTAACAATATGCATAAAAATAACTCAAATAACAACATTTCGCATTAACATAATTTAAACATCAACAATACGGATAACTATAACTCAAACATCAACATTCCGCATTAACATAAGTCAAAATCAACATTCCACATTAACACAAGTGAAATATCAACAATATTCATTAACATAACTCAAACATCAACAATACATTTCAAACAATATAAACAACATTTTTATTACCTTCATTTGTCATGATTAAGATTTTGAAAATTATCGTCATTAATTACATTGAGATTTTATTCTTCATCACCATTATATTTAGCCGAAGTATCATCATTGTCATATAATTCATCCTCAATATAGTCTTTATCTCTTTTTATAACAAGATTAACTTGTATTTCATCCACTTTTACTATATTAGGATTAACATCTCTCTTATAGAATGATGATATATCTACATCTTCTATTTGTATGGCTCTATTATTCAGCTCCGATAGAATCTATTGATATACTTAATCACCATCTTCACTCGTTTGACCATTTTAGCTTTCACAAAAATCAAAGATATTTTAGTGTTGAAACTTTTAAACGACCTTCTAATTATTGCCCAATACAGTATTGTTGAGGTAAAAAACTTACTTCACTTGACTTGCAAGGACAAAAAGGTCATTATTATACCATGTCTTATTAACATTGATGCTAATAATATTACCATTCACTTTTATGTCACCAAGATTAAATCATTTGCAATTAAATAGAACAACATGTTTATCCTTGAAGAAATGCAACTCTATTATTTCTGAGATGACACTGTAGAAGTCAATAAAATCGTTGTTGTGACATCCCTTAACTACTTCTAAGTATTCAATGGACCATTTCCAACGAGACATCCAACTTTTGTCTATCTAGCTATACAATTAAAAGTAAATAATTGAATTACTAAATTAACCTCGTTTTATATAACATAATGATAAGTTAATACAAGTTACTAGTTCTCAATTAGTCAGTACAAGTTTATATACTAAGTTTGAATTCAAACAAACACTATGGTATGTGACATTGTTAGACCACATGAACCGTCTTTTTATTGTAACTCCTAAGCTCATGGAAAATTTCACCGATAAGCCTCATAGGAGCTACATCGTGAGTTTCCAACCTATACATCATCCTAAGGGTTTATTATGGCTCAAATCATCCATAATTACACGTGAATTTATTATGTTACTAGTTCTCCATTAATCAGTACAAGTTCATATACTAAGTTTGAATTTAAACAAACACTATAGTACATGGCATTATTAGACAACATGAATCAATTAAGAGTCTTCTCACTGTGACTCCTAGGTACATGTAATATTTCACTGATAAACCTCATGAGAGATGCATCATAGGTTTCCAGTCTATATACCATCATAGGGGTTTATTACGCCTTAAATCATCTATAATTATATGTGAATGTTTTATGTTACTAGTTCTCGATTAATCAATACAAGTTCACATACAAAACCCAAGCTCTCCTTCCATTCACACAAATTCTTCTCTATTTAAGCAGAACAAAAAAAATTAAGCAAAAGTCTGATGACTTACCTGGATAGAAGAACAATCAGAGACAATGAACGACAAACGACAGAAGTTAGTGGACTAATTGTGAAATTGGCCCTGGTTCGAATCAATTAAGCCATTAGAAGAAATAAAGAAATAAAAGTTTAAGTAAACAAAAGTGTTAACCCAATTCCAAAAATTGAACAATGAAAAAGTTTAAGTAAACAATTTAAGTGCTAACTTTTTATAAACTCTTATAATAGTTACTAGAATACAAATTGTTAATAGGTAGTTAATGTCTTAAATCACTAAGTTCACTAGTAAATAAAAGAAACATGTTAAAAGTGAAGCTAAGACGCCTCACCCACAAATATTGCAAAGTTTAAGAACATATTTTAAAGCAACAATTCCCAATAAGATGAGGAAGATGAAAGTAAATTTAGTTGGATATAGGATTTGATCAAGTTGTCTTGAATTATATCTATAGATAAAGAATTTGTCTATATAAGAAATATGAATGAAGATGTATAGATGAATAAGCTATAAATATTAGTTATGATTAACTATCTAATAAATGAATTATATGAGTAATTGTAGTGAATATTAAATATATGAATATTATTTTCTAAATTAATGAAAACTAAATTATAGTTTATTTACAAGGATAAAATCCTACAATGTTAATGATGCATAATTAGATTTTTATGCATTTTTTGGCTATAGTGAAAATTTAGGCTTATAAGTCTTTATTGTTTCAATTAAATAAAGACACAAGCTTATTTTTAATTCAAATATTGAAAGTAGTAGCATATAACGTATAATTTCATAAAATGTTATTCTAAATATAATAAATGAAGTTTTCAAATAACGATGATATTGCACATAGCTTTGATTATATATTACGTAAACAAAAGAGAAATTGTACAGTATATTGTTCATGACATTATTAAAATAGAGACATTGAATATTAAAATGCTCACAACATTGTATATTAAGATGCCACATTCACTAACATGACTGACAATACAACAATCATTTTAATTTAAGCAGTCCATGTACTAAAAGAAATGTAGCTATTATAATTTTTCAAAGAAAAAAACAATGGTCATCCTTAATAGAACTTTCATCGAACACTTGATACGCATCACAAATTCGTCCTTAACTAAATTAAAAACCTCATTCTTTTTCCATTATTTACTAACATTAACATAGAACAACAAATAATGACCCATTAACAACCAAAATAAATGCAGACAACTCAATCCATAGTAACAAAACTGACGAACAGAAAACCATTTAACCACAAAAATAGAAGTAGAAAAAATAAACCCAAAAGTAGAGCATGGACAACCAACGTCGATAGACGGTTAACCAGAGACAATGGAAGTAGTCGGTGGAATGAAGATGATGAACAATAAAGATGGAAGAAGAAAATGACAAAGAATAAAGGAAGAAGACAAAAACGAAGAAAATGAAGCTCTCTTTGTTTTCATGTTAGCCAGTGCTTTTTCTCTTGGTTCACTATCGAAGAAGCATCGTCTTATCTGTTGTGGTCATCTCCTATGTTGTGGTCGTCACCGTCAAAAAAGCTTCATCTCCTGTATTAGTATTGTTAAACTTTTCTACTTTTAAGAACCCTCCTTGTGTTATGCTCTATTTTTCTACAAGGTTTTGGAGTTTATATAGGTTTTGTGGTATAGGTTTTTGTTTGTGATTGTGTTTGGAAGGTGGTGAATTGTGTTTCTGTGTTGGTTGTGTATAGGTTGACATTTTTTTCCTCCTTTCATGCTTCTTTAAGAACATCCTACTAACTGTTTGATGAAAGGTCTGTTAGAGTATTTAACTTATGCAAGAGATGACCTTTTCTTTTTGTTGCTAGGATATGTATGGTAAAGTTCTATTCAACTTTTGGTCAGTTCATTCCCCCTGAGAATTTATGGGTTTTGATTACAAAACCAACTAATCTTCTCATCAAAATCTAATCACCGCTTACCTTCAAAGGCTAATCTTCTTCTTTAAAGTTCATATTATCATTCGAGTTACCTCTCTTCCTTAATTATATGTATCTCATTTTCTGTTAGGAGGCTATCAAATGAACGTTTGATTATATATACTACGTGTTATGTAAAGCTTCCTGAAATCTTTAAGATAATATAGATGAAAATGGAGGCGGTGGGAATGTCCCAATAGTCGGTGCAAGATTAGGAAAATCAATTGTTTTGAACAGTCATTGCTTCCAATTACTATGTTTGTTCAATCAAGTATACATGTGTTTGAATTTAAGTTTGTTATACTTTTAGGCTTAATTAGCTATTTAAGTTCTATACTAATTGTTTCTTAGGTGAAATGCATTATATAGGTATTTTATCTAATTCAATGATCTATACTACATATGAGGATTCGTTCACTATATCTTCTGCTAGTTTAGTTAAAAACAAAAAGTTGTTGGAAGAGAGTGTCAATAACCTAACACCTAAGGGAAGATCTTTGTCTATTTCAATTGATGTCTTCAAATGTGCAAAGACCCTTCTTGGGAATCTAGACATTGGGAACTCCTTTACCTCTTCCACCGAGTCTCATGTCACTTCGAATCTAAAAAAATAATTATTTCTTGTCCTTTTTGACAGAATAAACATGAAACTTTATTTATTGTTTTGTTTATAAGAATTGTTAAACTTTTAATTAAAATCTTGTACTACTTACCATATATCATTATATTATATTGCTTACCATATTTCAATATTTATATGTATTATTATTTTATTGTTAA
>JANZXP010000006.1:28910532-28928471 GCA_027576715.1 Erythroxylum flavicans
CCCCTTCTAGATCTTTTTCAACTTTGACTCTTATATCTAATACATTATGCTTATCTTGATTTTATATTCTCCCAATTTTGATGTAGGCAGTAGAGGGACAATTATTTTTGTTCACTATTAAGCTAACTATCTACTCCTCTTTTTAGTTTCTAGATAGACTTTAAAAATGTATAATAACCTATTGGGAAAGCATTGGGAGCTCACTTCTAATGTTTATATTTTAGACCTTTTCTGTTTTTTCGATACATAGTTATCACTTTTTCTTGTCATTTTTGTTATAAAAATGTGTTGCATTTAGCATCCATTACTTACCTTTTGCCTTTTTATTGCAATTATGACGGACACGCTTTCTTTGAGTTAAAAATTCATAAAAGTTAACCATGTTAGCTAAAGTCATATTAAAGGCAAAAAAATGTTATATAATTTGCAATTGATATATTGTTTTCACTAGAATAATTACCAATAATATCTTTAAGAGCATAAAATAAAATCGATAGTCCATAATTTTTTTGACATGTTTTAATTTGAAGTTTGGTTATAAGAGATAAGCATATATGTGACACATGGATTGTATATGACATGTCATTCATTATTTGATTGTGATGTAAATCATATTCTTTGTCAAATGAATGAGGTGTAGTATCTTTTTTGTAAAAAGGATAGCATAAATGTAATTGTTAATTTCAAATTAGGTATGAGACATTAGAGAATAAACCATAGGTAAATGGCATAGCACAAATGCATCAAATTCATGTTATTGTATTTTATTAATTATTTACCTTGACTAAATTATTTCCTAAAAATTTGATTAATTGTACTTTTCCTCCATTTTCATTGTCACTTATGCCATTTTAAATTGTTTGTAATGGAGGGGATATGTGAATCTTATCCAAAGTGAACTATACAACACTTATTCAACATTTTTTAATATTTTTTTCTTTAAATGTTTGCCACCCTTTTTTATTTAAAAATTTATAATTTTGCTATGATAAACTAGTGAAAAGGAAAGATAGAAAACTTGAGATGTGGGTGATAAGTGCTTTGATTGAGTATATTCTTTAAAAAAACTATTCTTGACAAAAACTAAGATTATGATTATGAATATATTTCCACCAATACCTTATTTTTGGGTCTCCACACTATATTTCTTCTTAAAACTCAGATTATGATGAAGGATTACGTTCATTGTAGTATTACGTTCATTGAAGTTACATAAAGGTCATTTAATGGTTTTGTTGGATATATTCCTTATTAAAACTTTGATTATGATAAAGAATATATACCTACGAAGCACTTACTAATCTTAATATTTGTGTTTGTCCATCATGTCTCCTCTTAAAAGTAAAATTGTGAAAAAGGAATATATTTGTACTGGTATTTTATTTAAATATTATAAGTATTTATTATTTTAAATTGTTTTTTGTGTAATTCCTTATAGATATGTTTTTATTTCGTACTATTTAATTATTTATTAATGTCTCAATCTAATCCTTTTTCTCTATTCTTATATACGCAGTTATAAAAAGGATGAGGTGGTGATTGTCAAATATAATATGAACGAATAGCTGAGGTACCCTATGATCCAAATTATGTTAGTTATATTCCTAATCGTTAAGACATAATATTACAGAAACTAGCCATTCTTCGAGTATTATTGGTGATTTATCAGTGATTGATTATGTTATTCCCAAGTCAGTGATGTTAAATTTAATAGTGATAATCTTAGTTCTTTTTCCTAAAAAGGTTCACATACAGAAGTCTAAGGAAGGTTCCATCTATTTTCCATATGTATCAATGTTTAACGATATTGTTATTGTGGATTAGAAGGTTATAAGTTTCCTACTAGCATAACCGTAACTTTATGCATTAAAAATTTTTAGAAAACTACAATGTTTTCATTTTCATTATGATTCAAATTAAGGAATTATATGAGGTGCACTACTTTTAAGATGATTGTGTGGTAATAGTTGAATGGGTAAGAATACCAATCACCACAACTTTAGACTCTAATGTTGTGTTAACCCTATTAACATTAAAATAAGATTGAGAAAATTACAATACCAAAAGTTAATTGACATTGAAATTTATGTATGACTAATAATATAATCCTTAAATGAGTCATAATGTTAAATATGGAAAACGTTAGGAAGACATAAAATTCAATCTAAAAGTTACAACAATAGGGATATCTTAAGAATGGCTGTATAAAACACTTATTATAATTTGATAATCCTTTTCCTTGGATTATTTTTGGTAGCATCTATAAGGGCATTATAGAACTAATGTCATCTTTTCTTCTCCCTGCTATATTGTATTTCTGGTTGTCCCAACTCGACATTGAGTTTTGTTCTTCCAAGATTTGCCATTAATTCATTACCAATATAAGAATTCCCTATTCTAGAGTGTCTAAATATTAAAATTGGTTAATCTACAAAATTAGGCCTTTATATTTTAAGGAAGGAGATATAATTAGTAACATAAACATTATAAAAGCTATTGTGTATTACATGTCATACAATTTTTGCTAAAATAAGCAAAACATGTCTTAAAAATGAACAATAAATTTTTTTGGGTAAATTACTTGTATTGAAAAATATTTTATAAGGAATGTAATTAAAAAAAACACTTCCCACATTTGCAATAAGTTGGGCATTTTAATTATAAAGGGGTTGGCATATTTCATTCATTAGGTTACATAGTGAAAAGTCGATGAGTCGTTGCTGGAACTTAAAAGTGGAAGCATAAGAATTGTATAAAGTAAGAGACCACTATTATTGAGAACCATGATAAGCTAGAGGTATAAGGTAATCCATAAAAGATTATCAATATATAAAAGCAAGAAAATTAGAATGCATTAAAGGAAAATTTGTTCTCCATTTCTTGTTAAATACCTTCTTGGAGTTGTTACTTTCTTATCACTTATCCTATCTTAAAAAAGTATTGGTTGCTAATAACATCTAAAAGAGAAGGTGAATTGGGTGTTTGTAGAAATAAAAATTGTTTTTCTAATTAATGGATACAATTTGACAAGAATCAATATATGATAAAAACATTTAATGTAAATCAATAGCACAATCAAGAAATAATTTAAAGATACTAGAGAAGAAGAAATGCAAACTAATTTATTGTGGTTCAGCAGACAACCTTTGCCTACATCCACTGTCTAAAACACTTCTTAGAATCTTCAGCAAATCTCTTCCTTCAATCAGGTGAAGAGGAACCTTCTTATAACAATCTCGTTTTCCATATGTAAAGAAAAACTCTTCTTACAATCTTTCTCTAAGGTGAAGAGTAAACCCACTCATAAAAGTATTTACAACTTAAAAAGTGTCATTTGATCACTTTGATAAAGATAAATGCACTCATTAAAATTGTGATAATGGATGCTCAATTGCTTGAAAAACCTTTAAAATATATGTATAGAAACACCTAAATGCTTTTCGATGCAAGAAATAATGAGAAAATATGTATTTATAGGATTTTAGAACTCACATTTGTAATTGGAGCCAAACATTAACATGACAATGGCTAGTTCCAACATATTAGTCAACTAGTGTAGCACATTGGTTGACTGATGTTCATTAAATTCACAAAATTCACTGGTTGTTACATATTGGTCAAGGCAATATTAATCGACTAATATATCAACCAATGTTACTATTAACTCTTAATATACTGATCCTTAATAAGTTTAACCAATATTGTTCAACCATTACCTTATATAGGTTGATCAATCCCTATAAAATCATGATTTTAACATTTTCAAATGCTCAAACTTCATTATCTTAGGTTTTCTTTGAACTTAAAATTTTAATCCCTCTTGATGAATAAAAATACTTATGAAATTAATTAAAATGATGATGTGTTACATGGTGAACCTTTAAGAATATTGAAGTGAATAAGTGAAAGTACAATAAACATTACAAATTATATAAAACCTTGATATGCCTTGATCTTCTTTTTCCTTCACTTTGAATGATGCAAACTTCAACTTTTCATTAGCAACTTTATGAAATGTCTCTTAATGTATGCGTAGCATAATATACTCTCATATTGCTTTCATCAAAAATAAAACTCATTAATATTACTTATCTTTTTATCATCAAAACACTTATTGGAACTTTCCTTTATTCTAAAAAAAAATCACTGATAGATGAAAGATTACTTAAAATTTTGCAACTATTGTATACTTAAAGTATAAATTTAAAATAGATTACTATCATGGGTGTAATCTTTCTGAGTTTTAACAAATTTTTTATTCCCTATATATAGTGAGTGCGATATGAAAACTCAATCTATAATAATAGATACACGCCCATCTAATCACGTCACTTAATTTAATGTTATTATAGAAAAATGATTTGCTACACAATCAGGTACCAAAAAGTGTTCATAGTTTGTTTATTCAAGTACATCATTGTTTACATGACTATATTATCCATTATGTTCGATAAATTAAACTTTTTATAAATATTCATATGGGAAAATATATGCATGTATCTATAACTGTATTTAATACAATGTAATCATCTAAACCTAATCCAAAACTAAACACAAGAATAAAAACCTTTGTATAAATTACTATGTAAGAATGTTCAAATCAACATAAGAAATAACTCATGAATGTTTAGCATGAGTTTATCATCCTATAATTCCATAAATGTATAGATTCATTAGATTGACTTAGTAAGTAATATCATAGACAAGTTGAAGTATGCAGTAATCAATTGTAAAGACTAAAATTGAAGAAACTTGACACTCATATATATTCTTTTCTGCTCATAGTAGGATAAGTGTAGAGCCACACCCGTGTTTCGTACCATATAATATACCATATATGATCTAAAAAGGATAGAAGATCACACACAACTATAGAATAACTCAATTCAATATATATTCATAAGATAACAGATAAATTATTTTTAGTTCATTAAATAAACCAATTACAATAAAATCAACCTTGAATAGATAACAAGGAATGAAATTTCAAACAACTAAAACCTATTACTTAATTATATTTGTATTAGTAAATCATCAATGCATATATAACTATGAATTTTTTTGACATATCTCAAGTCCCTAATTTCCTTCTAAAAGGAATCGAAAGTTTACTGAAATTCTTATATATAGTAACAAAAAGTCCTTACCTTTGATTTTATAATAATTACCATTAACAATTATAAATATTCATACAGGAACACATTCATTTTCCAATATTACTAACTATGTTCATACCAAGAATCTTAGTCAATAAAGGTAGGTATAAATCAATAATGAAATGTATTATAAACATTCTTTAAAATATTAAAGTTGTACATAGTCAATTATAATCCTTTAACTTATAACATCAAATCAAATAAAAGGTTGTGATACCTAAAATGTACTCCTATTTACATTAGTGTATTAACAGTTATTTTAAGGAGTGTGAAATGCTTTCAATAATTTCTCATATCCCCTATTTTTAACCAATCCAAATATTCCTAATTTGTCATAGATACCAAACTTAATTTTATAATATAAATACCATAAAAATTCTTAACTGAGGTAAATTATACCATAAAAATGATGCAACTGAACCTTATATAAAGGAGTTTATACTTATTTATAACTCATGCCATTGATAAATACAAAACACCATATAGGATTTGGGCACAATCATAAGTATGTTAAGGACCCTGTTTATTACTCTTTGTATTTTCAAAAATCACATGGACTTTGGGAATGATAGATTTAAAGGTTCAAAATATTTAATATGATGATTATACAAGAGAAAGAAATCTATGTTGATCATATTAATTTTCTAATGTCTTAAATCCAATTCAGAATCAACTGTTGCACGTATGCTATTGTATTTACAAAGATAGGGATCTCAAAACCTTTTGTTAAACAAAAACAATGCATTCAAACACTAACATACAGAAATGATATAGAACCTTTCATATGCTTGACTTAGTCTTGAGAGGTGAGACAGTTTAGAGACACAAATACAGAGTATGATTGTTAAGTGATTTGGTGGGTAATGAAGATCAAGTTATGTCATAATAGTTCTGTTGTTTAGAAGTAGGTGATGGGAAAAATTCTAATTAAAATAAGAAGGACAAATATGTCAATTAACCTAAAAAACTATTTTATTGGTATGGAAAAGAAAACATTTGTGTGTTCCCTTGTATTGACACACTCGTCATTGTGTTAAAGCTTTATTAAAGCTTGAAATTAAACATCCAAATTCAATTTAAAACACAAGTTTGCAAGATGTTTTAAAGTTCTTCAAGTGTCCTTTGTAATTAACTATTATTTTGATGTTTACTAAGTAAGCACAAAACTGCGGTTTCAAGTAATAATTTTGATACTTTTTATGGTATAATGCAACTAATTTACATAGTTGCATAAACCTTTTCCTTTCCATTTGTGGTATTAAGAAATCATTTCTAACCTAGAATATTATGATTAAAGTAACGAGCATTGTCAAGTTTCTTTAGAGCTAAAATTAAATGCTCAAGAGTTTAAAATGGTGATGTTGTAGTGAGAAATGAGAAGAAAAGGTTTAGAGGGTTCAATTGAAAAGAAGAATAAGAAAGAAGATTGTCCATGTTTAAGCACTGAATAATTTTGGAACACTTATATTTAATGTATGTTATATATTGGTGTATATATTTATGAACATCTAACATATGTCAATATCAATTGTAACATACAATGGTATATTTTGTGTAATTCAGTGGTATTTTTTAAATAATATTATGATATTTTTGGAATAATGTTGTGATAATTGTTGTATAATACAGTGATATGGTATAAATGATTAAAGAAATGGATAACAAGACAAGTTATTCAGATGTGATGACCTTACGTAATGGGACAAAGGACATTGAGATAAAGGTGGTACTTAAAGTGAGAATGAAGTTTGAAAGTTCAAAAATAATTTGTAATTTATACCAAAAGTATGTCCGATGTCTTGGGTCTATAGTTGTTATGCCAGTAAGAAAGAAAGATGAGAATAGAGACATTAATGATAAAACATAATATGTCATAGAGGTTGATTGTATAAAACTCAAGTTTTGAATATAATGAAACTTAGAAGTAATGGAAGAATTGGATGCAATGCTTAGGTATGTTGTTAGTTGGATGAAAGTATTTAGAGGATAAGTAAGTTTGAAGATGTAAATAACTATGAGCTTATTTAATGTAACGTGAGCTTTATAAGGCAACGTTGAGTTGTTGGAAACCATATCAAATGTAGATTGATAATTAATGACCATTACAAAATTAGGTCATACAGAAATATACGGACTATTGTTGCAATTGTTAATGGTTATAAGAACATGGCATGTTTACGTAAGGATTGTCTAAATTATACAGACAAGTTGAGGAGATTGAGATTGGAAGAAGGAGATGTGAAAGTGGTCTATAACATGTTTATTAGAATGAAGGGAAGGGATGGTAGTTTTTTTTTGTGATGAGGAAGAAATGTTGAGGAATATTTTCTGAGTTGATCCGAGGAGTTGTGTAGTATATATTGAATTTGGCGATATGGTGACACTTGATGCCACTTATTTAGTCAATAAGTACTAAAACCATCAGGGGGCAGTCTATTTTTCTCAGTTATGCAGTATTAGGAAGTGAGACCACTGATAATTTTTGTTGGTTGTTCCATATATGGTTGAGGTGTATGGTACTATAATTACAGATCATTACGAAAAGCATAGTTAACACTATTAAGATGGTATTTCCTACTATTATGCATAGACTATGTTTGTAACATGTACTTAAAAAATACCTGAGAAATATGGTGCCAATAACATTTATAAGAAGTTGAAAGATACTTTTATTGATGCTGTGTATGATGCAAAAAAATGAAGAACTAGGCAAAACATGGAATGAAAAGGTTACGGAGCTTGACTGGAGAGATAATTTATGGGTTTAGTCTCTTTATGATGACCATATAAGGTAGGCTTCATCATATGTTGGGGGTTCTTTTTAGGCGGGAATATTAACGACACAAAGAAGTAAGGGATGAATGTTTCCTTTGATGGCTATGTGTATGTTGGTAGGATATTGAAACAATTTGTTGAAAATTAAGTGGAAGTAATCAGGAAAAAGATTGAGCAAATGGAGTTTTATTACTTACAAGTGTGGAGTAGCGTATGGCTAGTGATGTAATTTAATATTAAGAAGGAATTTCAAAAAAACGTACCTAATTCCTTGTTTCATATTGTTCAAGAAGAGCTAACAAGTGTGGTGTATTACAAGATGAAAAAAATTTGTAATGAAGAAAATATCAAGATTTATAAGGTAAAGGAGATGGGTGAAGGGTGCCAATACAAGATATAAGAAGAAGATAATAAAAATTCATATACAAGGAATGTAATTGACTTCCAATACAAGATATAAGAAGAAGATAATAAAAATTCATATACAAGGAATGTAATTGACTTCATGGACAGTTAATCCCCGAAAAATGATGTGAGGTTAAAGAACCTAATTATCTCCGGGCCAAGTGGTAGGATAAAAACAAAAAGGTTGTAATCTCAAGTGCCTGAGGTTTAAAATAAGAAACGTAAAAAAAGAGCAGGTTAGTTACTGAAGAATTTGTATTGACAATAATAAATTGACAGACTTAATGTTTTTTTTATGGTATTACTAAATGATTGATGATATATATATATAATTAGGATTTTAATGTTGCTAGTTAAGTACAATGATGACGGACACGGTTGAAGAGTAAAATTTGGAAGCTTGTTTCATTGCCAACAAAGAGAGGGTTGGAAATATGGACTACCGTTTTCATTCAGATTCTTATCAGCAGTTAAAATATGCTATAGGGTTAAACTCATCCATTCATACCAGCTTGCTGATACGTATGAACAATCTTAAAAGAAACTAAATAAATATATACGAAAGATGTGTTATTAATTAATTTTTGTAAGGAGTCGCAATATTATATTGAAGGAGTCACAAAAATTTATAGATAACCTTTATATTATTTTATACATCCATAATTAATGGTAAAGTTGTTATAGAATATCATAAAATTCAATACTTTTAAAATGTCAATTTAGAAAAAACGAAGTATTTTACAGTTGTAATGAATTAAAGTAGACCTCGATTGCAATTCGAACATCGACACATAGCGGACTAATAAAGTATACAATGCTAGTAATAGTTAATATGAACTTAAGGATACAAACGAGAAGAAGAGGTTGGAGCAAGGCAAAGGGATTTTAAGCATATAATTCAACTAAGGAATATTCTTAATGACATTTACAATTTTATAGCTATGATTATTTTATTTAGTTAGGATGTGTGCAATATTATCTTCTAATTTACAGAGTTGAGAGAGAACAAATAAAAACAATGAGTTCTTCGATATAAGTATAATGATAGTTTGTGTTGTAAAAATACATCATTTTGTGCTTGAAATATTATGTTAACCATCTCTTCAGACACTAAGTTTCATGTGTTCAGAAAAATAGATAGATAAAATTTAAAATAAAAAAAATTTTGAAATAGGAAAATCACATTTAAATAATGCAGAAACTATTCAGACGTGGTATTGAATTTATAGATATTTTTATTTTTTGAGGCCTGTGATAACATTGTCATATTAAATGCAATATGTTACTAATGAGTTATTGTTATATTAAAGTCATATTGACATTATGTGCTTATGGTATTATCAACTAATGCATGATACTATCTATATTGAGACGTGGTATTATTATCGTCATTTCAGTTTAATAATTTTCAAGATTTGAAATATTCTACCAGTGCATCTTGACTAAATAGGGTTAATACCGCAATATAATTAATTTTAAAAAAAAATTTAAATTTTGGGCTTTGTTGCCATTAAATAATCACATTATTCATCTCCAGTCAATGAAAAATCACACAGACAATTTAACAACTCAGGTCGCGCCTTTCAGCTCCCAATGCCAGATTGCTTCCTAATGTTATACAGAGATCTAACAAAATTTTGCATGATACTAATACAACATTTACTGGAGATTGAAATTATTCTTTAAGCTAATGATGAAAAGAATCAATATGCAAACAAATAAAGGGAAACTTATGTTAGTAATCTCGTCTTCTGCTGCTGGTAAGGTCGTTCACAAAATTGTCCTCTTCATTTTCACACTGTTCCAACAATTCATTATAAGCAGAATTATAGGCAGCTGCTAAGCGCAGATACTTTGCGGCTTCAGCTTTGCGACCCTCGTTATATAAAGCACTGCAGAGTTGCATTATTCATTCAAAATCATCTCAACTGATGAAGTTTTAAAATGCTCAAAACTATCAATTTTCTAGTAGGCATTCATTACATACCTTGCAAGCAATACCAATCCATCAAAATAATGGACCTTACTCTTTGGGTCCTCTGGTTCTTTCAAACTTGCAACTCTTTCCAGATGTACAATTCCTTCTGCATTCTTCCCCTGCCATACAAAAGGAAATGCCATTTACACTCTACCTTTTTGTTGACAGTCATGTCAAAAAATTGACACCCTATATCTTACTATAATTTCACAGGGTAATCCAAGTTTTATTTAACATTACCTGCCTTATGCAGGCAACACCAGCCCATTGAGATGCCAGCATTAGAAGATCAATATACTCAGCATCTGACTGATTTCCAGTAAGAAAGAGCTGATGCATCAGAAAGCTTCTGATTAATGGTAAGTTCAATAGTTGCTCTATCATAAAAGTACCAGAAAGAAGTTACAGCTCGACTTTAAACTCGCAGATCAAAATATGCAGTACAGTAAGAAAGTCATTTACAAGAACTAACGATTTAACAGTAAATGCTAGTAGCCGCTGGCTTGCCAGGCATGAAAGAGTTGCCACTCAGTGTCCATAATGATTGTGCATAGAAAGCTGAACCATGATACAAACGGGGAAATGCCAGAGGAAGGAGGTTTGTGGAGGTGGGAGAACTTGAGGAGGAGAAAGGTTATTAAATAGTGGGGATGAAACTTATGAGAAGAGGTAAGCAATCCCCTTCATGTGCAATTCAGGTCCAATAGCATTCCACTAGTTTTGGGAGAAAAAATACATAAAAGAGATATTGAATAACGCTTAAGAAAGAGACCATCCAAACCTTGGATATAGCAGACTCCAAATATTCAGCAGCCTCTGCAAGTTGTCCTTGTTGCAGTAAAGTCTGGCCCAAAACAGTCAGAGCTCTCACATAGTTGGGGTCCTTCTCCAGAGCTAATCTGTACCAAAGATGATATGCAATGTGATATCCATATAAAATTAGTAATCAAACAGCAGAGAAGAAAAAAGGCAAAAGCATTTACTGTAGCAAAGGAATTGCCCTAGATTGCTGGCCCTTAGACAAAAGTTGGACTGAAAGCTGTCAGCAGTACCAGCCAAAAAAAAAAATGAGAAAATGTTCTATTCTCTACAGAATTCACTGTGTTCTATATGTATTGGTGGTCACTCACAATAAGTAGCTCTTTAGGGGATAAATTTTCAACAGAAACTTTTCGCATCTTAGTAGATGAATCCAAGAATGTTGTCCTTGGTGCATCAATTTCTTCAGGATTTGCAGCAGCTGCTTCTGCTGCTGCGCTAGGAGAACCTTTCTCTGGTAACCCTAATGTTCCACGAAAACCAGGATGATTGAACAATAATAGCTGCACAGTTGACTTTGTCAAGTAAGAAAGTAGAAATATGCCAGCAGGATATTTATCATGAAGTAATCTAAAGTCAACAACCAACACGTTCCTCATTGTAAGATGGAAGACAAATGATACATATCCTAGTCATTGAAAAACATGTCAGCAAAAGCTAAGGTGTCATGGTTAAGGTTAGCATGGTTCAAGCGGTATCTTTAGAGGACACAGGCTTGCAATAGAAAGATTTCAGAGAGTAACCATATTAGACATCATCCTGAGTTCTCATGTACATTCACTATGTTGTAATTAAATGTCATCAATTAAATATGATCTACTTGCTAACGGGTTAAATGAAGATTATAGCTCTCTGTACAATCAAGACACCAAAATGTGACACATTAGAGCAGCTGAAGTATATTAAAAAGCACTTTGGCATCAATACTATGTACCAAGCAAATAAGATATCAAGAATGTCCCCATCATCCAAAGGATAGATTTCCTAACAAATTTACTTTTGAACTCAAAGGAGTTCCTGTCCTTTGACCATCAAAACACATTTAAAAGTACTTTTCATACAATTAAATAACATCTAGAAGGCATAAACCAAATTTTTGTTGCGACGACGAAGTGCATAACTAACCTGCAGAACGCTTAGTGAACTATTGGTCACCCAGTAGAGCAGACTTCCCTACACAATAAAGCAGAGTGAAAATTGTTATTCTGAAAACACAAAAGATTAAGAAGAAATTGAATTATAAAGCATTGAAGGCACAAATAGACGAACAAAAACAATAAGTAGATATCTTAAATAATAACAATTTTACTAAATTGCATCTCAGCTGCATCTGTTTACTGATGAATTAGATGAAGAATTAATGGCTTATCATATGAGAACAAGGCATTAGAGTTGTAATAATATATAATTAAGCATGTGGAAAAGAACAGGTAGGACCAACAGAGTGAAGTAAGATAGACAAATGCAGGACAGACAAACTGATGGGTGATAAACTCCAAGGTGGTAATCATACTTACTGTAACAACAAGAGGACTAGATTGTTGAAGGGAAAAGAAAAGAAATACGAGACGATAAGGAAAAAAAGAAGAAGAATTAGCTTTCCAAAAAGAAATTAGGACTAAGCGCCCTTCAACAGATAGCTCTCATTCAATAGAATAAAACAAATGGCATTGTATTCTCAACATAATTCTTTTCATACCATAAGTTCACTTTGTTTTGGACAGGTCTGTAGGAAGTGTATATCTAACATGCTTAGGATATCATGACATCAATAGAAAATATGCATCGAAGATAGCTCCATATACAGCAAGATTGACAACAGCGGATACTGCTTCGGCAACCATTTCAATTACAATGGGTCCTAAACTCAGGATAGAAGAACTTATTTACAAAATTTTAAAACTTTTGGAAGCTATACGAGTAGCTAAGCTAGTCCATCAACTGAAGTTGTATGAACTCTCATTTGGAATTTATGGAAGCCATTCGAGATCTTTTATATATTCTGTACAATGATATCCTCATTAAAAGTCTCCATTACTATATATGTCCTCACTTGGCTTTATTCCTCTTTTCTTATTCTATATACTTCTTTAAATTTAATTCAATAAAGTATATACAAAGGGAGATGAGGGAAATTATTTACACCATGTACAAAGCAATTTGATCAAATTATAAATTCAAGAAGCAATTACCAAAGAAATCAAGAAGCACAAAATCACAAAAAAATAAGCATGTTATTTTTCCCATAACTTCTGATAGCGGCATTCAAGAACTTAAACTAAAGGTCAATCTATTGCCTATCAAATCGAGGCAAGTTCCAGAAAAGAAAAGATTGTTACCTATCTATTAAAAATATCCTTTTAAAAATAACTTTTATTACAAGGATAAGGTGATGAAAAATTATATGAAGTTTATCAAAAATGTTTAACATATCTATTTCCAAAAAGGATAGCATTACAAGTGGATGGGGGAATTTACCCACTTTCATCAACCATAATTCTTCTATCAGTTAAACACTCCGTTTGGGAGGATGGAAGTTGTGGTAATTTTATGCAGCCCCAGTAATTTCCACTCACTCTTCCAAACAAGTCAGTTTGACAACGCTCATCAGTTGCAATAAACATAGAAAGCTATTTCCTTAGGAACATCTGATTGATATGCAAAAGGGAGGACTTTAATAGGTTTTGAGGAAAAAGACGAACATGATTTTTTATCCTAAAAAGGTGAAAAGATGTGATATAGTTGTGCGCTGTCAGGAAATTTCTACATAAAATTGTTTGATTTGCAAGCTTCATCAAGTTAGATAAGGTGAGTTTGATTGAGAATGTAACTCTATGATAATTGATACATAGATGATAATGGAAAGAAGGTAAACTAAGTTTCAAAGAAATTGATGTGAACACAACTAGGACTAAGTTCAATAAAGTATTAGATAAACACTGTAAGCTGATATTAGCAAATACTGGTAAGACCAATAAAAGCAAACTAGTCAAGACGATATTCTTAAATCGTGAAGGAAAAGGAAATTGAATGTTGTTACCTGTGGAAGGTAAAACCCTATGGCAAATATTGGCAGCGTAAGAAAATCCAAGTAATACTTGTAGTACTACAACAACAGACATTCATCATGAGCGAAACATAATGCAATAAGAATTACAATTCCAGAACACAACATCCATTGTTAAGATTCTGATATACTCACCTTTGCTAATAAACCGAAAATGCTATCTGATTTTGTAAGAGAAGTTTTTCTAAAAGAAAGCTGACAAAAGAATCCGTAACAAAAATGTCAATAAGCAAAATGGATGAATAGCATTGTCATTTAATGTCGTGAAAACCTCACCAAATCATGCAAATAAAATCAAGTTTCACAGTATATATAATGGCACCTTCAATTGTCAAGATTTTTTTCAGTTCTTATTAATGTATTTCCTTCACTGGGGGAAAAAATAAAAAAGTGATTTTAATGTGGTATAGGTCGGCCTCTTCCTGGTTGGGATAAAAGAGAGAGACAGAACGCAAGCTTAACTACTAAACCGAGACAGAAGTATAAACCCACCTGAATGTTTAAGTAGTGCAAACCAGCAATCAATAATGGAAATATTGGACTTAAAACACCATGTGGGCATTCAGTCAAATTCTGAAACCACAGAGTGCCACCCTGTCAATTCAATTATAACATAAGCTTCAGCTTCCTAGAGAGACGAATGCCTCAATGAACTGCATAATCTAAATAGAGAATCATAAGTACTGCAAGTTTTTCAACATTAAAAGATGGTAAATATTGTATTCTTGTATGATATTACTCGATGAAAAAAAAAGGCAAACAAACAATACAGATAGAACGAGATTCATGCAAGCATATACAACTAACAATATTAGTTTGCTTGTTAAAGAACTAGAGCCAATTTGATGACAAATTATTTGGTTTATCAATTAAATCTTGGCATATGCAAACATTAGTGACATATGATGATAATAATGACCATAACAGAAAATGCGTGCAGTAATTCCTTATTATTTGTTGACAAGTAATACAGAATGAGAATGCTTGAGCACAATACAAGATATTGGGGACCACAAAAGCCTGACTGAGTGTCCTTGAAGAATTATAGGTCTAACTAAAATATAAAGAGAGAAAAAAAAAAACTCAAGGCATGTCAAAAAATGTCTAACAGGGCATTTTTGACAAGACAAGGATAAAAGAGTTCTGTTTTCCTTCTAATGCCTAAAATGAAGCAATATCCCAGCAAAGGCCACTCAGAAAATGTACATCTTTAACCTAAATGTTAATTACCTGAACTCATAAATTATAACTGTATTTTTGGTCACCTATACAGATGTAATCATGAGCTCCCACTTCTCTCTCACTCCATCTATTTAAACACCTTATGTATGAAAAAATAAACTTACATGAAAATTTTCTTTATCTATAAACTTAGTGAACAACATTTGATGTTATAATTCAACTGATGGGCTATTTGCTCCTTACACAAATGTATGCCAAGTACAGATTTGATAACTTTGCTATGAAAAACGAGTTTACAAAATAAATTCAATGCATGTAATTTTAATTGAATATTCAAGTTTCAGACAGTTAAGGTTTCTTACAGAATCAAACCCTGGATGTTGGTCCAGGGACATTCTTCGTATGCTGGCCATCCATAAGAGAAAACAGGGTACCTGCGCAGGTATATTTAAAGAGAAAATGACTAATTAGAAACTTACTGTCATACTTAAACAACCTAATATCCGCAATCAAGATAATCATATTGACTTCTCATATGACGTTAAATCACTGATATGGTGAGAACGACTGTCCAACTAAAACAATAAAGCATAATTTTTCACAATAGATCATGAAAGTAGTGTTCAAAATAAAAGAAGAAAAGATTGCATCACCTGAACAGAGACATATGCAAAAAGCCATAAAAACGAGGGACAGCCAATTGCCCGTCTTTCCTTCCGAAAAAGTAAAAGTTGATCAATCAAGCTCCTTCCTGATAGCGGTGGTCGGAATGGAGTAGGCACTATGAGAAATGCATATAGTGAAGTAGAAAATTACTCTTGCTTAAATATCTTTTAGTTAAAGAAAAAGCATGGATAGCGATTGTTGAAATTAAAAGAAAAACTCACATTGTGGAAATAATTCAGAAACCCTCTTCAACTTCCTGAGTTGCAAAACAAGTAAAGGCAACAACGACACTCTCATGGCCAGTGTCGAGGAAGCAATAACTATCCACCTGAATATCAACCCATTTGACAATTCCGAATCGTAAAAAAACAGAAGGGAGCATAAACCGTGATAAAATGAGAAGAAAGAACCAACCAATTCTCCATAAAAATGGAATCGTTAACACAAAAAATCAAGTACCACTTCCTACTTACCAAGGAAAGCCAGAAAATTCATGATAACCATCAAGCAACGACATGACAGCGTGAATTGGGAGGATCAAATCTTCACTGCCACAAACACCAAAGCCAGTAACAACTCCCAAACTATCATTAACTGTATCAGGTCCAACATGGGCAGCCTCTAGCTCATTGGATGACAAAGCAGACGGGTCATACAGCATCTCATCGGAGTCGTCGTGGTTTGAACTTGTCGACAAGGATCGAGAAACCGAAAAAGGGAAGGGTTTGGGGATGGAGTAATTTCTGGTGTTGGGAAAGTAGGATGAGAGTATCGGAGGGAGTGAAGAGAAGGAGGGTTTAGGGCCGTTATTGGTTTTGTCGAGAGCGGAGAGATGGACATAAGAGAGGGTGGATATAGAGTGGAGAGAACGCCGATGACGGAGAGCTGACAATAGAAGAGTGTTCTTTAAGAACATGACCACGCTCAGTACAGCTATAAAGCTCTTGTATGTACAAGCGGAGGCAGAGAGGTAGAGGGAAGCAACTTTGGCTGTCGTCTGAACGAGTTGGGATTTCTTTGCGTAGGAGATGAATGGAGAAGAAGGCGATGAGAAGAGAACCAGAGATGGGCCGAGTGATTCAATTTCGGACTTGGGCCCATTTTTCCATCAAAAGTTATTCGAGATTGGTTGATATGGGTTGATAATGAAAAGAAAGTAGCTCAGGATCGTCCACTAAGATCTAGAAAGGTCTAATAATATTCAGTCTTACTTCTATATAATAAAAGGTTATTTTCCATAAATCTATATGCAAAAGTGATAATAAAAAAGTGATGCATGTTAAAAGGGTAAAAAGGTAAAACTAAATATGTTAAAAGATGAGGTAAAAGAAATGAAAATAAATACGTAAAAAAATATCTGCTAATACCTGATAGGCTGCAACAGAACGACTCTACTTGGCTCTAGTTGAGCTAGGAGTTCTTGCGCTGCAACCCTGTGTGTATGACAATTCTACAGTTTCCGACATCCTTGCTGGACCTTTCTCCTATACCTGTGCTAAAAAGACAAGTAGTATGACAGAACGACTGATCTACAGCTCACAACTAGAAAAGACAGATTAAACTTCTTATGCTGTAAAAATACGTTGAGCTAGCGTTGCAGTAAACAAACATAATATCACATTCTCATAATTCGAATTTAGTATTGATGATAAGATTCACTTCGAAATTAGCTAAATCTTCATTAATGAGCGTCTATAAACAATCAAATAAGCAATGGAGCATTATCAATTCAATCACAATCAATTAAGTAAGTTTTGTACCGTATCAGTCAATACTAATCAGAAGATATCATATCTGTAACACCCCACTCCCGTTGGACCCGAACCCGATACCAATGGTGATATCCGAATCCGTGCCCCTCGAGGGTGGCGTGTCACATCACTTAACATTT
>JANZXP010000006.1:28940590-28955122 GCA_027576715.1 Erythroxylum flavicans
TGTCACCCCGCCATTGGTGATGGCGGGGTGACTCATTCCACCCCGCCAACCACAACGGTGGGGTGTTTGCCACCTTGCAACCCGGCCATCAGTTTTGACGGAGTGTCCTATTTTTACCACCCCTTATCCTTTCAGTTACATTTCAAGGATTGAAATTAATAATAATCATAAACACAGAATTTAGCCCAATGCAAATTGCAAAGCAACCCCCTTTAGGCTTTAACAATATGAAAAAAGAAAGTTGAAATGATGATATATCTGTATTGTCTATGGCCGTAGTGCAGCCGAGATCTTTCCAATTTCAGATAGACCAAATAAAAATTCAGTCCTGGAGGCAACATTTCCAAGACGCTAATTATACTATACATAGGAGATCGTTCTCTTTTATTGAGAATAATTTCCTAGATCCATGCCATTAGATCAAGATAGAGAAATAGGCTGCTGGTCAAACTGGCATGTGAAACATAATTGTTTTATGACTTCTAAGATTACGTTTCCTGATGGCTTTAACAATCTTTCAAGCCCACCAGCCAGCCATCGTACAAAGGCCAACACGGTAAATATGCAAGATCTTAGGTTCTAAGACTGGTTCTCATAATAAAATATAAAAAATGTGTCAAATAGCATTCGATTTAGTTGGATCAAACTTGCTAAATTCATTTAAGATTGCTACAGCAAACATAGGAGAAAAGAAATAGTAAGCAGTAGGTATGATCATGCTACAGCTAGCTAATATACAATGCCATCACATATGAACCCTTTGTTTGTTACAGTAGTTGTTCTCCGTTTTGATGCACACCCACTAACGAAACGGATGATACATGATAAAGTTACTGCAGAGAACCTGGATTTTAGCCAACCATATTAAGGAACATAATTAGAAAATGTCATCTTAGCAAGAGTTGGTATACTGTATTTGTATGGCATATATGGGAGATATAGGAGAAAATGGTGAAAATCCGCAACCTAATTTTCTAGCCAGCAAGGTGACTGTGGGCATGGACCAAAAATGGAGGAAGGTGATGCTCCAAAATAGCCAAGAGATCTCTTCCCCGGCTCACATCTTCCAGTTCCATGGACAAGCCTCCAAGCCTTCTCACAGCTTCAACAAGCTGCCCTCTTAGCCTTTGCGAAAATAAACTACCACCAGCAGTAACACATTCTCTATACAGTGGCAGGTAAGCAATGGCCACCTTGAGAGGGCCAGGCAGATCCCTTAAGCTTATAGGAGATCCACCCCATTTCAAAATCCTCATCAAGTTCATGTAATGTACTTGTCCTTGGTTTACTCCATCCAAGAATGCTGCCACCGACCAGTGCTCTTGCAGAAAAGCCTTCAGCTTAGGGGCAATAGCCTCATCATCAGACCTGGCGATGCTGTCTGCTACGGAATAAGTAGCTCCAGGGTCACCCAGGAAGTCAGAACGCAGAAGAAACGCCACACCTTCCAGAGACCTACCACTTCTCTCACCAGCAGCCTTGAGAATTTCTATACTGAGTGCTGCCAGAACATGTTGAGGAACACGAGGGAGGAGATAAGCAGCAACTTCAACTTGGCTACTGGAAGTGGCAGTAGTAAGTGCAAGGCAAAGTTCCATGTCACGGCAACCCCTTTTTACAAACCACTGGACAACCTGCATACAACCCCTTTCTGCTGCTCTCATCAAAGGACCCAAGAAACCCACGGCATTGCCCTCTTCCACTAGACATTCCATTGTACCAATTTTACAGTAATGTGAAGCAAAACCCAGAGCTAGATCAACATCAACATCCAAGCTGTTCCTTTGAGCAATCTATACAGAAAACAAACACAAAGGGGTGAGCTTTGGAGCAACTGATAAAGTTACTCCTTTGTGACCAAAAAATCACAGGTTTGAGTCACAAAAATAGCACCCAAAATTTGAATGAACACAAGTGTGCGGAAATGTCAGATAATAAAATTATATGTACTTAATCAGCTATTCTGCAGAATCAGATGTAGTTTGCAGGATCATCAGAAGGGGGAAAAAAATGGCAGATGTGTAAGTCGTGTGCCGTATGCCACATTCCTAGTATAATAGAGTGACTCAATTGAGCCACAAATGCAAATCCCACATGCCATGAAATATTGAATGGTTTCCAGGTAGAGAACACCTTTAGATATGCAAATTCATGACACCTTATTGTTTTGTAGGCATTTGTCTAATCCTTCTTGATGTTAATCAACCCACATGAATAGTACATCAAGGCACTGTCCATCTTTCAAAAGGAATTATAGGATAATAAAAGTAATGGTAAATGCCCCAAAAGTAAATACTTATACAGCTGCCTAACGAGTGATAACGAGCCCATTGAGAGCCCTGTGGAGGGCTTTACACAGGAAATCCAGAGAAAGAATATGCTATAAGTCAAACAAAGGGAAGCATCCTTAAAACTTCTACCAATAAATAAGTAATAAAGCATAAGTTAAGTGTTTCCTGAAAAATATGCAGGAGAAAGCTATACACAGTAGATATCAACACATAGGATATTCCAAGGATAGACCCATAAAAACTTAAATTCTGAAGAAAAACGTACTGCTTAGTCCATCAAGCAGTCACGAGGAAAATATCTTATTCATCAATTAACAAGCAAAGCATCCTACTAGTTGTATAAATTGGTCCTTCAATCTCAACTATTAAGGTTGCTAATCATCTATCATGTTATATGGTCAAGTGATTAACAGAAAAGGATTTCTCACAGATAGCTTGTGATTCTTAATGTTACACCACTCTGTTCTTTCAAGAATTCTTTCCCAGATGGAAAAACAACCCATCAATACCATAGCCTCTTCTAAACACAAGGAATTACAAGCATCGGGGTGGAATTAAAAACCATTAGAAGCTTTTAAATACAGTTAATCAGTCTTGGTCATGGCATTTCCCTTCCTCGTTAGCTCCCTAGAATCATGCAGGGCAGTCAAATCTAGGAAGCAGTAGGAAGCAGCAATCTTGCATCTCCTTCGCAGTCCCAGCTGTCTACCAAATTGCCAACATGTGCAACTAATGATGCAGTAATTCCTTTCCTAGTTTCAAGTGCTGCAAGACATTCATTTATTGGTAGGAGTGCAAGTGAGTGTATTGTTGTTCCGGTAAGACACCTTGAACATTACCTGCAACAAGATCCGCACAAGCTCTGTACTTCCAAAACGAGAAGCTTCAAGGAAACATTGATTAACATTGTCAGCACCACCTTCAACCAACATACCCAGCAATCCTTGTATTGCAGTAGCAGATATTCCAGATGCCCAGCCAGGATCGAAAGAACTGGAAAATAGAGTAAGAGGGAAACATGCTGCATCAAATGCCTCAGTAAAATCCTTCCCTGTAAGTTGATTGCCAGCAAGATCTAGAAATGTCTTGAATGCAGATAACTGGAGTTGAATCTCTACATCTGAGTTATGACTCACTCTATCCCTCTTCCCCTCACAACGGGAGTGGAAACCTATACATTTTAGAGCCCATTCAGTAAACTTTTGAACCTTGGCACCAGCTTCTGCCTTCAAGACCTCATCCCCATTGCACTCTTGCAGACGCTCATGCAACCTGGTTAGATATAATAGGCAACAAAGAAATTACTCAATAGCATTCCGAGAAACCAAATTAGAGTCATCCTATAAACAATCTGCTACTGCAGCCATTCATTTTTCTTCTTTTATTAACACATTTAAGTGCAGAGAGAGCAAATATGTAATATCATGAAATTTGGATAATCAATGGTAACTTCTGATCCTCTGCACTCCTGATTGGTATCTCATACCAGAGGCTTCTCAAGCATTGATCTGACTTATAAGGACTGATCAAAGAATAGATAAATTCACACCTCAAGAAGTAAAAATATTTTTAAAACATGCAAGTAGCATTTAAATCATATAAATGTTGAAATCTAGTATCACAGTTTGAGGAAAACCAAATTATTGTTTTTGCTTCATCAAACGTAACTCAAAACTAAGGGAGGACAAAAACAATATCAACAAAGAGAAAAACAAGGATGTATGAGCAGATAAGCACACATAGCAAAAATACAGTTAATGAACACATAGAAGCAGCAACACTGCAACTGGTGAACTAATAGGGGCATCCAAAGACGAACCTTACACCTTATGAGGATAAAAGAAATATATTATCTCCAAATATTCTGTTCCATATATGTGAAAAAAAAACATTTTTAAACCATAAGGAAAATTTTTCTGCAAAAATAGTTATCCCATGACCTCTGTTTCTACAAACAAATTAAAAGAACCAAGCGCTTCTTCTATCTCTCACTAATGACTAATTTATATTTTAGCTACATAAAATGCTCCAATTACAAACACGAATCAAGAACGATCACCAATCACCAAAAGATACTTCACAACAATTAGTTATGAGGAAACCTAACAGCCAAATTGAAGATAATATCAGTGACTGACATTAATATAGATATCAACGGTTTCATCCAATTTACCTTGTTACAAACTGGAAACAAATAAATCAAAGAAAAGTATTTAAGAGGGCAAAATCCAAAAGGAGCGTCTCTCAATAGACAGGAGGAAAAGCACAAAAAGTACAAGAGCATGTCTATGAGCATCAGAAGCTTGTAATCGTCAGAAGTTGACAAGTTTGAAAACAAAAGTGCAACTAGTGTTTAATGTTTTTATAGTTTCACAGACTAAATGTCAAGACATATGGAGAATTCGCCAATTCAAGTAGGTGCCTGATTTGAAGAAGTGTCAAATGTGTGGAAAAAATCAACCACAAAAAAGCATCACCAAAAAGGGTAACTGTTGTAATCCCAAGTGCCAATGCATATAGTTAAGAATGAGTAAAAGAGAAAATATCAATAAAGTAGTAACAGACAACGATCACGTCAAATACTTATTAGTAAACTGCTCAATTTGGTTGTACAAATACAAGCAATAATTACGACATCAAACTGAAAATTCACAAGGATATGTTACAGCTACCCAAGCACGCCCTAACTTTGCATGCATCCATATAAACACGTGCAGGCTTTACACAAATATTCACATGTTTCGACAGGCATACTCATGCTTTTGAAGGAAAGCAACTTAAAGAAGACAAAGCATCTAGATCCATCTAATCTTGAGATTGCGATTTTTTTTTTCCGTTTCCCTTTCTTGCAATGACATACCTTTGGGCCATTACTGTCACTGTGTCTGAAAGACTCATTGTTCGACTCTGGCACGCTGAAACACACGAGGCAAGAAAGGAAGTCCTAAGTGCAGCTCTAGTGAAGTCATAAGCACCATTGGCGACAATCTTCTTAATCAATCCAGTGATTCCATGAAGCTCTTGATGTGTACTCAAAAACCAGATAGAGTCCAGTGTGATGCACAAGGCATCATTAAGGGTCTGTCTATCTGCCAAAAGTATTAAGCTTTCAGCAAAATCCCAATCATGGGAACTCACTGCACCTTGAAACAGTCGACCTAGCTCAATCCTGTCTTGTCTACTGAGCCTCTTCTCATGGCCGGCATTATCCTTCTTCCCAATGCCAGTCTCTACCCCAACCAGTTGCGATTTAAGCTTCTTGGTACTACAATTACAAACATCAGATCTTCTTGATTCTTCACTTATAAAATGTGCTTCTCTTGAAAATACATCACTTCCCTCACCTTTTTCAGGAGTAAAACACTGATCCACGTTACTTGCATTTCCAATTTCATTTTCTTCCGTTTCCATTTCCGCAGAGAAAGATTCTTCAGCATTTATCTCTTTCCCCATATGCATACCCGCATCATCTAAAAGTGCCATATCATTTTCCATTCTTCCTCACTCCTCAACCACACCACTTAACCAAACCAAAAGTACTCTAATCAAGCAGCACTAGAACAAGGATACATGGTTTCAAAAAGCCACAACTGAAAGCACCTTTTGCTGTAAATACTGATAATTTTCTCCACCAAAACCTCAACTCCTATAAACAAGTTCTTTATGTCTAAATATAAGCCACACAACCTTCTCCAATCCAGATAACAAGCAAAACAGCAATGATGGATATAAAGGAGAACAAGAGCAGCCGATAAAAACTCTTTATATCAAGGATATTTTAGGTGCAGAACCAAAATTTGCATCTCGGCCTCGTCAAAGATCATAGAAATAATCCGAAAAAAGCCACGAACAGCCGAAACGCAAACCCAATTGTCACCCAGAAACGAAACCCTAGAAAGCAGAAACCTTTTCGTCACCAATCAACCAAAAAGTATCTAGAGCCAAATCATAAAACAAAAAAACCCATTTGCATCAAGACTCAAGTGTTGCAAGTGATGGACATATAACCATGTAGCTAATTCAGATAAATTGAAAAAAAAAAACAACTAAAATGAAGAAAAACACATCTTTTTTAAGGAAATGAACTACCAAAACTGTGTGTCCAGTAAAGGGTGATGATAGAGGCGTTCGTAAAGCGAGAAAAGAAAGGAAAGAGAGAGAGCAAAAGAAAGAAAGAATCTAGGGACAGAGCAGATACAGTAATTAGCAACCAAAAAAAAAAAAGAGAGAAGACAAAAGGAAGAGAGAGAAAGAGAGAGGGCAAACGTCAATTGTAATAAATTGAGAAGTATGGTAAAGAGAGAAACCCTCTGCCTCTTCTATACTATTATCAGTTTATGTTCATATGATCTTAAGTGGTTCTCATTTTCTACGTGTAATCTGATGTAACTCAATAAAAAATAACCATATCTATGAATTAATTTATAGTTAAGCAAAAACTTCATTCCGAGACAATTGAATTGCTCGGAAGAAGAGTGTCATTAATTATACGTAATTTTTTTTATATTTTTACTACTTAAAAATTATTTCAATGGTTCAAATTTATAATTTTCAAATCAATAAATAACTTTATCTATTGTTCAAAGGTTCATTTTCAATTTCAATAAAAATGAGAGATGTTAAGATCTTATCTAATAAATAAATTTTTATTTAAACAATTTATTGAAAATATGCTATATAAAGTAATAAATTTAAAATTAGCAATTAATGAGTTATTTACTAAAAGAAAACTAAATAATAATAATAATAAATGGAGAGACTAAAAGAGGGCTCCTTGTGGGCACCAGATATGGGGCCTCCTTTTTGAAGAATTGAGTGAGATTAAGCTATAATTTATTCCTCTAT
Source organism: Erythroxylum flavicans (assembly GCA_027576715.1). NCBI lineage: Eukaryota > Viridiplantae > Streptophyta > Magnoliopsida > Malpighiales > Erythroxylaceae > Erythroxylum > Erythroxylum flavicans. The sequence goes on from JANZXP010000006.1 coordinate 28,947,727, forward strand.
TCTTCTGTGGAATCGAGATATGGGGGTAATTGAAGTGGGTGATTCCAACTTTTGAGTGCTAAGGGATCAAGTGAGAAGAGAGGAGAAGAAGGCAACTTTACTTTCAAGTGACTGAAATCAGAACTCTTGGGCACATGACTAAAAAATGAGAATAGTGAGGAAGTGGGGCCCATGCTCACCTCATGTATTGTTACAAATCATTACATATACGCATACAATACACACTCCTCTGTTCTGTCCGATTCTCCTCCTCTGATCCTGTTTATTAATTGTTTTTGGTTACAACACAAATCCATTCATTCGACACCCGTGTCCACCTAAAGACAGAACAATTAAAAGATTGCATTAAATTAATATTTCTGAATTTACATAAGTGTCCAATTAACTCTGTGTAACATTACGTACGGCGTTGTCGTTTTTAAGCAAAAATACATCTTGTCCTTTTTGTTCGATAGGGTAGGAAATAATTTTTCATGTATGCGGTGGCCAATCGAACATAGGAAAGCTATTTAAGGGCGGTGCACATGGCCCTCTCAAGAACTTGGGCTCCCTTGTATTATTCATCGGCTGCCCTCTTAGGTCTTGTTTCATTGAGTAGTTAATAATGAAATGAGATAGAATGTAACACATTTTTATTATTTAGTTGAGAATTTTATAATAGAATCAAACAGAATAAGATGGAAGTAGAAAGTTTCATATTACGTTACGTTTCATTCCATCTTAAACAGTAAAAATAAGAAATTTTCGATTTAAAGGTTTAAAATGGAACATAAACTAATAAATACATACTACTTAATTTATCCTCGATAGTTTTTCTTAATATTAATTATTTCTTTTAATCCTAACATCCTTTTTCGCAAACTCATTTATTACGGTTTACAAGCTTATTATCCTCAATAATTTTTTATATTATTAATAAAAATTGTATAAAATTAATAAAAATAATAAACTTTTTATTAATGAAAAATAGAAAATTTATAAAAATTGTTCTTTAATTGTTTATATATATAGTTATATAAATAGAAATATAAATCACATATAATAGAATAAAATTTATTAAATAATTAATAATAATATTTTATATAATTAATAATAAATTGTATATAATTAATAATAAAACTTTTATTATTTTAAAATAGAAAATATATAAAAAATTATTTCTCACGGTTGTGACTTGAACAACTGTGACTTTTTAATTGGACATGATTTGTGTTTTAAAATTATAGCGTTAAACTTCTTGCAACAACCATGTTAATATCAGGAGTATAGTAGTCATTTAGTATACATTACATTTCATTCAATCCATCTTCCAAACAACGTTTCATTACATTATATTATGAACCCTTCCATCTCTCCCAAACAACTTTTCACTATATTACATTCCATTCCATTATAAACTGCTCCTTTTCGTTCTGTTCTATTACATTCTATTCTATTAATTAACATCCAACCAAACAGGCCCTAAAATAGTCTCCATGATAATGATATAAAAGGTTTAAATCCTACATGATCGGAATTTATTATATAAGGTATGACAATTACTATTATATTTATGTTAAGTACCTTGATGATGGATTATTTACTTTTCTGCTACTATATGTGGATTATAAGTTAATTGCTAAAAATAGTTTGCATGATGTGAATGAACTAAAAACCTTGTTGGAAAATGAATTTGAGATAAAATAGGGGCTATCACAAAAATACTAGGAATGAAGTTTCAGAGGAATAAAAGCTCTACAAAACTGAGGTTATTTTAATCCAATTATATTGAGAAGGTGTTGGACAACTTTAGAACGAGTAAAGTTAAACCAGTAAGCATTTCATTGGTAAATTACTTAAAGCTTCCCTAAAATAGTACCCAACACTACAAGAAAATTAGTAATTAGAGATAGAAAATTACCGACGGAAACTAAATCATAGTGCAAAAATAGATAAAAAGAACTATAATATTTACAAGGTCTTATATCCTAGCGCTATTAGATGTTTAATACATATGCAATAATTTGTATAAGGACAAATTATGCTTATATTATTGGTCAGGTTAGTAAGTACATACTAAAACCTAGAAGTCAATATTATAGAGTGATCGAATAAATATCAAGTAGTTAAGGGGTACATCAAACCATAAGGTTGTGTTTAATAGTTAGCAAGGTGATCTTTAGAATGTGGGATATATAAATTCAAATTATACAAGAGATTTGGACAACACGAAACCTATTATAAGGCTCTCTAATAAGGGACAAGGTCAATGACTCAATTAAATTTCTCTAAAGGAAGGTGGGACTTGATATCAACATAGAAACATATAAATTGTTTTGAAAAGAAATTACATACTTCACTTCCTTCAACAAAAGCATTGTCTTTTAATACATCAAAAAAATGCTTTCAAATATGTATTTACTCTTGAAAGGAGCCTATTGATTATAAAGCAATGTTACAATCTATGGTTGCATTATCTATAACTAAAAAAAAGTACATGACAATGGTTGAGGTTACTAAGGAAGCATTATAACTTACAAGACTAGTGAAGGATAGTCATTGATCTAGATAGAGATCAAATACATTACGATAGTCAAAGTGTCATTTATTTGGAAAAGGTTAATTGTATCTTACAAGGATTAAGTATGTAGATGTAAGGTCTCAATGATTAGGGAGTTAATTATGACTGAAAAAATTTTGTTAGAAAAGTTCAAACTTTAGAGAATATAACCAAAATGTTGACAAAATCAGTTACCTTGGAGAAGTTTAAGCATTGCTTAAACTTGTTTAATGTCTATGTGTTAGACATGGATCTAGTCCAACCTATGAAGAGTATATTTGTTAAGGTGGAGATTGTTGTATATGACTTGTATATATGAACATGCAATCTTGGAGTTTCAGGAAGGAAATATGCATTTCGTCAAAGCCTTTAAGTGAACAAGGACTGGGACACAAATGGACATCTTCATTCTATACATTATAGATGAAGACATGAACTAAAGACATGAACATGTTGATTTGGTAGAGGTGTTCTTAAAGGAAGATATGTTCTAAGAGACGATTAGGTCATAAATTGCATCTTGTGCATAGAAAAGGTAGTAAGATCCATGACCTAAGGCACAATCATGTCTAAATATATAAAGAAGTAGGAGGATTCATAGTCTGAGACATAGATGTATCAGAGCTTGCATCATGTTCTAGCAAAAAATATAAGATCCACATCTTAGGGTATGATCGTGTCTCAAGTTGTGTTCATGATAATCACCTTTATCTAAAAAACATTTTGGTATATTTACAACTTTAAAATGATTAAAATAAAAATAAATCAAGAAGTTATAACTAGAGTGGAAAGCTTCCATCTCTCTCTTTGGTGACCTTTCCAAATTACTACTTTGTTCCTTCTTCCACTTGGTTTTGTTCCTTGATTTTCCTTCTTTTTGCCTTTTATTTTTCCTTTTATTTTACTTGTTTGGCCTCAACCTTTCCATCTACTATTCCTTTCTTTTTATCTTAGTGTTGATTCTTAATTATTATTATATTCTTCTTTCTTTTCTCTATACTACTTTTTATTCCTTTAGATTCTCCTCAGTTTCTCGTCTTACTGTTTAGCTCTTTAGCTTCTCTTCGTTTCCTCCTTTAATGCTCCTCTTCTACTCCTATTTTTTAGGTCTTTACCCAACTCCTTCCTAATTCTTTGGTGCTTCCTTCCTTTAGTTTGGCTCAAAGGTATTAGGATTTTTCTACGCCATTTTTTGTTCTTACCCTACTTCTTATTATCGTTTTTGGAACAGTATTTTAAAATCCCTTCTCTTTAATGTCTGAAAATTTTCCCTTTTTAGCTATATGGCCTTATTCACTACTGAACCTAGTTAGGCTCCCAATCTATTAGACATTTTCCTCCTCTTCCTTCAACAAATCACATTCCCTTTTTTTCATGTTTGTCTTTATAACTTTAGAGCCTAACTGACTCTCTTTATGGAAAAGATTCATCTCTCCCATTTAATGAGTCTAGTCTTTTTCCACCTTTTCCACCTCATAGCTTTCCTGCTTCCTCCTCCCAAACAATGTTAGCCTTGCCAACTCCTAAGTCAAACAACCTCCCTTTTGCCTTATCTCTTTAAGCTTTAACGTAACTCTTAATTGGAAATAAGATCTAGGGGAATCTTCAAAAATTTCCTTCATTTCCACCCTCCAACTAAGAAAGATACATCATAATTATACATCATTGGAAATACTAAAGGAAGGTGTCAAAACCTAGTATTTTACTATTATGTGATTTTTTTAAGAAGAGGCTTACCGTGCCAGTCATTAAACAATAGGCCTTTAAACACTGGAAAAATAAAGGATTGGAAGAAGTTCCCTTTAATGAGAATTATTTTTTTCAAGTTCTCCTTAATTTTTGGAGGTCAGGAAGTCTTAGAAGTAGGCCCGTTTCATTTTAATAGTATGTTAATCTTCCTTTAGTTGTGGAAACCATGTGTTAGTCTAGAAAATGTTACACAAAAAAATGAAAAAGTGTTTTAATTTGGATTAATTTTTACCAAATTCCCTTTGAATACTATTCAACTAAAGGCTTAAATCTCTGAGCTAGCTATATGACTAAGCCAATTTGCATGGATGAAGCTACAATATCTAGAAGTAGGATAGCTTATGTGAGGTTATGTGTAAGTGTTAATTTGGCAAAAGAACTTCCTAAAGAGATATCTATATGTAGGTTAGGAGAAGATGAATCCTTAGTAAAAGATTCCATCAGAATTTCATATTAATGGAGTTATAACATTAATCAGTTAGAAAAAAAAAGGAACTAATAGGCAGAACTTTCATAAAAGTAAATTATATTGAGAAATTGAGATTGAATAATCCGGAGACTTCTTAGCAAAGCATTGCTCTATAATTAGATAAGCCCCTTAATGTTGAATTTCCTCCACATCCTTACCCTATGGAATCAAGCTCTGATAAGCAAGTGTCTCAGACCATTCTTACTAACCCTATTCCAATCATTAAAGAGTAAGAGAAACGGAAGAAGCTAGTCATCACTAGGCCAATACCTAGCTCCTCAATAGAGATCAATGCATCAATGGACGTAAGTTCAAATGGTATTCAACCTGGTACATGTAATATTGCAGTGTAGGGATTCACGCTAGTTAGAAGAAAAGATCTAGCCACAAGGCCAAGGTGAGAGCTACGACTCCCTCATAATGATCTATATCAATTATGGCTTAGAATACTAGGGGCCTGACTTACCTTAAAAGATAACATATAGTTTAAGATTATGTAAACTCAATAAAGCCTATTATATGTGGCTTTTTAGAGACTAAGTTGAAGAAAGAAAAGTTTGAATATCTTTAGTTTTTCAAGAAGATCTAGATGATCCTAGAAAATCATGAGATTCACCATTATGGAATAATTATGGTTTCTTTTAATCTGAGTAAGAATAATGTTCTAAGAACTTGCAAGCAAATCAATGTATCCATTTACATACTAAGAAGCAAGGAGCTAGTAAACTATAGATTTTTTTCATCTATGCCTCAAAATTTGAATTCCATATATCTTCATTATAGAATGATCTCATTGCTTTCTACAGTTCAATAAGGATTTGGTTGATTTTAATAGCATCATCTTTCCTTCAAAAGTTGATAGTGACAATTGCAATAACATTTCTTACAATGATCTCAGTTTATGTCTCTCCCAAATTAAAGTTACTAACCTCAAACATAAAGGAAGTTTTTATACATGGAACAAAAGGTAGGAGGGGGATTGATTTTTTTAGAAAAAAGCTGGATAAGGTTTTGGTATATGATAAGTAGCTCAAGAAATTTCCAAGCAACAAGGCTATATTTAATTATAGTCTTTGTTCAGATCATTCACCAATTGAGATTTATGATTTAACATTGAATCAAAGGAGGTTCATCCTTTTATGTTCTTTAATTAGTTATGAAATACATATGGATTCTAGGATGTAGTCATGAGGGGTTTATATCAAGATATACCAGGGTTTGAATCATATAAGTTTTACAATAAGCTTATAGGTATTAAAATGGAACTTAAAAGACTTAGCTCAAGGCTTTACACCAACAAATATTTAGAACTTAATAGGGCCAATGAGATACTTTAGCAAAAGCAAAATGGTCTCTATAATTCACCAGCAAATATTTAGTGTTTAAGCAATAAAGAAAGGGCCTTAAAATATTATTCAAAAGTTTTAGAAGATTATTGCTCTTTTTTAAAATAAAAATCAAGAATCTTTGACTTAAGGAGGGGGCTATAACTCCAAATTCTTCCACATATCCCTCATAACTAGAAGGAACTCTAAAAGAATCTAATCCTTATTAAGTGATGATAGAAGAAGGCTTATCAATCAAGTTGAACTATTGGTTCTCACTTTAGAACAATTTTAGAATTCATTAGAATCCCTAGGACAAAGTTTCTCCTCAGTTTTAATGTTGAGCTTATTTATCCCTATACTTATTACTAGTTAACAATTTGAGTTGCTAATTAGGCCTTTCACTGTAGAGGATAGTAAGAGGGTAATAATTTACTCTTAATCCTTATAAGGCTTGTGGGCCAAATGGCTTTAATGCATACTTATATCAAAAAATCATTTAAATCGTATATCTGTAAGTTAGTAATGGAATTCTTCACTAATGCAAACATGTTGACAGTTTGTAATAAAACTTATATGTGTTTGGTTCTTAAGTTAATAACCCTGTAGCACTAAGAGAATTCAGGCTTATTGCTGATATATTTTATGAGGTTATCTCAAAGCATTTGACTTTAAGACTGGAGCTTGTATTGCCTTCCTTTATCAATCCCTCATACGCTTCTTTTTGTGATGATAAAAATATTGGTGATAATATACTTCTTGCTCAAGAATTCTCACAAGAAGGGATCGAGGAAACACTATGTAATGAAGATAGATCTACATGTGGCTTTTGACTTTATAGACTGGTACTTAACTCACTTAAGGCTTTTGGATTTCCATATACCTTTTTTAAATGGATTAGTTAATGCATTACCATTCCATCTTACAACATCCTTATCAATGGCGAGCCCACAAAAATAATCAAGGAAGCTAGAGGGATTAGACAAGGAAATCATTGTTCTCCACATTTGTTCACCATCTTCATTGAGGTGCTTTCTAGACTTATTCATCATAACGTAAACTTGAAGAGTAACTTCAAACAATCTGTTAGATTTGAGCATCAACAAGGAGAAAAGCTTCATAATGGTTTAATGTAACACCCCCTTACCGTAGGGTACGCACCGGGACGCCTGTAGGTCATTCCGGTGCATATCCTATGATAAGGGAGCACTACGTGCAATCACTACAGTTACTCCACATGGCATCACAACAATTTGAATAATAAAACATTAATGTAAACCACAAGATTTTTAAAATCAAACTCTTCCTCTTTTC
>JANZXP010000006.1:28955222-28965889 GCA_027576715.1 Erythroxylum flavicans
CAATGACATAAGTCATGAAATCTCAAAGTCATTTATAAAAATTTTCACTGCCATTTGACTCTGAATTCTACTGCTATTTGTCAATTGTCTTGCCACTTGGTATTTTTCCTAGTCCGGAAACGACCTCGAAAAATTTCCAAAAAATTTCTAAAATTTTCTAAAAATCAGAAAACCACTATAACCCTCTCCAATACAATTTTCATTCACACTAAGCATATTTTTCATAAATCGCATTTATTTACAATTATACCAGGAAAATGTCATGAATGCATGTACAGTCATTTACATGTGCAAAATTCACTATTCATGTGAATATATGAATGCATGAACATAACAATACAAGGTTAAACACTCCTAATCCGTTCTAAATTACTATTTTACCCTTCCCCTAGGTAAGGGGATGTTACATTTAATCTAATACTAAAATGAGTTCTTAGGAACTAGTTGATATTTTAGACTTGAGTGTTAAACCTCCTCGCTTTTTGCATCTTGGCGTACCAATCACTTATAAAGAAATCACTTGCATTGAATGGTAGCCTCTCTTTGATCCGTTAAGGAGAAGATTGGGCCATTAAAGCAACAAATGCCCTACTTTTATTGGCAGATTACAACTTATAATTTCATTACTAGGAAACATGTATATTTAGTGTTCCTCCCACCTTTTCCTTCCTAAGAAATTGTATAGAAGTTTTTTAAGAACTTCGTTTAGTCAGGGGATGGATATAAGAAAGTTTATGATAATGTTAGCTAGAAAAATATCAGTTTTCCTGAAGAAGGGGGTGGGGATGGAGTTATTCACTCAATGTAGGTGGTTAATAAAGTTTTGTTAGCTAAAAGAGTTTAGAGAATACTTATTAAAAAAGAATCAGTATGGGTAAAATGATCTTATAGGCACTACTTATAAGAGAAAAACTTTTGGATCCTTAAACTTAACAGGGACACCTTATGAAGCATTTTACAAATTTTGTAATTAAGGGATAGCTTACAATCCTCAATTAAAGTCAAGATTTGTAATGGTGAGAGTACTTGGCTTTAGTTTGATAATGAAAGTGAATTAAACCCTCTTCGTCTTCATCCTAAATTCTAAAGATTGAGATCGATATATTTAGATAATGATAGAGTCAAAGTACTGGTGAATGAGAATTGATGAGAGTGTAATAGAAGTCGTATTCTTTTCATTAGAATCTTCCCTCCGTATCAACCCAATCAAGATCAAAATGACATGGCTACTTGGTTGAACCATCACTCTGTCATGTTTACTAATGAATGTTGCATATATCTCTTTAGAATTCATGCGAAAAAAGTAAGCCAATTTAAGTTAGTCTGGTGTAAGCATCAATTACCAAAGATATCCTTTATACTTTAGCTTGTACTTATGAACAAACTAAACACAATAGACAGGGTGAAAGGCTACCCATTACATATCCCAAAATCCTAGCTGCAAAATATGCTTGGAAGCCACAAAGACTATTGGTCATCTATTTTTTGAGTGCTCCAACTCCACTGTATTGTGGAAGGATATGCAGATCATGTGCGATCATTTTCTCCAAGTAAATAAATGGAATAAAATGGTTGAGTGGGTTGCAATACTCGCCAGCTTCGGGTGATTTTAACTTATTCAAAATAGCCTTTGATTGTACTAAATATGCTATATAATGGGAGAGGAACTCTAGAATCTTCAAGTATCAGCACTAAAATACCTCTACAACATTGCAATGCAACCTTAAGAGAATAAGAGAGCTATCCCCACATATGACAAGAAGATGGAAACTCTAAGCAACGGAGGCGTGTTACACCACTTTAAGTTGGCTCGACTTTGGATTAGTTGTAGGATATTTTGTTCTATTGTATAAGCTTTTAATAACCTATGATTTAGGATCAAGTAGCCAAGCATTTTTAAGTCTTATTTAAATTTGGAGTTTTTACCTTGATTAATATAATTCTTTAATTTCCAAAGAAAACTTTAAAAAAAATTAGAAATAACTAAAATTATTGTTAAATTAACTTGAATTTGATTAAAAAAAACTATTGAGTAAAACTATACATATACTAGTCAGAATTACATATAAATATATTGTTATAAATCTAATTTAGTATAATAATCAATATAATTATTTATTAAATTAGTCATTCTTTAATTCTTAGAGATGTAAAATTTACTTATAATATTGTTTTATTTCTTTAATTATTTTCCCAACAAAATTTTACATGACTGCTTTACTTATATTATTCACTGTGTCAGTTTTAAAGTTACTGGCTTCCTCCAAAGGATCTTTTACGTTTTAAAAGTCGTTAGAATTGAACGTTTGATGTGTATCACTAGTTTACCACTATCGTCCGAGCCCGAAGTCAACAAGTCATCATACTTCATTATTTTTTTAATAATTTTTATATTTTAATCTCACAACGCAGCACCAAACTAGCATTTAACTTGAACATCACAACATTTATATTCCTGTCGTTCTCTCTGGTGCTTGCTGTGAGGATCTTTGCTCTGTCTTTGTTCATCTTATATCTCGCGCGCTTCTCTTGCAGATCTCTCTGTTCAATTCTGCACCTTAATTCACACGCAAATCAGGTAGCTTTTACCAATTATTATGGTGATGCTTTTGCTGTGTCCTTCCCACTTAGTTGCCTTTTGCTTTTTGCTTGTTTCTTTTAATCTATGCTTCTGTTTGCGCTGTCCTATCCTATTGATCCTTGCGGGCATGCGATGTCTAAGCTCAATTCCTTCCGTGATTTTGCTGCTACTGTTCATTTCTCTCGAGGGTTTTTTATGGGGGTTTTTTTTCCGTTATGTCCTGTAGATTCGTGGTTTTCCTGTGTATGAATCTCAGCAAGATGTCTTCTTTTCCCTCCTTTCTGTTTCTTTTTCTTCGTGTGTACTATTCGTATTGCATTTGATTCTGGTTCAATTCCCTTTTGTAATTAACTCTTTTATGCAGTTGCTTGGATGCTAGTGAATTTGTACTTTTAGGTTGATTTCATTTTAGAATGAAGTTTAAATCTAATCTGGCCTTGTGTTATTCAAATACATTAATACAGCCAGCTCTGTTGTACTCTGTATTTTTCTTCCCCCTGAAACTCTTCTTAAGGAATGGAGTTTCTATGGGGCTTGATCAGAACAGTATTTTTGCTCGAATTTTTTTTTTATGGAACTTAGTTTTATTGCATTGCTCTGACTATTTGAAATATGTCCAGGAAGGATTTGCCATTAAGTCAGTCAGATAATTTTGTGGGTTCATCACGCTAAAACGCTCAAGTATCTTTTTTTTCTTGTTGTTTTAATTTTGCTTTGGAGGTTTGTGTTTTGGTATTAGCGACACAGGCCTTTTGCCACTATCTTTTACTGTGTAGTTTTATAAATTAATGTAATTCAAAAGTTTTTCATATTACTAACTATTTCTTTTTAACAAAAATTGGTAAAAGTGAAACTTTATTTACTATAAAAAATAAAATAAAATAATTATTTTATTAATTACCCAACTACAAGGACTGCTAAAGCTAAATTCAAATTATAAGGAGTTTTCAGGAAACTAAAAAGTCACAAAAGTTTTTGTGTAATCATTGCTAACAGTGAATGTTTTTTAATCACCTAAAATTCCCATTATACTTTTAACAGTTGATGGACTTTAATAAACAAAATGATAGGAATGAAATAGAAAAATAGGATATGGAGGAGGGCTAACTGAATTTAGAAAAGAAGTTGCCGAAGGTGGTTTTTTCCTAACTAGTTCAACCACTGAAATCAAATGCGAGTAAGCTGACTGAAATAGGAACTAGAAATAAATACAACTATTAAATGGGTTGTCAATTTCCTAAAAATCCTTTTCTTTAGGGGTGGAGTTTAAATATGAATAGAGCACATGTTTCTACTACATTTGGTCTCTTAGACCTATATGACATTGCAGCCATAGCAGTTGATATGCATGCAGCAATATTTGGCAAGTAAATGCAATGATTATTTCACTGGTTTAGTTTCCTGTCTGGATGTATCTTCACATTGTTGTCAGGTTGATTTTGGGAACTCTATTTCATTTCCCCCTTATTAGGGATTAGACCTCTTAGTTTAACAAAATTTTCCTCCTTTTGTTAATCAGCCCTCAATCTCTCTATTTTTGTGATTTTGTTGTGCATGTGGAATCGATTTTTACATATTTATAGTTGTAAAGTACATTATGTTGCTTATTGAATTTGGTAAATGCTTGTCATAATTTCTTTGGCATATGAAATCATTTCTGTTGATATTCTTGCTTCACTAATTTCAGTATTGGGTTCCAATTGTAGATGGCAACGCAGGAAACTGTTCCTGCTCCGGCTCCAGCTCCAGCTCTGGCTCCAGCCCCTCTTGCTCCCAGTGCTGAAGTCGTCGGAAATGCCTTTGTGGAGCAGTATTACCATATTCTTCACAAATCTCCACGATTGGTGCATAGGTTTTATCAAGATTCAAGTCTACTCAGTCGACCAGAAGCAGGTGGCGTTATGGAAACTGTGACGACCACCCAAGTAAGTATCAGAGTAGTTTGAATTTTAGACACATAAATTAATGTTAATATCATGAGATATTACAACTTTTCTTGTTCATTAAATATTTTACTGTGTTTGCTGTGTGAATCATGCAATGATTGTAAATGGAATATTTTAGGGTGTGATGGGTTGCCAACACCTGCAGTAATGTGGATGCAAATTCTTTGTGATGACGATGAGTAAATGGCACAAGAAGGTTGTTCAGTTAGTTCTGTAGCAAATCTAGACATGCATTTGTTATCTTGTTGCCATCATCCCTTTTGTGGAAGGATATTATTTTGTGAACCGATATCTTTATAATTTCTGTTGGATTTTATATCTCTATTATCTCTTATAGGATGCATTGCTCAGTGGGTTGTTAAATCTTTATGTGATATAGCGTGGAACACCCTTTTGAGTGTGAGAGGGATTTTGGTTATAGCAATGGGCTAGCTTAGAATTTATTGAGGAAGTTTATTTTAGAAATGAAGGCATTAGTCAATAACTTATGCTTCTGAGCTACTTTCAGAAGTTGAGAAGAATAAATTTTAGTATCTGGTGGGGTTCATGTACATGCTATCCATTTAGTTAAACTTTTTATGTTGTTTATTTGTAACACTTTTTTTTGTTGTTACTTGGTAATGTCTCAAAATTGTGAAACTGATTTCTTGATGAGCATAATACTTCATATGATACACTTCCTTTCAAGTGTGAGAGGCATTTTTGGCTATGGAGATGGGGTAGCCTAGATTTTATTGAGGAGTTTATCTTATAAATGAAGGGCATAGTCAATAATATATGCTTCTGAACTATTTTCAGAAGATGGGAAGAGTTAAATTTTGCGGGACCTAGTGGGGTTCCATACATACTATCCAATTATTTAAACTTTTTTATATTTCTTTTTTGTAACACTTATTTGTGTTGCTTAACCTCTGAAACTAGTAATGTGCTAAAAAATTTGAAACTGTTCTGCACATTACATTTCTTAACGAGCATAATTTTTCATACATCTGCACATCATTGGAGAGCATCCCATCATGTTGAATCTTTGCAGTACTGGCTGTTAACAGCTTTTTGATGGTTGTTAGTATGAAATCGATGATTTATGTAGCTAACTTGCTTTGAGTCATGGTCAATGATGCGGAATTTTTAGTGCTTGCATGGAAGGATTCTGCTAGTTGATGTTTGTAGGAAACTAATACATGGAAGGATTCTGCTAGTTGATGTTTGTAGGAAACTAACACGTTATGTATATTGTTCTGTGACTATAATTTTAAGGGTGTTGAGGATTGATACATCTCAACATGCAATCCTAGCCATCACAGTATGCTGCTGTGGGCTTGTTTTTGAAGTTTGGGCATTTCATTAGTCATTACAACTTTGAATTGAGAGTCCTGAATTACAGTGGGACATGAATGTAGGATGGCAGATTTTTTTTTTTTAAACTGTTGTTCATCTCGGAGCAGGCAATCAATGATAAGATTATTTCCTTGAATTATGAAGACTACACTGCTGAGATAAAAACTGCAGATGCTCAAGATTCTTACGGGAAAGGGGTGATTGTTCTTGTAACTGGTTGCTTGATTGGAAAGGACAATGTAAGAAAGAAATTCTCACAGAGCTTCTTTCTTGCTCCACAAGACAGAGGCTACTTTGTGTTGAATGATGTATTTAGGTTTATTGAGGAGACTGAAACATTGCAAAACAATTCTGCACTTGTTAATGGAATCCACAACACTGCTCCTTCCAGTTCCTGGACTCTGGAACAAGGTTGATATCACTATTTACAAACTAGATCATTAACTTCTTTCTTGTCCCCAACCTCTCCTTTTCCTGTTTCATATTTCACTGGGACATAAAAATGTTCTAATTGTTTTTTACGTTGCTCTGTAGAGCCTAGTCAGAGTTCAGATCATGCTATAGTAGATCAACCTCCTTACTTTGAGGAGGAAGATCCTAATAATGGTGCTGAAGTTTGTGATCCTTCTGATAAGGAAGAAGGATCAGTTACTGAAGAAGTGGTTATTGAGAACCCAATTGATTCAACTCAGAATATAATTGGTAGCAGTGTTGATGCAGTTTCGGCAACCTCAGAGGATGCTTCAAAAAAATCCTATGCTTCAATTGTAAGTTAATGCTCTTCAATTGCTAATATCCTTCTCCTACACTTGACTTGTTTATGGGCATTGCTAACCAGATTTTTGAACAGGTGAAAGTGATGAAAGGTAACAGACCATCTAATCCAGTGTATGTACCTACCAATAATGTCAGGCCATTACCTGCAAACTTTGAGCAGCAATTACTCAAATCCACAAAAGCTGCTTCTGAAACAGAGGCTTTGGCTCCAGCCAGTGGTAATGCAACTGAAAGTGGTGACATTCCTGAAGAAGGTGCATTTTCTTGACAAGTGATAGATTGTTGAACACTGATAAAATTAGACTGGATTTTCAATGTCCATGTCACATATTATACCTTGCTTCCAGTCTTGGATGATGTTGATTTTGTGATGCAAATATGTTTTTCCTTGTTATCCTTAAGGTTATGTCTTAGTTCTACCATCCCTACCAAGGGTTTGGTACTAGGTGGTGCTGAAATATTCTCTTATACAGAATCATGTTTTGGGTGTTTTTATGACAAGGGATGGAAAAGAATGTAAGCAGAATGTATGATGTTCTTATTCCCATTTTGGGCAAATTATGCTTGTTACAGCTGAAGGATACTCAATATATGTGCGCGATTTGCCTTTTAATGCAACGACTGCACAACTTGATGAGACATTTAAGAAATTTGGGCCAATTAAGCATGACGGTATCCAAGTCAGAAGTAGTAAGGTCCAATATGCATATCATTGTGTTTTTCACTTCACCTAATCGTTTACTTATTTGAACTTATTTAAATTTCTTGTTATCTGCAGCAAGGATACTGTTTTGGGTTTGTTGAATTCGCATCATTAAGTTCCATGCATAGTGCACTTGAGGTACTACCCCATGCCCTTACATTACACTTGTTAATGCTTGTTTTGTTCATGTCTTGTTTTAACATTCTCATTGTTCTATAGATAAGAGAATTGCCTCTTCTTGTTGATTGGTACCTGGATTCATCAACCAATTGCCTTAATGGAGTTCTATATTATTCTTGGAAATGCAATCTTGCTCCTGCATACTTGGGAAACTGAACCTTTCACAGTAAATTAATTGAGCTGTAGCTTTATTATTTGTAGAGAATCATTGACTATGAATTTGGAATCTAATTCTTGGAATGGGTAAAACGGGAAAAAAGAAAGAAATTCTGATCATGTTGTTGCTAGGTTATTCCCATTTAAGATCAACATCAAAGTTCAATTTTTTTGGTCTATTAGTCATCTCAAACGGAAGGAAAGCTTGCTTTATTTGACCACATCATATGGACCCTAAAAAAGAAAACTCCTGGACAATGACGTTGAATTTATATGAGAATATGTATGTAAAACTCTGCCACTGGTTAGATATTTTGAATTGTACACACTCGGACCTTCAATGTCTATATTACTTGATTTAATTTGTGATTGATAACTATCAAAATTTAGGGTTTAAGTTATCCTTTATTGACACTTATTAGGATATATATATATATACAAAGAGTACAACACAAATTAGGAAACTAATCTCCTAATCCCACTAAACTAGGAAGTTGACTTTATTTTAAAATCCCTTATCTTTGGGATCCTAACAATGCATATCCTATTCACGATATTTATTTAAAACAGTATCTATATCTATTATTACAAATTCTCACACTCTTCCTTAAGCTGGTGAATAGGAATTTTCCATTCCCGGCTTGGATACAATATGCTCAAATATTGAGCTACTCAATCCTTTAGTGAGAATATCAGCAAGTTGCCCCCTGTGTTGACACATACGGAGTGCATATCAAACCATTGTCTAACTTCTCCTTGATGAAATGTCTATCCACCTCGATGTGCTTTGTCCTATCATGTAGAACTGGGTTGTGGGCTATGCTTATTGCTGATTTATTATCACTGCAAAGTCTCATAGGACCATCCCACTTAATCTTTAAGTCTTCTAGAATGATTTTCAGCCAAAGCAATTCACATATACCTTGTGCCATAGCATGAAATTCTGCATCTACACTAGATCGTGCTACTACCCCTTGTTTCTTACTTCTCCATGTGACCAAATTCCCTCCAAGAAAGGCACAGTACCCTGATGTAGATCTCCTATCAACTACCGATCCTGCATAGTCAGCATCAGCATATGCTTCAAGTGTCGTACTTCCATTTCTTTTAAACAAAATCCCTCTTCCTGGTGTTCCTTTAAGGTATTGCAACATTCTATGTGCTGCTTGCAAGTGGACTTGTTTAGGATCATGCATAAACTGACTTACCATGCTTATGACGTAGGCTATATCAGGTCTGGTGTGAGCCAAATAGATGAGTCGTCCTACAAGTTGTCGATACATTTCCCTATTGACTGGAACATCTTCATCTGCTTTTCCCATCTTAAGATTCGGCTCCATGGGTGTATTTGTAGGTGTGCACGCAACTTTACTTGTCTCGTTCAGTAAATCAGTAACATACTTCTGTTGGGATATAAAAATTCCTTTTCTGGAGTGTGCTACCTCAATTCCCAGAAAATACTTTAACCTTCCCAAAGTCTTACTCTCAAACTCCTTAGCTAAACAATTACTCAAGATCCGCTGCACTCCGAAACTCGTAGTGGTTTGCACTTTCGAGCCTTGTTTCAACGCCACTTTTTTCGATATGAAGTTGTGACTTGCCCCACTGTCAATCAAGACCAGAACAAGAGTTCCATCAATCTTTCCCCAAAGCTTCATAGTCTTGGGTTGTGTCCATCCATCGACAGAAAATTGTGAAAGTTCCATCCAGTCACACTAAACTTCTTCATCGACCTCCTTTGACATTTCGTGTGTGTCCAGACGTTCTTCTACCTTTGAAACCACATCTTCATCTTCTCCTAAAATAGTCACTCTTAAACTTTTCTCCGAACATTTATGTCCTGGACCAAAAGGCAATCCACAACGAAAACACCTCCCTTCCTTCTTCCTCTTTAAAAATTCTGGGTAGGGGAGCTGCCTGGTCCCGCGGTTGTTGTGCGATTTGTGTTCCCATGAGTCCCATTCTGAGAATTAGACCCCACCGATGATCCACTACGGTTAGGATTGTAGCTTTTCCGCTCCATTCCATCTATGACCTTTCCCGAATCATTACTTGCTATCCCGCTAACAGACGCTCCAATGGTCGTTATTCCTTGAACTTTGGAAACTATATTACCGCGTATCTTTACGCGATTCGTAAAATTGCCAGTACTGGACGAATTTCCTTCATAAATCACCTACAATTCATCCTCAATATCGCGAGCAATTTCCATGGCTCGTAAGACTGCAGTGGGTCGCATTGATCGGACCCGACACCTCACTTCTGGTTTGAGACCACCCAAAAAGTATCCTAATAGCTGCTCCTCCAAAGCCTCGGGTATTTGTGCCACCAACATTTCGAACGCCTGCAAATATTCCTCCACTGAACCAACTTGTTGCATGGAAGTTAGTCTTTGGTAAACGTTTCCTTGACTGCCTTCTCCGAAACGTTGCAGCAGAGTGGGAATCAGCGTGTTCCATGTTAACGTCGGACTCTTCTTGCGCAAGAAGCGGAACCAATGCACCGCAACCCCCTCCATGCTGATGAAGGTTAGTCACATCTTTTCTTCTTCCTTGACGCGTTGGACCTAAAAAAATTTCTCCTCTCGGGCCACCCAACCCAACGGATCTATTCCGTCGAAAATGGGTAGTTCGATTTTCTTGACCCAAGAATGACTATCGTTGTTCTTCTCGCCGTCAACATCATCCTCTTTGCTGGCCTCCAAGGAAGCTTTGTCACTCGACCCTTCTCGTTGCTTCAAGTGAGTCAAGATGGCCTCCAAATGACCCATGCCGTTCTTAACTCCCGTCAAGTCTGCAACTTGCTCCCCTATGGTTTTCTCGATTCTGGCAACAGAGTCTTCCAACTTCCCTACTCGTACCTCCATCGATCCAGCAGGTTGGACCAAATTGTTAGGTAACTATGTAAGTTAATAAGCGTTAGTGTGAAACGACTCTAAGTAGAGAGCAGTAGCTCTGTATTATTTAGAAACAAGAAGGCAGAACCT
>JANZXP010000006.1:28965989-28988608 GCA_027576715.1 Erythroxylum flavicans
TTTTTGTGACTTCAATAATTTCGATAATAATTTGGAAACTATTGTGGATATTGTCTATGATATGAGTTGCATGTATGACAATATTATTAGATGTTTAAATTTTGAATATTATAAATGATGTTGGATATTAAGGATATTTATAAATTTTTTACATATTATTTTAAATTTTATTCATCTCATTTATTATCATAATATTATGAATGATGTTGCATGTTAAGGATATTTATAAGTTTTTTTAATTTTTCTTGGAAAATAAAAATAAATTTGAAAATGTATTCAAAATAAAAGAAAAATCCGTTCCTAAATCAGTTCCGAACAAAAGAATTATGTCCCTAAATCCGTCCCAAAATGGGCTGAAACAAACCACATGTCCATCCCTAATTTCGTCCCTCATTCCGTCCCTAATTCCGTCCCACATTCCGTTTCCAATGCTCCGATATTTCGGTCCCTAAATCCGTTCCAAGCAACAGACGAACGGAAATTTCCGTCTCAAACTTGTTGTCGGCTCAACGAGATTTTCCTTCTCAAAATCCGTTGGTAACTCCATTCCGTACCAATATTGGGACGGAAATTTCCGTCCCAAAACAAATACAATAATTCGATTGGGACCGATATTGCGAACGGTATTTGGGACAGATTTTTCGATTCTTGTGTTTTAAGGACGGATTAATTTCTGTCCCTAAGATTTGCGACCAACCAAATACCGACCGATAATTTTCGGTCCGAAAATCTATCCCTGATTGAGTTTGGAACCGAAATTGGGACAAATTAGGCGCTTTTTTCCCGTTCCTAAATGTTGTTTTTCTTGTTGTGTAAGATTGAAGCAAATAGCAGCTTTGGTAATTTAACAAGTTTGTTTTACGATTGAGGATTTAAGAGGTAAGTATCTTCCTATATATTTTGTTTGTTATCTTGAAATTTTCTCCTAATTCCTATGGCATATAAAGTTAGTATTTCTTTTTTATTAAGAGTCTTTCGTTAATGGAAAAATGATATATGTCCAATGCCAAATCGGCGCAATACCTAACAGATTTTTCTTATGAAAACACTGCTTAAGGAAGGTAAGAGAAAGGTTTTCATACACAAGTACTGTCTAAAGCAGCGATGAGAAGCTCATTTACGTAGTTATGGCAGGTCAGATTGAGACGTTAGTGGGTGAATTATAGCCAAATTCGTACAGATAGGCGAGGCGCAATTACTGGTGCGTAAAGAACCTCGAGTCCCCTTGAGATTCTCTCGATTCCAAGTATCTTGAATTCAAAGTTAAAAAGAAAAAGAAAAAGTTGACTTTGGTGTCATTACATGTAAGTGAGAAGTACCGTCTATATGAAGGATGGTACTGTTACACAATCCAAGCCTTAGATAAGCTAATGCAACTGAAGTACAACATCATAACAATTTAAAGAAAGGAAACCAGATATCTGAAATCTGAAGCAAACATATCCATATCCAGCTTTCTTTTCCCTTCTCCATATATATCATAAGCTTGTTGCCTTGTGGCAATCCTTGACTTGACACTATCACACATAAACTAGAAAGAAAATAAAATAAAAGGTAAGGAAAATGGAAAGGTGTAGTCTTCTGAAAATAGATTACATGGCCCTTACAGCTTGGAACCTGGGTTCCTTGGGAAGAAACTTCTGAATGGCATAGATCGACATGTAATCACCAAACACAAACTTTGGATAGGCTTCAACAATCTCTTGGTTATCTTTCTCCACAAGTTGTTGTGCAGGAGCTATGGTGGCCTTTAGAGACGGGTTATAGAATGAAGCGATTGATCTTCTGTTGCCATCTCTGGTAGCTAAAACCCTGTGCCATGTACTCTTGTATCTGCCATTGCTTAGGACCTCAATCTGATCACCGGTGTTGATCACTATGGTGTTATTCAGTGGCTGAACGTCAATCCATTGCCCATCTTTGAGGATTTGAAGGCCACCAACTCGGTCATCCTGGAAGAGTAAGATCACACCTCCAGCATCAGTATGTGCTCTAAGCCCATTAACAAGTTCGGGATGTGGGCATGGTGGATAATGACTGACTTTGGTTCCAAAGAAGGCACTGTCTTCTCCTCCATTATTGAATGCATTCTTTATGTATCCTTTTGGTAATCCCAAGTTCTCGTCCATTACTTCCATGAGTCTCTCAGCCAGTTTCTTAAGTTCAGCTCGGTATTCGGCCATGGTTTCCCTGCCAGCAGCATCAATAAGTTAGATTCCTTCCATACAAGTAGCCAAGTAAGAACGACTTTGACTGAACTTTCTTAATACATGTTTATTTTGTTTTGGGAAATTTTTCGTAATACATGTTATTATTTCTAAAGAACCGTAATTGGTGAAGGGTAGTGAACGACTGGTGATATTCTTTTATGTTTTCTAGGAAATCAGTCTTGGTAACAGGTGAGTGAAACATCTTCCAACTCCCAAGACTGCCTTGGTAATGAATAATGTGTGCAAGCATCAAAAGTTTCGATCTGTCGTTAACGATGAAGGTTGAAGTCTGATATATGGATTAAAGGTGGTTCATTGAAGCTTACTTGAATCCAGGTGTTTTCAGTGGCCAATCTTTGTCGTCTAGAAGAGTGATGACATCTTCCCAGTCCATATTTTCCAACTTCTCACCGTTCTTTGAATGATTATAAAGTGATTTCACTATTGCTGAATTCTTGAAATCTTCTTCTCTTTCCAACTCGAAGAACTCTGAGCAAACCCTCTTGACTCTGTCCAGAAGCTCTTGGGGAATTCCATGGTTCACCAGCTGTTAAATGATTTAACAAACAAATCATGAAACTGTTGGTTTCATAGAATCATAACAATTCTAGGAGTAGTCTAATTGACACAGAAAATGAGTGACAAAAAGGTCACCTGAAAGAAGCCCCAGTCCTCGCAACCATTGGCGATCTCGGCCAGTGCCTTGGCTCTCTCTTCACCATTGCCATTAACCTTGGAGAAATCAATCACTGGAATTGCCATTGAATTCGAGGAGATTTGGGAAATGTAGAAAATATAAGCTTTTTGTTGGAGATAACGTTGTGCATGGGATGGGAGGGTGTATTTATACCGCTTTCTTGTCAGTCAGAGCTCCCCGCATAAACGGTGGCCAAAACCTGGTTCTTTTATTTTATTTTGTCGTTGGTCGTTAGGTGTATGGGACGGTGGCATTAAAATACAAACTCAAAGGTCAAAAAGTCAAAAGTTGCTTTTACTAAGCCCCCCAACATAGCCTAGTTTGCTGGCTATGAGATGCAACCCACAAACCAACACAACACAAACCAACTACGGAAGTCAGTGATCTTCGGGGGATCTCTCAGACGGGTATATCTTGACCGTTTGATGTGAGTGACAACGATAAACATAGACCTAAATAATACTTGCCTCGGTGCCAACTGTCGCGTTTCTTACATTCACATCCAATTTACGTGTAACTCAAATCTCTGCCGACTACTCTCTCCCCTTCCTTAATTATTTCACTTCTACACATATATGGATTTAACTGGTCATTATTGATTAACGAACTCAAATCAGCTTTCCAAGGAAATAAAATAATCGAAACACTTGTTTGTAGGCACAGTTTGAGGGGTCAAATTAAAGCTTCAAGACTTTGATTTAACAAAAGCTATCATCAAACAATATATATTTTTACAATGTCAACCCCACATTAGTTAATTTACTCCAGGTACCCAATCTATATATACATATATATATAACTTTAGTTAACAGAATACTTCTTTTCATTCACTTTGTTGAGCTCGCTTTTGTGTAGTGTGTTTATTTGATGATCTGTGAATCATGAATTAGGAAGGGTGTAACGTTGGCCTTGTGATTTGATTCCAAGTAGTTGTCCGAATGTTAGGGTACCATTTCTGAGTAGACAGGTAATAGGAGAGCAAACCAAAAAGGGTTAGTAGTATATTTATGTCTGAGAAATCTAGTTCATTGCTGTACTTGTTAGTACGTTCCTAAGTCAGCATTAGTGTTTTGTCTTGGTCTATTATGTGGTCCACTTTGCATAATATCATTTTGTTTAGGTATGTATGTATATAGCACTAAGCCTATGTTTCCAATTTTTAAACCCATATAGAACGTATTATTACTCCTTTAAAATATATAAATATAGGTTGCAATCCTTTTTTGATTAAACTAAGTGATCATCCCACTTACTTGCCGTGACGAAAGCGAATGGTTTGCTTGATGTACAGCAACTTCAAGCTTAGCTAGTACAAGTCCCATTTGTCATCATTGACCAGTTTAAATGGTCAAATTATTTGCAACCATCTTAATTCAACATTATATTCTGCTCATTAAAAATCATCAAAGTTTAGAAGTTTTAATTTTTAGCATGAATTTTAGTTTATTTTGAAAATGTTACCTTGTGACATAAATAATTATCCAAAGTTGAAATAATCCAAAAGTTATTTTGTTAATTATTTTTAATTTTGAAAATTTTTATTATCACTTATTTATTAAAAATTATATTTTTTCCCAAATTTAATACATTTTTTTATATAAGTTGATGGAAGCTGTTGGACAAATTAAAAATTAAGAAAATCATGTCAAGATTAGATTACTTTTTAAATTCTTTATGCAATTTACACAAAAAAGGAAGTAGGGAATGAAAATGACCTTATTTAATAATATTATATGATTTAATTAGTGAAACACATAAAACAAGATTCTTTTTGCCACAAACGGCGAAGATTTTTACTTACAGCTAATAACACCAAAGTCCAAATTAGATACCGTTGGACCTTACGGTCGATGGCCAGAGGATATTGAAGACATCTTTTCTCCAAATTAACTTTTTGGTCCAACCTTCTGTAGATTTTTAAATGAAGAAAAAATCATAGAATTTTAAATATCGCCATTGGTTTATTTTTACACTTGCCTTTTTTTTTTTTTGTTTGTACTTAGTTATTTCATCTTTCATTGTTAATACTTTTTACATGTACTATATTATGCATTACATTACATATTTTTATATTTTTATTCATGTGTATTTATTTATATTTTCTGTTATCATTATTTTATATTACACGTGAGTTTATCGAAACTAATCTCAAAGTAATAAGGAAAATTTCTCAAACGTCACATTTTAGTGAAACTCTTAGCAAGCATTGTTGTTATAAAAAAGGTTTTATACATTTTGACGTTTATCAAATTGTAAAATTTTATTAAAAAAGTCACAATATTTATATTTTAATAATGCAACGAATAAGTATTATTAAAATTATAAAAATGACTAAAAGAGTTATTTAGAACATTCATTAATAAAAGAAGTAGATTTTTAAACAAAAATAAGAAAAGGACTTAAAACACGTGAATATATAACTGAGATTTACTGCAGAATAAATGGACAAAAAATGAATAACATCAGTTAATTACACAAAACTTACCTAAAAATAATTATCAATTAACCTTATGTAATATTAAGATCGTACAAAAAACAATTAAAAGAGTATTCAAAACATTAGGCAAACCACTCCTGCCTATTCCATATGCAGTATCATATAAATAACTATATCCTTAACCACAGTTGTTGTCGACTTAATTTGGCAAACTGAACATGGAGTTAGGGGTCAAGGGTTCAACATACCATAACTAATATAAAAACAAACGTTGGTTAATCCAATGACAACATCCAGATCCTAACTAATTTAAACCATGACTTATGTATTTTCAAATGCGAAGTAAGTCTAACCTTGGCTATTTCAAAGGTTTTATCTTAACGATATTATAAACACGTAAACTCTATGTTTAAATGCCTAAAGTTGATATGGGTGGCAAACTCTCAACCACCACACCTTTCCCCTAGGTATAAGGTTGCGACTCTAATCAAAAAGCTTTAAGTAATATAGAGATTATGAAACAGCAGCCAGCAGCTTAACTGAAACAGCTATGTAATCAGAAGTCACGAGAATCATGTGGTAAGACTTTAAATTGAAGCTTACGGGGCTACATATTATGCTTCTCTTCCTTAATTACATGAGGCATAGCGCGTCATTATTGTTTAGTATATGTTTTGGGATACGTGAACAAAAATATATTAAGCTAGAAAGATAACATAAAATTTAGAGGTTGCCAATAAACAAACATCTATTTCTTCTTAAAACTAGATCAGCTTATAGAATTTAAAAGAAAAAGTCGTACCCTTAGTCTTAAGTTCTGAGTGCAAATTCAATCTCATCCAAGTTCTAGCTCTTACAGATGGTCGTGCTTTCTTTTAAATAATTGGTAACTATGACTATTAATATTTGTTATTATATATTATTGGGAATATTTAAAGAAGTTGACATTATCACATTATGAGGTTATTTAATTCCAACAATTTCCATGAAAATCTTGGTTCAAAGTTCAAACAATATCAAAATAATGAGATATCTTAAAAATTTTATAAATGTTGAATTTCAAAGTGAAGAAGGAGATGGATTTTTAAGAAATTCTCACTAAAGGATTTTCATCATAAGTTTCTTATACCCCAATACCATTTAAACTAATAAGGCAACAAAAAATTATTGCCTATCTAAAATCATAGGTTTTGATTATTCCATCATGCCTAAAGATTAATAATATTGCAAAAATTAATTTTCACACCAAATACAAGTATTATTGAACAACTTATTTTAAATCTATATACAAAAAAACTCTGTGTAAGTGATTCGGAAATAGACATTTTTTGATGGATGTGACATAAATTTAAATTAGTTATTGCAAGAATTGACCATTGTTGAAACTTATTTCTCCATTAATATTCAATATTTGGTACCACTTTTAGATCGTTGAATACAAAGATTGCAGAAAAGGAAACATAATCAGTTTATATAATTGAAGCTAGGAATATATTCAGTCATCTAAGTGCATTCCCCCATAACAATGTCTTCTTAGCACATGAAGGAAGCACCTTCAAAGGAGTCAATCTGTGTTAAGATTCATGAATCCTTCCATTTTGTGTGCAACTATATTATTCATATTAGCGTATATGGTTACATGTTTCCGATTACCTTTCTTCCATTTCAAGAATTCTTCGTTTCCTGTCTCTCCTCTGCCACGTTTCACGTGGAGCTGACTATGCAATGTTTCTATACGTGACAGGTAATGAACAAAACAGGCGGAAAAGAAAACAAAGAAAATGTCTAGGGTGTCTGTACAGAGATTCAGTTTTATGCATCCTTGTCTTCCTATAATTTTTAATTAACTTAATCGATTATAATAAAAATGGTCCATGCCAAAAATTGTTAATATATATATTTGTTTATTTAAGGAAGTAGCGATGTCATTGGGAGATTAACTAAATTAAAAACGTAGTTATGAGCAATGGTTTGGAATTTATAAATGTAAGTTTAATTTTTTATTTGGATTTTAGACGTTTAATATCACTTAAAGTTAAATAATCTATTCATAATTTAATTTAATTTCAAGTCAATAAATACCAGAAATTAGCCGCCAGTATTGAAAAATACGTTGATTTGCAGTTACCTAACTAATAAAAACAATGACTGGAAACAATTTGTTCAGTTAGAAGATAACTACCAACTAAAATAACTGTTTAGCATATGCTTTTGTCATTGGGTGACGAACTGTACCCATATACTGGTAATCTTGTCTGCTTGACACAGAAAGCACATTAATTTACGTGAAACCATGTCTTAAACCATTGTTATATGTTATAAAAATAATTGAACTTGTACGAACTTAATTAACTTTATTGACTTAAGAATGGAGTTTCACTATTCCTGAACCTCATTCAATGTTCCCGTAAGCAAAAGATTGTGTTACTTTCCACTAGATTTTGGCAATCGAATCTGCAAGTTCATTCTTCCCTTTAAAGTATCCATCAAAATTGATGTATATATGTTCCAAAGCCTTCGACAGATTCATAACTTGAAACACCATCTTTCATGTTTGAAGAGAACTTTTGGTACACTATATTTCCTGATAATTAATTCGTTTTTTTGCATTATTTGCATCAAATTTTAGTTGCGACTACCAAATTGAAGTAGCTCCAATTTACAAAACTTGAAGAATAACAAGTTGATTTTCTTTTATAAAATTGGCAAGTCGCCTGTTTCCTGTTACTTTTTCAATAAAATGAGAAGAAAAATCACTTGACTCCGAATTTCACATATTTCAGGGGTTATTGTTTCATCTCCAAAGAAAAAGATGGTTCAAACTGATGTTGTTCAGTTGATTGCGTAAATGCTTTATTTTACAACAACAAATATAAATATATTACTATATTTTTACATCTAAAAGTGCGGAAAATAAAAGATAAAAGGAGATGTTCCTGGTACCTTAATCAGTAGATTGAACTGTTGATAATTTATTTTTTGGTAAATAATTCCTGATAATTTTATTTGATCCGTTTGCGACTCTTTTTAAGTACATATGTCCTTGTATTTTAAAAAAGAAAGCTAAGAACCTTATTAGTCATCACAGCATATATCTGTGATGGTCCAAGGCAAATTTCATACAAGAATGAAATAGAGCTGATAAAAGTTAGATCTACTGTATTGCGAGAACAGTGTCAGTTGAGAGGATTTCATGCAAGAATACAAGAAAGTGAACTGCAATCCACACCACAAAGGCAAATAGAATCTCTAGGCATTCTATTCCTCTTCCATGAGAAGTATGACGATACCAAACCGCTGTATTTTGGTCTACAAATTTACAAAACCTATGATTGTAGAAGGGAAAGTTGAAAGGGGGTTCAAAGAAGCAATCAATAAAATCGCAAAGGTCTTTTTACTTTTGATAACAAAAACAGCTAGCTTAATAGACATAAAATATTTTTGTTTAGGACATCTTCTGGCCACTTGGTCACAATGTAGCTCTCTGTTTCGCACCGAAGTGTCCAATTAGCTGAAGATCTCAACAATTGTGGATGAAGACATGATAGGCTACAATAATCCAGCAATCTCCAAATCATTCTGGGAAACAAAGATGTTAACCATAATAATGAACTTCAACATTTGGTACACTGTCTGTTGCCAAAGAATTTTGAGCTAGACCACCATCGCTGAGATGCAACGCTTAGTTAAACAGAGAGATTTACCCAATCCAAGTTTAGATTGCTGGTATATGACCAAAGATCCAAGAATTCCAGTATAATCTCATCCAACCAACCAATCAACCAAAAAAAAAGTTGCAAACATGGACCCCAAGTGAAAGTTAATCTCAATCCATTAAAGAAACAATATTGCATCCCTTAGTCCTGATGCTGACAGAACAAAATCATAAAAGTAACACAAACCTTAATAAGCCTGATTAAAGAGCGATGTTCAACAAAAAGCGAAAGAAAGACATAAGTTGCATACCTCTTATGCTTTTATACGAAGAGTTCTTGGGACTCCATGGGGGAAGACCAATACTGCAAGAGAGTTTCTACAGTTATTCTCCGAGTTGCACTCAGCATTGAAATGAAAAATCGACATCCATCAATTTTGTATTCTTCAAGAGGATTACGATGCCCAAAACTTCTTACATTCACCTGAAAGCGGTTGGATGTAATCTTACACATTTCGGAAATTTGAACAAGTTAAAGGTAAAAAGTATCATATAGGTTACCGCTGAACTAAGCCTGTTCATGTTTACAAGATGGTCCCTCCAGAAACAGTCCAAAGTCTTCAGAAGAACTGCTTTCTACATTCAATTGATATCAAAGAAAAAAGTTAAAAAGAAATAAAACATGCAAGATTGCCATCCAGTGGGACAAATGTCAGAGTTCCTTGAAAGAGAAAATACGCACAAATATGAATAATCCAGCACCACAAACCACTAAATATTTACCATTGAATGATTGCCAGCTACTGTATAGATTAACCAAAGGGATTAAGAATAAAAATAATTGGCATGTCTATCAAAAGGATTTAGCAGATTTTCTCAAGAAAATGCATATGACAGTGTAATTAGTTACTTACAGAATTAGATCCAATAGTATTAACATTGTTCACGTCTGATTGAAACGTACAATAAGTTAATAGGAACTAAATGCAATACTGATGCAAAACTGCAAGCAGCCATCTTTGCCAACCGCAAAGATTCAACAAATTTACCGCAATGCAATGTATAGGCTATTGAGACATGTGAACTTGATATTTTAATTAATGATTCAAGCTGCACATTTCTTATCATTAGAAACAGTTAGCTCCTTTCTAAAAGCTTTCTGAAAATCATTTTTATCGTGCTCAACAAGAATTCTAATTAAAACACACCTGTCATAAAGTGACAGGACTACCTCAGTAAGCAGTCACAGTGAATCTTTAGCCCACAAGAAAGAAGCAGTCCAAAGGCAGAGCTAACCTCAATTTCCTTAATGTATGCATCATCATAACCAGATTCTTCAACAGCAGTTAAATATGAAGCAATCAGAAAATCTCCAAGGTACTTGCGAAGGAGGTTAGTAGTTACTCGGTATCTACCATCACTGTAGCCAGTTATCTACAAGTTAGATACAAATTGCACTGCTCAAGGATATCCAAATAAAAAGTTTTTGCTCACTTGATCAGCTCATCTGAGCAGATTGCAAGCCATCGTTTTAAGGAAGAGCTCTTCTTGCGGATTCCTCTAAAGGCTTTTGGTGGCCTTGGCAGATTTGGAAGATGAAAATTGTTGACATCTATAGAACTCAGTTCATGTAATTTTAGAAGAGAATTCAGCAAGGCTTCCTCGGTAATCATTGCAAATGAACCTAAAAATATTTTACACAGTAACGATTATCTTCAAAGAGTGGAAATTCTGAAATCAATGACCCTCAGAGCCAGAGTAGGCAGAAATTAAAACAAGCAAAGAAGGATCTTGACCGAACTAACCCTCCAATAGCTTTCCGCCAACATTAATAAATTCCTTCAAGAGTTTACCCAGACTCCAGCTTCGTGGATGCTAATCAAGTAATTTAAGGAAATTAGCAAAAGCACTGGAAATTTATTGTACAGGTGTATTACATCTACCTTTATGGGATCAACATTGCCAAGGATGATTTCATCTGCCACTGCTTGCATGTACCTAAACAAACAGCTTGCTCTTTAACAGCATTAAACAGTTCAAGAAGTCTTCACATGGTATGATAATACAGAGGTAATATCAGGGGCAACTTACTCTTATGTGCAGACATACTCGTACACCTTTTAGATTTTGACAGATGCAGAAATGTGCACACACAACCACACATAAATGAAACAAGATTGAAGAAACAAAAATGCACTTATTGATGTCTTCACACTACCCAGACCTACAAGTTCCAGGTAGATTACTAAAACTGGCGAGGAAGGTCCCAGCCAAACACTTAACACCTCAAACGCTTCATGTTTGTGAAGGCATGTTATATTTAGTTCATGTTCGAGATTCCTAATATTTTGTGTTGAATATGCAGTAGGGTTATTAATGTTCAATAAGTATCAGTATCATGTAAAACGGAGGCACGTGGACATCTGCCCAGAATTTCCGCTTAGTAATATCCATCCTTATTGAGATCTATTATAATATGTTATCACAACGTAATACAAGCGGTCAAACCAGACAAATGATTAATTTCCAAAATCATCTTCACTGAGGTTATAAAGTATCCAGCAGAATATAAATGGTATCACTATTTTATGAGAGATAGGCTTCTGCATACAAGCATGTTTGTTTCATGGGAAAAATTCATATATAGTAAAACTTCTATCAATTAATAATCAATAAATTAATAATTTCTATATATAATAATTTTTTATAGTTCTGACTTGAACTAATAGGTTAAATTAATTCTCAATTAATTAATACCCCTTTTAATTGTGGTACCAACATCATTACTTTTTATTTTTAAAGGTTTTACTGTAAATGATAGGGATGAACCAGTCCATTGAAACTAAAGGTCTGATAGTACCTATAATAAGTAGGCATAACTAAAACCAGAAAAGAAACTTACTGAAATATATGTTGGGAGCAACTTTCACTATCTCCAGTTAAAATTAATTGCCTAAGGTCATAGACATGTTTCCTTTGTACCTGATGTAACAAAAAGAATCAAATGAGTAGAAGAGATTACATTTGATATTATTTATTCAAATATTTAATGCTATCAACATTGTCATATGGTGTTTTATTAGTTGACAATATATGCAATTTGATCACGTATATGCAGTTTGCCAACTATATTTAGACCATTTGTGTGAAAAAAGAATCATAATAGACGGCAGCAGTGTTGCCCATTTATGAACCATTGCATACAAACGGGAAATCACTGTCATGTGTACTTCTTAAAACTTTAGTAATTCCTTATTCAACTAGCAACATGTGAAAATGGATGGGTCGCCATTGTTGGGCATCTGCTATTAAGAGCGGAGGTAAAAAAGTGGAAACCGTGATACTCCAAATAAGGTAGTTGCTTTTCCAAGATGCATACCTCTAATACTTCATCAAACTCAACGAGACTCTTCCTTACGTTAAAGAAATACTTCTCTGCATTGATTTGCAGTCCTAGAAGCTGAAAATTCAAAACAGTTGACATTAGCAGTAAGACATTCCATGACTGAAAGAACATATAGGATTAAGAAACAAGTGATGGCAAACTAGGGGCATGTTTTAAAAGCTTTACCTGCTTTACAATAGCCTCCCCTTCAATTGGTATATCTTCATCGTTGTTAATCCTTGAGATAAGTTTCACAGCCCACTCGGTATCAAAATTGAACTTTTGAAACATTTCATCCTGCAAGCTGTTTCATAAACAATAAAATCACAGGATCAGCTAAAGCACTAAGCTACTGTTAGGTAACAATGTAAGTTAATAAGCGTGAGTGTGAAACAACTCTAAGTAGAGAGCAGTAGCTCTGTATTATTTAGAAACAAGAAGGCAGAACCTTCTTCACAAGGGAAACCCCTTTACAACCTCTGGAAAACTTCCGAGAGTTCTTACTAATCTCCAAAACTACCCCCCTTATCCCATAGACTAATATTTTATATCTACTTATCCTAACAAACTTCTAAGGAATAGATATCTCCTACTAACTACTTGAATCTCTAAAATATATCGATATCTAACTACTGCTTACAACCTATCATCTTCTTGCGTGTATAAACTAACCACTCTCCTTCTTTGTGATCATTATTCCTAACAAGTTCCCTGTTGTTTTAGCTCCTTAAAGTCACCCACTGGGTCATCAAAGATTTCCACTGAATCGTTGTTTGAGGGCCTTCGTGAATTCCTCCCACTCAACTACCTCCATCTTATTACGATTTTGAATATATAATCGATACCATTCCCGAGCCTGCTCGTCCACGTGTAAAATCACCACACTCACCTTCGTCTTTTCAGGGGTCTGATCCAAGAGAAAGAATTGCTCACACCGGTAAAGCCAAAGTTTAACATTCTCACTGTTAAATGATGGAAACTCGATCCGACTCATTCTTGTAGGTGTCACATTTTCATCTCGCTCTTAGACTTCCTGGACTACTCTGCGGAGTAGGTTCTGTCACTCTAATATCTACTCCTTGTTTCTGGAGATTATGCAGGAGTAGAGCTCTTAACTCATTCATCTCCTTCTCTACCTTTTCCGTCCTATTTTGAATCTCTGAGAACATCCGCTCACTCCTATCTTGTGACTCCAAGAACATCCTCTCCATCAAACCTTTCAAGCTTTCTTCAACTCTTTGTAATTCAGTGCCTCTCTTGCTTTCAGCCATAGTTATTTTCACAGAATCGACTTCTCTGATACCAATTGTTGTAAATTAACAGTAGATAATAGAATAATGCGTTTATTCAGTTACGATTTTGTTAGAAGAGAAATGGGAAGAACATCAAGAGAGAGAAACATAGAATCCATTAGATATAGAGAGAGAGAAAACATTCATATGGTTTTACATGTCAGTATAGCCGTTATAAGTTGGCTTAAATATAGACAAACAACTATTCAGTATACTCTCGTCCAACATTACAATCCTGAACACTTATTGAAGCGCAGTGCTTCAACTTAGTTACTAACATCTGGTGAGTCTTTCCGTCATTTATTCTCCACTTGTTTTTGCAACATATTTGAATTCTTAAAATACTGTATAGTATTCTCAAAACTAACTATGAAGTGTTTCTGATTCCCACCAAAAGCCAATCGATTGGGAGCATAAGGTGCTGATTAACAAGGCCTAGTTAGCTCACATGTCCCAAGTATGATAAGCCAATAGACTTTTAATCTGGTTTACCTTATTGTCTGTTTTAACCATTCGCTATTCATGTATTCTTTAGATCTTAAGCTCTTCTACTATGATGTCTATCCAATCTTCTCTGTTTCCAGTTAGGGTCCATATGCATCTTTGTGCATCAAGTTTGGCATTTTACATTCAAGCAAAGTGAAGCCACATTTGGGCTTCAGAAGTTAGATCACTATGCTGTTATTTGTCCAGGGACTTCTCTAATTGTAGTGGCTTTGATTTATTTTCTTCAAATTTCAGATATTTCACTTGTTTGATTCAGAGCATTGCATGTTTTTCATGGTTCTTCCTTGGATTTAGCTTATTTGTGATCAGACTTTGATTATGAACATGTCCATAGATGCTTGGAATACCTTTCTTTACTAGTGAATCATCTCATACCAAAGCATTGTGATCCAAAAACCTTCCTACCTATTTAGGTTGTACTCGACTTCCATATGATATGTTCTTATCTAGTTGATAAGATGTGACTTATTCTCTTTTCCTATTCATATTTATTCTTGAACTGGATCTCCCACTTACACTGTAAATGAAATAATAGATGGCTACTAATCTGCATTCAAATTGATGGAACATATTAGTGGTTTTGGTATCAAGAAATTTGTCTTCACAAGCGGACAAGTATAGACAGGTTGACTATGTAATAGCACTGCCAATATGCTAGCATATGGATGCCTGAATTGCCGTCTCTCTCTCCATTTCCTACATAACTGGAAATCCTGTATTTTATACATCCTTATACTTGATATCTCTCAGCCATACATATGTTCTAATAGGCACTTGCAGCACACAACACGCATTGTGCTCACTTGTGGTCTCAATATCGTTATGCACACTTGTGTTCTCTATATCATTATGCTTTGCTCTTCTATTCCTAGATACTCATTCCGTTTATTTGCAGTTTAGTACTACT
The DNA here is from genome assembly GCA_027576715.1 of Erythroxylum flavicans. NCBI lineage: Eukaryota > Viridiplantae > Streptophyta > Magnoliopsida > Malpighiales > Erythroxylaceae > Erythroxylum > Erythroxylum flavicans. The sequence goes on from JANZXP010000006.1 coordinate 28,981,080, forward strand.
TAGGTCTTAGGTATGCATTGTGTATGAACTTTTCTAGCAGGTACTTGGTTATTTACATAACTAATTTGGTTATTTTAAACTGAATTCCAGGCTTCACCAATCAGTTTTGGAAATCATCCAGTTGTTGTTGAGGTAAAGAGAACCAATACACGAGGTAAGTCAAGTTGTCCTGTAAAACTTAGACAATTTAAATTGTTCTCTATTTGAGTTACGTGTTTTGAAGGCACTAGCTATTCCAAGTTTGTGCATCCCACGCATTAGAAAGTCAAGATGCTAGTGGTTTCTGCAGTTAGTGGCAGTGGCAGAGGAAGGTACGCTTCAGGAAGAAGTGGGTTCCGGAGTGACAGTTTCAAAAGTCGTGGAAGCTCAGGCATTGGTAGAGGATATGGCGGGTACGAATTCAGAAATCAGGCTGAGTTTTCAGGGCGAACCAGGGGTTCAGCTGGTCGAGGTGGAGAAGATTATCAGCGGGCTGGTCAGAACGGAAACAAAAGGGGAGGGCGTAATGGTGGGGCAAAAGGTAGTTCTGTTCCTCCTTGACAACGGGCAACTGAAGTTAGATAGATGATTTTTGACAGTAGAAAAGAGGGCATCAAGGCATTAGAGATTCATACGCTCATATTTTAGCTTCTATCTGCTTATGAAAATCTTGTTGCGAGTCATTTTTTTGGCTTATGTCCTGGACTTCCATAAAAGCTTATAATACGTGAGACGTTTTCTTGGCACAATCTGTGTAACTATTCATGAAGGTCTTGTAATTTTTGAAGATCTCTCACGCTTTCGTACACATACATATACATATATACATCTGGTGGCTTGTATGGAAGATGAACCCGTGTATAACTGTACTGGAACCAACTGCTTGCAACAAAACCCGAACAATTGTAAGGGCGATATACTCGCATAATTTTGTAAATGCTGATGATTAGCTTTAAGTTGGTAGAGTGACTCAGAAGACATGAATATCCAAGGCGAATAGAATATTGGTTGGTACTTGATCGAAAAGACTGGCAATATGGAAGGGGAATAAGTATATATCATGGTCAAGTGTAATGGGATGAATTTGATATAGCTTTTAGTTGCATTGGAATTGTCCTATTACATTGAATCAATTTTTCTGCAAGTTGGATACGAAGTTTGAGGCGGCAAAAGCTGCAGATCCAGCCACCACGCAAAACAGAGTAACAAGAAGCTGCACGGCAACCTGCCAGGGGTAATCCTCAGGGACAAGATATACACAAGAAGGACCCAGCAGTAGGAGTCCCAAGCTCAGGCTCAACAGAGCCCCCGGAGTTCCAGGGTCCGTGGCCGCGGATAAGACACCCAATTCCTCAGCCTTTGACAGGAGGCCTAGTTTCTCTATGCTTGAGAGAGACAGACCAAACTTCTCTGCTGCAGAAAGAAGCCCAGCTTTCTCAGCTTTGGTTAGCAGCTTCAGCTGCTCCACCCTTGTTAGTAGCTTAATGGGAGGTGAGGTCACTAACGGACTGCTCCTTGGTTGCTCTCCAGGAGGAAAGACAGTTGAGTTCTGCAATATCCAACAAACAATACTTGTTTGTAAATGACATTCAAAGTTTATAAGCATTTCAGAAGTTGTTTCTCACGCCAATTTTGCTTTTTTTTGGAAAAAAAAAAAGGATCCGTTTCCTGCAATTCAAAGTCTTCATGAACAGCAGATAAAGGAAGAAATCCTTTCATTTATGCCTCAGAAACATTTACTCAACAGCATACAAAGGAAGAAATCCTCAACTGCGCTCATAAGAAAGAACAAGAACAGAGAACATACTGTACAGACATGGATTGGATACTAAATACCAAGTATCGTACACCAAACCTTTCTAGAGCTAATAGTTTTGGGAGTTGATGGTAATGGCTTCTGGGTAGCCATGGACTTGACCATCAGAAGTGAAAATGAACTGTCTGCTACCGCCTTCATTCTCTTGGACTTCGAACCAGAATATGTGAATGCTCCACTTCTGGTGTTGGTTCCATGTCTCTCTTTGTTTCAATCTCATCCAACACAGATTGAAGGAGCAGGGATTGGGTGTTGGCGGGTTGGATTCCACGTGGCACCACATGGTTGGCCACTCAAGAAAACTCAATAGATCTGCTCCATATCCTACAAAAGATAATTAAATCATCTTGATCGCATGAAGGCCCAATTCCAAGAAGCCCATCACAATTAGATTTTAAAACCTTCCCTGCAAGTTCTAACAATTTCCAATTTTCCTATGGCAGAAACCCTATAAAAGTAAAATGCCTTCAACGATCAATTCTACAAGTTCTCTCTATCTTAGCGTTCGTAAATGGCAGACAATACGTTGTCTCTTAAGAAGCTAGAAGCTTCATGGAACTCCCAGGTTAACGACGAGGAGAAGTGGGCCCTCAACGTGGTACTTCTTTCTCTCTCCAACTCCTTATGCTAATTTATTACCTGTTCTGTAAGTATATATTTACTGTACATGTATACCTAACAATGTATCGAATTTGGTTCTGAAGAGGTTTAGTATCACTTCAGTTAATTTTTTAAAATTATCAAATAGTACTTAAATATTTTTAAATTGTATATGTTGAATTTTATATTAACCTTGTCTATAAAAAATATAATAATATAAATTTAAAATTAAAATATCTTTTATTTCTATTAATATTAATTTTCACATATTTCATGTATAAATAATAAGTATAATTAATATAAGAAATTTTTTTTAATTAACTTACAAATATAAAACAAATAATAATGCAAATTATTTAAAATATTATAATTTACATCATATAATAAAAAACAATTATATTAAAACATTATATAGTAAGAATAATAAAGGTCCATGACTTCACAAGCATTACAACAAGAGTTTGTGTCAAGGAACATAACTAAGTAGAAGCGAAACCTGAAACAAAAGCATTTACAGTTAAAAGTTATATATTTATATTATACATATAAAATTTAACATATGCACAAAATACAACATGGAATTTCATTCAATCAAGTATTTGCTCAAATCATATAATTAACCACAATTTTCATTTGGTACAATTTTTATTATTGAGAAGAGTCACATCATCACTATCATTCAAATTAATTGTACTAAATGACACTTCAATACTTTCCTTTATAAGATTATCTTCCAAGTCACTCTCATTTATCAAACATAGTTCCTTAAAAACCTAATATGCTAAAAGATCGATAGAATCAAGGCAAATTAAATCTATATAGTAACTTCTTTTGTTAAGAGTCTTAGTACATAAATAAAATTAAATTATTAAGAAATTTCAAAATTTATATTTAACTTAATAATGATAATAACATAACTTTCTCGAAACTTTAAGTCGTATCGAATAAAGACCAAATCTTTCAACCTTTTGTGTTCCAATCTATTTCTTTTCTTGGAGTGAAAGAATTTAAATGTGTTTAAATTCCTTTCATACCCTATTGCAGTCATATATTGTCTCAAAATTCGAATTGCAGACCTTTGTAATTCTAGAATACCATTTTTGAATTGGTCTCATCAAGCAATTGTAAGACAATAAAAGGAACCTTATAAACAAAATAAAATAATGATTAATTCCTAATAAGTAACAAAGTGAAGAAATATTTACCTTAATCCTCTCTTTAAAAAATTGCAATGGACATCCCAAAATCAGCAGAGACATTCTTGTAAACCTCTATTTGTGAGCTTAGAAGATGTTGCATCATTTCATATGTGACAATTGTTGTAATAGTTAAAAACAATCTCTTATTAACTTCAATTTTCTTTGTAAAACTTAGTCAAAAATAGATATTAGGATTCAAAAATGCCCTAACTGTAAATAAGAGAGAGTAAAGTTGCGTTTATAATCTTTCATTGATGACTAAAGATAAGTTATATACAAATAAGGCCTATTTTTCATATTGGTTTTGATTGCGTCCTTCACCCTCTCCATGAAACTATAAAAATTACTTATTATTATCTTCTCATCACTATTAGTCAGACAAAGTACTCTCAATAACTTGGATGAGAAATTGATATTGGAAGCAAAAATTATGATTTTTAAGTATAATTCTAGAAACTTCCATTCCAACATTAGACATGTCATATTGAGATGCAAATTATTTATCACTTGTAAATATTTGTCTAAACTTATTCTTCATTAGAACAAAACATAGAGTGATAAAAAATTAGTTGCAAATCTTGTAATAGCAAGATGATGTAATTGGTGAAACTCTTTATCATCAAATTTAGGACCTATACATAATTATAAATGAACTTAGATATTAGCAACTTCATTAAATATTTGAAATATAGTAGATGCATTTATAACAAAGCCAGATGTATCAATGGACATAAAAAAACATCGTCCCTTTAACAAAAAAACTAAAAAATTGATAACAAGCTCATGTCTTCTATTTGTTCAACAATCGCACATGATTGAATACTCATAAATTGACCAACTCATTTTTTCATCCAAATAACTTTTTATTTCATAAATAAAGCTACTCAAAAGATTATTTATGTGGTCATCAATTGAAAGAACTTTATATCTTAGACCATAAATGTCAATAACATCTATTATAGGCTAGTAATAATAAGATTGAGCAGCATTAAATAAAAAACCTGCATGATACCACCATCTATAGGGATGGCTATAGGTTAGGCCATACTCGGGCCTTGCATTATAGGGCTTGAGGCCCGACTAAACCTGGGGCTACCAGCTCGACTGGGCCTAACCCGATTCGGCTTATTATTATTTAAGAAATTTAAAATGACTGTTTTTGACAAAACGATGTCATTTTGTCACTGCTTGTCGAGCCTCTAGCTGTAGGACTCGGCCAGAGGCCTGTTGGGCTAAAAAAATCATGTCTAAGGCCCAACTCAAGGTCCAATCCATTTGAGCCCAGCTCATTGACTTTTGGTGAAGCAGGGTCGGAACTAGGCCCTATTGCCAAGCCTAACCATCTATTCATTTCCATGTCTACATTACGAGCTGCTTTTTTAAAATTATAAGACAGTATGAATTGAAGGTTGAGCTCTAGGAGTTGTTCGTAGTGCAAAAAAGCTAGACATTTGTCTTCTTCTTTTCCTCACATCAGGTGTAACATCTCCTTCGTATGGGGTAGAAATGTCACCTTCAACATTCCTAATATCATCCTAATCAAAGGAAGCAGAACTTTCGCTAATAATTTTGTATTTCAATCTTTGTTTCTGTCTTTTTTATGTTGATAATCTTTAAACAAAGTTTTTATTTGTCATTTCACATCATGACAGCATTTTTATAAGGCTATATATCACCTTTGATTCTAGTTAAATGATTCTTTAATCTGGTGACTTTTCTTAATTTTTCAAATGCTTGTTACGATATAAATAAATAGTATGGTTCTTCATTTTAGGAATCAATCTAATGTGAGTCTAAGCTAGATCATCAAATCTTCCTGAAGAGGTGAATTATCAATAAAGATATATGTCAAAAATAGATTAATAACTTCATATTCAAAGATAAAATTTTTGTATATAACATCATTATATAACTATAAAAATTTAATAGTTAACTATAAGCATGTTTAGATAGAATCTTACATCTTTCTTTATGATAATCTATATTATAAAAATGACTTTATTATATAAAATGAAAGAAAATTTATTACTTAAACACTTATAATTTCGCATTATGATGAGTACTCAGTATATTTTCATAAATCAAGGCATACTTTAAAGGTCATTTTAAAGGCATACGAAATGAAAAGATAAATTCACGTGGATTATTTTCTACTATGTATTTAACTGCACATGAAATAGAATAATGAATGTACATTTGTAACTTTGTTATCATGTTGGAAATATTCCTTTTCAAAGTTTAATTCTTAGTATTTGTAATGTTATTTTCTAGTGACAACAATGAACAATATAAAAATCCAAACATTTTATTTTTAACTCAGTTGCATATATTAAATGATTTAATTATATATTAAATCTTATGTTAAAATAATTAAACTTATATTAAATACATTTTATATACAAATAATAATTAGTAAATTGTATGTTTCACATAAATTAATTAACAATTTAACAAAGTAATTGCCTCCTTTTTATGATTATTATAATAATAACTAATATGAAAATTTAAATAAATAGAACTTTATGTCTTCACAAATTCACAAAGTCTATAAAGTACAAATATATATAAATTCAACAACACATTCTATTTCATAATTTTACGATAATTTTGGCTTAATTTTCTTATAAATTTACCTTTACAAAACAACCCTAACAAGGTAGTCTTTAATCGCGTATATCCAAGCCCCATTTATATTTCATAAACCATTCATAAATTCACAACTCACTCACAAGTTGTAATAGAAACAACATCTTAAAAACACACAAAAATCAAACAAATAACAACCCAAGGTTTAGGAATCACGGGTATATCTGATCTAGGAGATTCTGGAGCTCGACCTTTTGGTAGATTTGGTGGGTTATAGGGAGAGCTTAGAATGCAGGAAAGAGTTGGCTTCTAACGGTGAAGAGCTGGTGGCCAAAGATGTTGCAGTAGAGTTGGTGCACTGGTGCGGGTGCTAAGGCCCAAGCTAGTTTAGCAGTGTGTACAAGTCTGATGAGGTGAGGATAGTAAGTTCTAGTTGTCAAGGACTCGGAGGAGTTGTCACAAACATAGTTGTTGACGTTGAAGAGTAGTTGGAGAAAATAAGATGAGGGAGAGGGTAACTAAGTGAGGCAAGGTGGAGAAATAAGCAGAGACCAAAGGAGGACAATGCATTTCGGGTTAGGTAGGTTGGTTTAATTTTTTTTCAATTTGGTCCATAAATTTTTAAAATACATATTTCCATAAAATTTTAAATTACATAATTCACCCTAGTAAATATTTGTATTTAGGGTACCGACTGATATAGAACCAACAGTTTAAATACTATTTTTGGCTAATACCAGTAGGTACAAAAAGATTATTGGTATCTAGGTAGAAAATATGGTAGGTATGACTTTGGGGAATTATCATTTGCTTTTCTAAACCTAACTCGGATCAATATAATTTTATGATGGATTTTACTATTTCCCACGATTATTATAAAGAACTTGATCAAATTTTGAATTGAATAGTCTGGTTTAATCATAGACATTTTCTTAGTTATTTTTTGCAATGGTGGAGTTTGTGTAAACTAGTGTTTACTTAAAAAAAATCAACAAAAGATGGGAAATTTAAAAGGACATTATTAGAACCTTAAGTCCTAATTGCGGGATCATGTGAGCATTGAAGAGCCTTGACCAATTGTTTGACAATCGGGGTGACAAAATAAGGCAAAGACTTACGAGTAGGCAAGCAAAATAGGAATTATTAATGAGTTGATATGCATTGGTTCGTATTGGCAAAAATCTTCGACGAGATGCAAGATTCAAATATGAGACCAAAAGATAGCTTGAGATGGACCTTGAGTTAAAGGTTAGATGGATCACATGTAACAGTCCAGACCACCCGCTTACAGATATTGTCCGCTTTGAGCCTCGGCCTCTCGGGCCTCGCGCTCTCACGGTTTTGTTTTT
>JANZXP010000006.1:28988708-29037104 GCA_027576715.1 Erythroxylum flavicans
TGTTAAGTGATGTGACACGCCACCCTCGCGGGACACGGATTCGGATATCACCATCGATATCGGGTTCGGGTCCAGCGAGAGTGGGGTGTTACATCACATGTATAAGGAAAATATGTGAGTGCTCTAAGGACTTAATGTGTGCTCAAATAGACATACTATGATTAATGGACTTGATATGGGTAAGCATTGGACCAGTGTGCTATGAAAGGCTTTGCGTTTAAATAATTCATCATCAATGGATAGAGATTAAAGGGAGATCTTCAATGATGTAGCAGATAGGATCACAGTAGAGACCATGTGGGAGGATCGTCCGAAGATAGTAGAGTTTTTCATAGATATGGATGTATCAATCCTAGTTAAATGTAATATCTTATCTTATTAGTTGTGATGTAGCTAATAGATAAAGTCCTATTTGGACAAGGGTGTCATTTAATTGATCAAGGTGATACGATCTGATAGGGATAGATGTGATCTAATTAGTTCAGTTCAATTAGGATTCTAAATTATAAAGCCATAAATGCTTATAAATAGCTTATTTGAGCCTTGCTCTTAGGAGGAGAGATAGAGGGTAAGGGAACATATTGAGAGAGAGCATTTCTTTGTAAACTTTTGGGAAAGTAACAAAGATAAGTTTTTATTGTAGTTGTTATATGTTTATTATTGTCTATGATTATTTAATACTTTGGTAGCATTCTTACTTGAGTATGAGAGTTAAACATTTCAAGGGTTGTGAGACATTTGAGAATAAGGTTTTGTTAGTCAACGATCACGTAGGAAGGCTGAGTCTTACTTAAATGGACCTAAGTGAGATTGTCATATAAAGGAGTATCCGCAACTTTAATATAAGTTGGTCTCTAGGAAAACCTCTATAACTACTGATATTAGAGCCAAAATATATATCAGGAGGTAGTAATTTGACAAAGCATGTCAATAGAGTGGAGGCACTCATAGGGCCAATTGCTCAGGTGGTGACAAAAAAAGGCAAAGATTTGTAAGTAGGGAAGGAAAATGGACATTGTTCATGAATTGGCATGCATTGGTACACATTGGCGAAAATATTCGTTGAGATGCAAGATTTGGATGTGAGACCAAATGATAGCTTAAGATGGACCTTGGGTTGAAAGTTAGCTAGATCACATGTATGAGGAAGGAATTTGAGGGCTCTAAGGATTTAATGTATGCTCTAATAGACAGACTATGACTAATGGACTTAATATGAGTAAGCATTGGATCGGAACAATGTGCTACCAAAGGCTTTATGCTTGGATGACTCATCATTAGTGGATAAAGATTAAGAGAAGATATTGAATGATGTGGCTGATAAGATCAAAATAGATATGCATTAGATCTAAAAGAGAAAGATCATGTAGGAGGATCATCTAAAGATAGTAGTGTTCTTCACAAATATGGATGTATCATTCATAGTTAAATATATTTTCTATCTTATTAGTTGTGATGTATCTAAATCTTATTAGATAGAGACTTATTTGGATGGGGGTGTCATTTTATTTATTAGGGTGATATAACAAGATAAGGATAAAGGTGATCTAGTTAGTTCAGTTTAATTAGGATCCTAAATTGTAAAGCCATAGGTGCTTATAAATAGCTTATTTGAAACTTGCTCCTCGGAGGAGAGATAGAGGTGAAGGGAACAAATTTAGAGACAACATTTCTTTATAAACTTTTGGGGAAGTAATAAAGGTTGATTTTTACCGTAGCTCTTGTATGTTTATTGTTGCTTATAATTATTTAATACTTTCGTATTATTCTTATTTAAGTGTGACAGTTATACACTTCGAGGGTCGTAAGGTGTTTGAGAACAAGGTTTTTTTGGTTAACGATCAAATGGGAAGGCTAAGTCTTACTTAAATGAATCTTTGTGAGATTGTCATGCAAAGAAGTAGATGCGATTTTGGTATATGTTTGGTGTCTAAGAAAACCTTTGTAACAAATTCCTTTAGTAATTGAAGTTAAAGACATGAAAATATAATTGATAGGTACCTGCTAGATGCTTCCTATATATGAAATATGCAAGGATTCATGTTGATTGTACTTAGAAGTAGGAGATGAATACAATCTTAATATCCAGATAACTAAGCTAACTCTGTTTTTTTTGGGAACTAAAGTTTATGATTAAAAGGTAATGATTTGGCACATTAAAGTAAGGTGTTGTCTATGTACTCATTTAATGGGTAATGTAATCATAATTACATATCAAGATACTTTTTAGTAACTAATATCAACCCTTCTAAAGTTATTATTAAACTAAAAAACATTTCAATCCATGTTTTGATGATAACAAAATATAGTTATTATTAATAATATATTTTTATAAGCAGTAGTAGCTTGACAGTAAGGCTCCTACACATGATGTTAACATTTACAAGCCTCTATTGAGCCATATTGTTTAATTTATTGCATGATAAGGCCACTATCTCACGATCACATTATAGCTTTTTAATGGATTCTTGCTTCGATGTTTTTGAGTCTTAGCCTATTTTACTTTGAGAAGAACTTAATTCCTTTTACGATCTCCTTATGCATTTGCCCAGAGAAAATGTTCACATTAATTCATTATTGCTTTTCTCCTTTAGTTAATTGATTTCTTTCTTATGTTTCTAAAAAAGGAGAGAGAATTAGTGGTATTAAATATGTTTAAGGGTAATGGCTATTATATTTAGCGGGAGTGGATATTTCTTAGATATAATTAACATTAAACTTATTTTTAATACTAGTGAAAGCAATTTTTGAATATCTTTATCTCCTTATAAGCTGTGATTATGTTAATTGAATTTTGTTCTTATTTTTCTTGATCATATTTATGGTTGAATGACAAATGAGTTATCTTTTAATCTTTGAGATTTTTGTGATGCATAAGCTAATAGGGAGTCAAATGTGAATATTACTTCAATATGTTAATTTTCTTATTTTGCTTGATTATATTTATAGTTGAGTGAAAAATGAGTCATCTTTTAATCTTTGAGATTTTCATGACACATAAGATAATGGAGAGTCAAATGTGAATATTACCTCAATATGCTAATTGGTGGTTGAATGAAAAATGGTTTATCTTTTAATCTTTGACATTTTTGTAATGCATAAGATAATGGGAAGTCAAATGTGAATATTTCTTTATTATAGGGACATTGATTGTACTTAAATTATTAATTTCATTATTAATTTTATAACATAACAATATGTCTTGTCATTATTAAAAAAGCAAAGATTATTAAACCAACATAATCTACAATTCATGTTTTAATGATAACAAAGCATAGTTACTAGTAATGATTTACTTTTATAATGTTTTGAAAGAAAGTAATATGAAATAAAGTCAAAAGACTCTTTATAAAGATAATAAAAAAGAAGTTCATAAACTTCAAATCCATTCAAGTCAACATTTGTAATTTTTGTTGTAACTCTTACTTGGTTAATTTGTTGTTTTTGGGGCATTTCATGCATAAGCATGTTATATTTTGAATTTAATGCTTAAATATTTTCAATTTTCAATAGGAATTAATGTTTCTATTATAAAGAAAACCCTCTTTAAATTTAAAATAATCTTTGGAAAACTTTTGAAATGATTTTAAATCAAGTTTCTGTTAGATAAATATGTTTTGATCTTTGAAAGAATTTAAAAATTCTTAACAGATATGTTTTCAAGTACGTTTGTCGATCAACCTAGGTTTGTGGTCATCCAATGTATAATTTTGAACATATTGATCCACTAATATCTCGACAAACTCATGGTTGCATTTTTGGCTTTCAATATATATTGGTCGATCAAACTCAAACATTAGTCGACCTATATGCCTAAATTAATACATTGGTTAACCACTAACCAATAAATATAAGTTCATATTGCTTTCTTTTAAGATATCATAAAACTAAATCATTAGTGGTAACAATGATATATTATCATCAAAACATGTATTGGAACCTTCCTTGGTTTGATAATCTCTCTCTTTTTTATATGACAAAACATGTTGTAATATTATAAATCTAATAATGAAATTAACCATTCAAACACCAACAATCTTTCTATATTAAAGCAACACTTTTTACTCTCCTTAACTTATGCATCACAGAAACCTTAAAAAAAAGATAATTTGTTTGTCATTGAACCATAAGTATAGTAAAAGAAAGTAAGAACAAGAGTCAAGTATCATAATCATATCTTATAAAGAGATAAATATATCTGAAAATTAATCTTTTATATTGATTAAGAATAAGTACAATGTCTAAGTATATCTAAGAAATAAAAAAGGAAATAAGAAAAAAAATCACCACTCCCTTTGAATACAAGATTCACTGCCCCCAAATATATTTAATATCATGAGCTTTCACCCTCTTTTTAGAAACTAAAAAAGAGGTTAATTATTTGACAGAGGAAAGTGAAAATAAATTAATGTGAACTATTACTTTAGATGATGCAAGTAAGATCTCGAAAGGAATCAAGTTTGTCTTAGAACAAAGTAAAACTGAGACTTAAGAGCACTGAAACAAGAACATTGTGGAGCTATGACATAGTCATAAGGTGGTGCCCTCGTCATCTTCAAGCAACTTAATAGTATAGTTTAAGAGATGTTATGAGCATCAACACTATGTGTGAGAGCCTTATTGTTTAAGCTACTACTATTATATCTATTTTTGCTAATAGGGCTCAATTATTTATCCATCAACTAATTGGTAAATTATGTGGTCAAGAGTGGTAATGTTAAAAAAATTGAGATCAACTTTATTTTCTTTGGATGAGATATTCAAGTATTGAAAGATGAGAATAAGGAAGAGGGTATAAGGGATATTTTATTTCTTTTTCTTGGTATTATTAAAGTTGATCATATTATACATAATTAAGTAACCATGATGAACATTTTCTCTTATCATTAGAGTAGAAAAGAAGGAAAGATCATCATGACTGAGAAAAGTAAAGTGTCCACTAAAAAAGACAAAGCTATATTTTATACATGGATTAAATATGTAGGATTCTCTTGCAATTTGACAAATTATCACTTTAGTTCTTCATTTATAAAAACTATCAAATACCACCCTTGTTTTCTAGTTAATATATCATTTATCCCCCTACCATCAAGTTGTCATTAAAAACCCTATTATACACGGAAAAATGATGTTCTTTTGAAGTTTAGGGTTCAAAGGAATATTAACTGATTAAGGGTTAAATTCACTGGACCACCCTATGGTTTGTTAATTACCAATGTATCCCCTACCTTTTTAGAAACTACTAATAACCCCTAATTTTTATGAACGATATCGTTTTTATGTATGTAAATAAGGTTCTTAATGATAACTTGAAAGTAAGAGGGAAAGAAAATATATTAACTGAAACATAGGAGTAGTAGTTGATAGTTTTTAAAAATGAGGGACTAATATGATAGTTTGTCAAACCCCAGAGGGTCTTAAGAATTAACCCTTAATACAAGATGGTGAAAACGGGTAATAACAGTGAGGTCACAAGCATCTTTGAGATTTCTAGTGATTTTTATCTATTATCTAATTAAAAATAGTTTTGACTCTATTGGATCGAAATTAATATCTAGTAAGGCAATTGTAATAGGCATAATCCTCATTATGGAAACTAAGAATCTTATTGATAAGGTTACAACTGAGATGAATCTCTATACATTAGACCTTAGAAAAGACACAAGTACCAATAAGGATTATACAAGTTTTAAGGTTATAATAAAAAGTTTCAAACTTGTGGTACTCACTCGATAAGCTTTAGTAAGCAAAGATTCCCACTCTTTAACAAGATGAAAAATTAAACATCAAAATAATCTTTACATTGATCTAAGCAAGCAAGGGAAATAAATGGTCAAAGGTGGGTATCTTGGCTTACCAAGACTTGTCGAGTGAGTCATATAAATGTAAGGCTATTTATTACAACTTCATACCTCATAAAATTTGTGATAAAATCCACATGTTTTTCATGGTCCAAGGTTTGGCAATTTATCTAACCCATAACCTTATTAACAAGATTCTTGGTATTCGTATATCTGAGTGTTATGCCTATTACAATACTTAATATTAGTTTCAACCTCACTCTGTGTCTAGTAAAGGAAAAACTATCTTTAAGTTAGATAATGGAGAGGACATCAGTAGCAAGTCTAAATATCTTCTTAGCCTCAAAGTCATTCTTCATTTCCACCACCTTTTCTTTTTTAAATTTCCAAAAAGAGGGAGAGAATTAGTGATGTTAGATATGTTCAAAGGTGGTGGTTGTTATATTCAAAAGGAGTGCTGATTTCTTTAGTTTATACTTAACATTTAACTTTTTTAATATTAATGAAAAAGTAATTTTTGGATGTGTTTATCATTCAACTGCAAGTATAATAAAACAAAATTAAAACCAAAGTCAACTGGCATAATCACAACTCTTATGTAGGTACACATATATGAAAATTAATCTTTTATTAATATGAAGAATAAGTACAATATTAAGTACATAAGAATCCCTTAAATACAAAATTCACTCCCCTAAACACATTTAATATCATTAACTCTCGCCCCTTTTTGGAAACATAATAAAGAGATTAACTATTTAATAGAGGTTAGAAAAAATGAATTAATATGAACAGTTCCTCTAGATGATGCATTATGAGATCTCAAAAGGAATCAAGTTTGTCTCGAAATAAAGTAAGTTGAGACTCGAGAGCATTAAAACAGGAAAATTCTAGAGCTATGACATGGTCATAACATTTATAAATTATGATACTAAGAGTGTAAAGGTTAAAAAAATTGAATCATCTTCATTTTCATCAATGAATCATCTTCATTTTTTATAAATATTAAAAAAATGAATTAATATGAACAGTTCCTCTAGATGATGCATTATAAGATCTCAAAAGGAATCAAGTTTGTCTCGAAATAAAGTAAGTTGAGACTCGAGAGGATTAAAACAGGAAAATTCTAGAGCTATGACATGGTCATAACATTCATAAATTATGATACTAAGAGTGTAAATGTTAAAAAAATTGAATCATCTTCATTTTCATCAAATGAGATATTGAAGTGTTGTGATCATATCTTATAAAATGAAGTAATCGTAATGAACATTTTCACCTATCATGAGAGTGAAAAAGAATCAAAGATCATCTTCATCGATAAAAGTAAAATGCCCACCAGAAAAGATAAAGTTATGTTTATTGAAAAAATGGTGGAAATGAGCAATAACTTTGAGGGAACGAACATCTTTGGGTTTTCTTGTGATTTTTGTAGTACTAAGTTAAAAATAGTTATAGTTTTGATTATACTATATACAAAGTGAGTTCAAAATCAATATTTAGTAAGGCAATTATAATAGGCATAATCCTCTGTTATAGAAACTAAGAATCTCATTAATAAGGTTATGAGTGAGATGAATCTCTATACCTTAGGCCTTAGGAAAGATATTAGTATCATCACGGATTAACCATAGTTTAAGGTTATAATAAAAAGTCTTACATTTTTTAGACTCACTCAATTAGCTTTAATAAGCAAAGGTTCCCACCCTTTGATCAATAAAAAATTGAATAAAACAATAATCCTTAAATTGGTATAAGCAGGTATGGGAAATAGCACGATCAAAGTTGGGAACCTTTATTTACCAAGACTTGCCTTGTGAGTCTTATAAATGTAAGGTTTTTTAATTGTTACCTTAGACCTCATATAATATTTAACAAAACCTATATATTTTTTATTGTCCAAGGTGGTGATTCATCTAACCTATGACCTTATTGAGATTCTGGGTACTTTTATATCTAAGGATTTTGCCTATTACAATACTAAATATCTGTTTCAACCTTACTCTTTGTTATTAGACCCTGTATTTGAGTCTAAGCCTATTAGAGGCAAAACTATCTTTAAGTTAGATAGTAGGGCATACATCACTAGAAAGTTCAAAGATGTTTGTTGCCTCAAAGTTGTTCTTCATTTCCACTATATTTTCATTAAGTATAACTATCTTTTCTGGTTATCTGTTTAGTTTTCTCAGGCATGATGATCTTTAGCTCTTTTTCACTCTCATGATGGGGTAAGAATGTTCATCTTTGTCACTTCTTTTTTCATAATATGATCAACTTCAATAATACTGAGAAAAAGATCCAAAACATCCTATGTTCCTTCATCTTTAGGCTCATCTTCTAGCACTTAAATATACTGTCTAATGAAGATGAGGTTGATCTCAAAATTTTCTTTGACTCTATCATAGTCACTGCATAGGTTACTATTTAGTTAATGGATAAAAAACTATATCCTATTAGTGACAATAAAAACAATAGTAGCAATCCAGTGTTGAGGCTCCCCACACATGATGTTGATATTCATGAGCCTTTCCTAAGTCATATTATTGAGTTGCTTGCACATGACAGGGTCACCTCCTCATATCCATGTCATTGCTATAATGGATTCTTACTTCGATGCTCTTGAGTCTCATTTTTCTTTACTTTGAGGTGAAAATATATCCTTCTCATCTCTAACAATGCATACATATTAATTTATTCTTGCTTTCCTCTTCTATATAATTAATAAATTTTTATGTTTCTAAAAAAAAGAAGAGAGTTAGTGATATTAGATGTGTTCATTGGGAGTGGTTGTTATATTAAGAAGGAGTGGCTATTGCATTCAGAAGGAGTGATGATTTTTTGGATATAGTTGACATTAACTTATTCTTAATATTGATGAAAGAGTAATTTTTTGATATGTTTGTCTCTTTATAAGTTATGATTATGCTACTTGACTCCCCTTCTTATTTTGTTTGATTATGCTTATCATTAAATGATAAGTGGATTACTTTTAATCTTTTCATGATGGATAAGCTAAGGGGGAGTCAAATGTTAATATTGATTTGATATAAAGACATTGATTATGCTTAAATGGATAATTTAATTATTGGTTTTCAAATATCATAACATGTTTTATCATCATTTAAAAGAAGCATATTGTTGAACCAGGGGAGGTTCCAATTTATATTTTAATGATAATAAAATATAGTTACTACTGATAATTTATTTTCATGATGTCTTAAAAGAAAAAATATTAAATGAAGATAAGAGAAACTTTTGAAAACAATAGAGAGAAATTTATAAACTTCAAATCCATTTAAGGATAAGACTAAAACCAAGGAAGATTAAAGCATAAAAACTCTACAAATTTATTTGTAATTTTTATTGTATCTCCTATTGGCTTACTTTAATATTATAAGGGCTCTTTATGCATATAAATATCGTATTTAAATGTTAATAAATAAATCTTTTCAATTATCAAGAAGAATTAAAGTTTTCATTTCAAATAAAACTCATTTGATCTTTAAAATATGAAAGGTCTGAATTATCCCTTAATGCTTTTCAAAAAGTCTAAGTTAGTCCCTGCCATTATCTATGGTTTCGCGTTCCAATTTAATACTTTCAAAATGATATTGATAGCACCTTATATTCTAATATAATTAAGTTTTTAGTAGTTCCTAGTATATGGATAATCAAGCCTATGTAATGTCATAACTAGGTATTGGACCCAAAAACACTAATATGATCTTAAAAATGATTTCTTTAAACATTAACCAAATGTGTGATTTTCACCTTAATGTTTCATAAAAGATGTAAATAAGTCCCTACTATTATCTCATTAACTAGTTTTATACCCTATTTAGGGTGTAATGAGTACTATTTTAGTAATGTTAGGGTGCAAAGTGGTACTAGAGATAACGATAGGGATTTATCTAGACCCTTTATAAAATATTAAGGTGTAAATAACACATTCAACCTTTTAATGTCTTCAAAACAATTTTAGAATGATTTTGGATCAAGTTTTTCTTAGAGAAGTTGTTTTCATCTTTAAAAGAACTTGAAGAATCTTAAAAATATATTTTTCAAGTACATTCATGGGCTAAATTTGGTTAGTGGTCCACTTATGTATTGTTTTGGGTATATTGTATGATCAATATATAAGTGTGATTGACAATTTTATGTTGAAGGTTAAACAAAATATGTACTATGAGTTTGTAGGTATATTGATTGAATAATGTCTTTGAGCAATTAGCCAATGTAGTTTGGAAGTAAAAACAGTTTATGTACCTTGAGTTTGTTAAAATACTGGCCAATATGTAGATTAATCAATATTACACACAATACCACTGTTCCTAATCATTACAATGGCTAATTTTTATGTCTAATGATATTTTAAATCTAGTATAACTATAAATATTTGGGTATTTAGTTGTTAAACATTTTTATAACATTTGGAGGTTATATTAACATATTAGAAAGACTTTTTATGTATTTGCAAGCATTCATTCATTGATTATGAAGTAATTATGAGTCTTTGAGTATTGAAACTAGTAAGCAATGCTTATTCAAGTTGTAAAGAACATTTAAGGTTCTTTCTTTTTGCAATTGATTGATCAAAGAAGAATTGAATTTACTTTTCGTCTTTAAAGAAGATTATGCAATAGTTTTTTATTGAAGAATATGAAGAAGGGCAGCTCTTGTATGAAAATTAAGGTAGTAGATGAATGTTTAAAAAAGCAAAAGGAGGAGGAGCCAATTACGGACACTATTGATGAATTATTGGTATTCACCTTAAGTACAAATATTTTCTACCTCCCACAAGGCAAACTATTTCATTCAACTGAAGATTCACGGAGATTTATTATTCTTTTTAGTAGGAGTTTTTTATCGAACAAGGAATCAATGGAGTCAATTGGTTTAATTAATTTCATACATTATGTCTTTGTGACTATCTTACCACATGTGGCTTATTCACAGGCCATTAAACCATTATATAGAGAAATGAATGGAAGGAAGTCAATAATTTTATGTCCTAATTGATGGTAAATATGAAGTGTACGTTGAGCTAACGATGCTAAACAAGCACTACTTAGGAGGTAACCCAAGAATTAAAATAGGTTTTTTAATTCCATTTCATTTTGTTTCTATTTTGATGATTGCATATGATTTTATTAATTTTTAATGAGTTTTAGTGTTAGGATAAAAAACATCCTGATGTGATTGTTCATATTTATCATCTTAAGGTATGCGTGTTAGAGTTTCATAACTTTGAGTGATCAATTTTTATTTTTTTCAACTATTTTTCATGTTATACAAGGTCACTAAGATTTACATAGTCTCTACACATGGCCATGTATATTCTGGATCTTTTAAAAATTTTTTACACACGTTCATAGAGAGTTACACACTCACTAAATATGCTTGTGTAGACTTACAGGTTCAGTTACACGATCATGTCTATGACCGCCTAAGTCCGTGAAAACTTACACACCCATGTCCCTTGGATTCTAAACAGCCAGTGACTTACACGATCTAACTGCACGGCCATATAGCTAACTGTGTAAGTCCACGGTTGCTCTTAAAAATCCCTAATTCCTTCATTTCTCTCATTTTTTCCTCTCTTTCTCTACACTCTCCTTCGCCTCTCTCCCTCTCTAACCCAATTTTAGTGTTTTTCTTACCAAATTGTGACACCCAAGTAGGTATTTTCATCAATTTCACTTGTTTACGCATGAATCTTTTGGTATTTTGCAATTTTTAGGGATTTTCAACCCAAAAAATGCCAGGGTTAGGTTTTGCGATTTAATGTAAATTTGATTGATTTTTTGCTTGATTGCAGTTTAGTAATTGAATTTATCCTTATCCATATGATTTATTGGTTTAATTTGATGAATTGCATGAGATTTGGATGAAATTTCAATTGGGTATGTGACTTTACTCGCTAAATGTTGAATTGTGATGATTTTATGTGTAATTAGGATTAATTAGTTTGTTTTATAGTTAACTAATTTAATTTAATTTCAATTTGGTTTTTACATGAATTAGATGTTCAATTTTGTTAATTTTTTGTACTTGTTAGATTAGGTATGTTAATTTCAGTTTTAAGTTTAATTTAGTAATTGAATGGTTAGATTAGTTTTATTTACTAATTGCAATGGTTTTATTTTCAATTTTGTGATTAATTAGGCTATTGGTTAATTTTCAATTTTTTTTATTTTATTATTAATTACGTTATGTTATTTGTTTTTTATTTTGTTATATGTTTAATTTTTCTTTTGGTCATACGTTTTCACTTTTCTTCAATTTAGTGAGCATATGAAATAAGTGTGGGGAATGATTGTTGTTCGTATATTTATTTGCTATTTTCTCATATTTATTTAAAGTTTTAGGCACAATGATGGGACAATGATAAGCCAAAGAGGCATCAAGGAAGAAACAACGAGGAGAAGGGTTCTTTAGA
Source organism: Erythroxylum flavicans (assembly GCA_027576715.1). NCBI lineage: Eukaryota > Viridiplantae > Streptophyta > Magnoliopsida > Malpighiales > Erythroxylaceae > Erythroxylum > Erythroxylum flavicans. Next base: position 29,000,949 of record JANZXP010000006.1, read on the forward strand.
GGCTTAAGGGAAGCTCGCCCACAACACGAGCAAGCCAACTTAGTCCAGCCACTAGAGAAACTTAATATGCTTTTATTCAACATCAGAGCCCATGAGGAGTAGTACAAAGGCTCAAAGACAAGAAGTTCGAGACAGACAGAAGCATTGACTGGGAGGTGCTAGTGTAAGTCGAATTGGCCAACTGGTTTAGGATGTTATAAACATTGGCATATGGTCTTACTTATTCGAGATCATAGAGCCCTCGTATTAGGGACATATACTTAATGTATGCTCTATGTTCTTTATTGAGAAGGACCACTATGCTTAGGACCGATCTATCACGATCGAGTTTCAGATGATGGGGGAGATTGTTTGGATGAGTTACTTGGAGTTCTCAGTGATGATATGTTTGTATAACCAAGAGTTAGCAAGGTTGCCAGACTACGTAGCCTTGCGGATAGACTTTCCATATAAGATGTCTCCTTAACATTTTTGAAGTATTATTAGCTAAGAGTACAAGTATAAACCTACCAAAGCGTCATCCCTGTGACATCTCGCACTCAGATACATACATGGAATTTTGAGTTATATGCTGAGCGGGTGCGGTGATAGCTATGGAGTTATCAGGAATCTAGATGTGTTCTATTTATGAAGCATAAGAGAGTGAACGTCAATTTATCTGGTCATGTTTTAAACCAATTCTTCCAGCATTAAAGAAAAGAGAAGAAGGTCAGGATGATATGTGTCGGGCCTTATATGACGAGGTTAGCAGGGAAAATGGGGGTTTTTGAGAGACTACCACCGATACAAATGGTTGGTACTATGGTGGCCCTGAATCTAGACATGATGAAACACATGCACATAGTATATTGATGGTGGGGACCTACTAGTGACATCTATCGCCTGATTGGGGTTCCAGACAGGCCAGTCACATTGGGAGCTGATAGGGATCGACCATATATAGCTGAGCAGCCACCGCAATCAAGCTCGCTGCCATCCTAAACATAAGGAGTAGCGCAAGAGGAGGTTAGTATGGGAGTACCTAGAGCACTGACACCATACTAGGAATAGTTGAAGATAGCTCCACTGGAGAAACATATAGGGTAGATCTTAGGTATTCAGTGTACCATCCAAGCATAATAGGTGGTGCTGAATGAGTGGATAGAGTAGCTCGAAGCTCAACGTAGATACATAGTAGAGCAGCTAATGAGGAGAGAGGCCCATGATAGGGCAATGTTGGAGCAGTTAGAGAGAAGAGAGGCCCTTGATAGGGCACTGCTGGAGTGGCTCGAAAGGTGAGAAAACTCTGATAGATGGATGAAGGAGCTCTTATTTCCAATGGCAGGACATTTTGGAATATCCATCCCACATTCACCATTTGGACTGGTTACATTGTCTTGAGCTCCACAATAGTTTGAGGTTGCATGACTTGAGGATCCTCGTTCGACGGATATGGCAAATTCACATAGGGACCAATGGATGTTGATTTTAGTTTTTCCTTTTCTTTCTCTTATTATTTGTGTTTTTTGTTACGTTATTTTATTTTGTCTAAACATTAGTGAAATGTTATTTATGTTATATTATTTTTATTTCAATGTTCTTTATTTATTTTCTTTATTATTTTTTCTTTTATCTTCTTTTGTTTATATTTTGCAAGGCTGGATGTATTAATATAGGATGGATCTTCTTCAATTTAGGACTCTGTACATATTATTATTCAAGGCAGTACCGATCAAATCTTTTTTCAATTTTTTATTTTTAGTTTATTTTTATTTGCTTCAATTATGTGCATTGGAGACAATGCACAAATTTAAGTATGAGGAAGGGAATTCAATTATCTTAAGTTTATCATAATCTTTCTTTTATTAATTGTAAGGCCCCAAAATATGCCCTAGTTGAAACGATGCATGATCATGAAAGTGCATGTGAATAATTGGTTGTTTGAATTGTGGTAACGCTTTGTATTGTTTCGGTATTTTACGTCCCATCTTTGGTAACATCCGCATATCCTTCCAGGGGATATTTGGGTGTTACATTAAATCTTTTTAACTAATATCCCGAGTTAGTTAAAATTTGTCCATAATACTTTAGATCATTATTGATCATTGAATTGAGTTAATATGTAAAAGGATAAAAGTTAGAACAAACTTGCTTTTATAAGTTATATTTTTAGTAACCATTAAAATAATCAATTTGAATGCAAATTGTATATTATTTACACACAAGATGATTTTGTGAGTTTTTGAGCATAAGAGCAAATACATCATTATTTCAAGCTCTTTTATTCTTTCAAGTACGTTATTATGTATAGTTAGATAATTCTAGAACTTGCTTTTATTATTCATATTGAGATTATGTTTGTTAAATTAGAAGCATTAAAATGATAAAGGCATTTATATTGAACCTTTGTTTAGCCTATTTTCTTATTTATTGTCCTATGATATTTTATCCCTATGAGTAACCAATTTTGAGACACAAACTTTTCATTGATTATAGCCACATTATTAGCCCTTATTTTTCTTGAAGCCTTTTCATTATTTTAAACCCTGAAGTTTATCTACATTTACTTGATTGCTTAAAACTTAAAATTTGAAAAGGACTAATATTTCTTTAATTGTTGGTACATGAAGAATGCTCGAAAAAAACATGTTGCAAACATAGAAAAATAATAAAAACAATTAAAATAAAAGTAGCGTTAAACTTAAGATACCAATGGAATTATGGTGTGAAGGACTATATTTTGAAGAACTAAGCTGCATATAATTTTGTTTATATAAATGCCTTCAACATTATCACATTTTTTATTATCCTTATCATACTTTAACCTAAGTCTCATTAAAACCCTGTAATAAGACCTGTTGATTTTTGTTTCTAGTTTACCCATAAGTGGTAGAGATATGATTTTATTGCAAGCTCATAGTTAAGAATCCTTCTATGCATCAATTGGAGAGTTCTTACATTTTTCACCCTAAACACTTTGAGTGAATTGAGTGAATCCTTAGTGAGGGTGTAAGAATTTGTGCTTTCAATTTCAAAAAGATTATTTATGTGATTGATCATGATATTTACTTATGTAGGTTGGTTCTATAATGAATTGAATCGAATTGTATGTTAATTTGATTGATACTATATGATGATTAAGAGTGCGGATGGACAAGTTAAGGTTAATAGGGGATGAATGTTTGTAAGTTTGATGAATTAGACAATGATTTTCTTGAGGAAAAATAAAAGTTTAATGTAGGGATGTTTGATAGACAATTATTTGTCTATTTTATATACCCATATTAAATATATTTTGCTTGTTATTTAAGAGTTTCATAGGATTTTTTTTACATAATTTACTTCAAGTGTGTTTTTAGGTGATAATTACCTTCATAGAGCAAAAGGAGATATATTCTGGTGAAATCGTGGTATCGGATGGAAGAATTAAAGCAATTTTGGACATACATGATCATATATAGTGATCATGTAAGTCATTGTAAATGTGTGGAGCTTTAAAGACATAATTCGTACCTATGTAGAGTTACACGATCGTGTATATTGCCCGAGTAAGTCTCTGTAAGCATATAAAGTCATGAATTGAGGTATTTTTACATATATACGGCCACATATATGATCGTATAAGTGCCCATGAATATCCCAAAAACCTTAGTTTTTGATATATAACGATATTAAGAACGCTACATCAAGGGAGGTAAATTACAAGCATTTGAATTTAAAGAGAGGAAATTAGGGCTTCAAATCACCTTTTTTGAAAATACCTGTGCCCCCTGCTCCCACTACCATCTAACCCATTCATTTTTTCTCTCTCATAAATATTGAATGGTTGGATGTCATGGGGAAAAGCAAGAACGGGGATTTTCGGAACAAGTGATCTCCTTCCGAAATTAGAGTCGTCAAAGACACCTGAAAAGTAAGATCAAAAACACAAAAATAGTCTACACATCCTAAAGAATAATATCAAAAGGTGGAGACATTAAGTCAATTCCAACTATTCCGAATTTCTTGATCAAGGTTTTCAAGCTTATTCATTATTTTCTTATTCTATTTCATTGCCTTGGATGTCAATTCTGAATATTTGTGTTTAGAACATGATTATAGAATTTTAAATCTATATTAAGGTTTATTCTTGAATTGTTTTTTAAACCTTTTTCTTGTTGAATTCAATATAGTATTGCTTTGTGGTATCTATTCAACTTATACTTCATAAGAAATTGAGAGATTAAATTAAAGTTATCTATGTTAAGTTGCACAATAAGAGTTGATACCTTAATAGACTCACAAATATCAGGTTAACAAACAATTAAAGAGAGATCTTAATTATGAGTTAATTATCCATAGGATTGCTTCAAATCCAATTGAGTTGTTAGGAGTAGTTTTGAGAATCAAGAGATTTCAACTCAACCGTTATCTATTTCAATTGGGATTACTTGGTTAGATCTCAAGGGAGGGTAATCAAAACCTTAGGATATCTAGGATCAAGCAAATTTGAATTAACAAGGCAAAAAGAAAACAAAACAAGGATAAAAATAATCCCTAAATTTCCATTGTTGATTAACTTCACTCTTATTGTTATCTTTACTAGTTAAGTTGTTCAATTTTATTAGTTTATTTTAATTTTAGTTAGTTTATCTTATTTTCAATTAATTCAATCTTTTATTACCTTAGACAAAGTGCATTCAAATTATTAGGTGATTAATCCAATCCTGGTGGGAACAATATCTTGTGTACTACAATATACGATATATATACTTACTATATTGCATACATTAAAATAGGCAAACAGAGAGGAGCATGCATAAATTGTTAAAGCTATCACGAACTTTAATTATAGGCCTAGGATCAACTATAAATTTGTATAAATGGAAAAGATATGGAAAAGTACTTGTTTTGCTATCCATTGCACGATGAATAAGTGGTTGAACTACTTGAACAAGTTCCCTGATGTAGTAGCAAACTATTGAAACTTTTGATCAAATTTTATGAAAGTTATATAACTTTATGCCATTAAAAATTTTATGTGTCTTTATTAATATGTGAGTCTCTTAATAGGTTAGGGAAATGTACATCTAAAAAGTTACATAAGTAGACAATAAGAGATCTTAGCAGCTATTTATAGTAACCTTATTGGGCCTTCTCATCATAGGCTCAATAAATAACTGATAAGGGCCCATTTTCTCATTAGACTTCACCCCATTTAATTAGATCCTTTATTGGGCTTCCTTAGTATCTTTAATTAGGATCAAATTTGATTTTATTAACCTTAATTTTATAAAACTCATAATTAATAATTATACAATAAGAATTTTAATTACAAAAATTATAATAAAAATAGAAAAACAGTAAAAGTGGTTAAGAAAATCAATGTAATGGTTGACTACCTTAAAACATTTGATCCAAAGATAGTAAAAGTCTATCATTAGGTCTTGTAAGGCTTTTGATATTAAAAAATGTCAAATACATGTGTGATATGCGATACAAATCTAATACAATCACACATATATAATACTTCACTAAAATAAATGAGAAAATAGAGTATGACAGACTATAATGATACCTGTGTGATTTGAAATGTATCATTGTTCTCTTTTTTGGTCTCAATTTCTCAAACATTAAGCTAATCCACGTAAAAGAAATTTGTTTCTCTTATTGAATGGTAAACCACATTATGCTAAAGATCGATACAAATCTTAAAACTTTCACTTATTTTATGACAATGTACAACAAATTGTATGACTGAGAATAAAATGATGATCATCAATATATATATAATAATGTACTACTATAATAGAAGAAATTCGTACAACTATGTTAAGAGCAAATACAATGATCATTAATAGTGTCTAAGGCATATTATCTAAAAAGAACTGGGCGAGGTCCCTTATTTAGCAGATCAGCTAACATGTCCTTAATGTCAATATACTCCACCTCAATGTCACCCTTCTGCACTATTTCCTTTATGGTTAGATACTTGATCTCTAAATGCTTGGAACCTATAATATTCTTTAGCATTTTAATGACCATTAAAATGCTAAAAATTGACACAAATTTTAAGAATTTCACCTATATTATGATAATGTATAACAAACTGTATGACTGAGAACAAAATGATGATTATCAATATATATAAAAATGTATTTCCATAATACACAAAATCTGTACAACTATTTTAAGAGAAAATACAATGATTCCTAACTAACAGTGTCTAAGAATCTCAAAAAACCCATACTATATGTATGTCTCTAAAAAATAACTGCGCAAAGTCCTTTAGTTAGTGGATCAGCTAACATATCGTCAACGTCGATATAACCCACCTTAATGTAAACCTTCTGCACTAATTCCTTTATGGTTTGATACTTGAACTCTAAATGCTTAGACCCTATGATATTCTTATTGTTTTTACTAAATAATACAATAGAAAAATTATCATAATATAATCAAATGGGTCTAGCAATTGAATCAATCACAAATAACTCAAAAATTAAGTTCCTAAGTCAAACTACCTATGCAGCAGCCCTATAGGATGCTTCAAATTCTACATACATAGCCAAGGAAGTTACTAGTGTCTTCCTGACACTCTTCTACGAAACAACACCATTTGTTAATATTAAAAAAATACCCTGATATGGACTTCATATCATTCGGATACATACGGATAAATAGCAAAATTTGAATATGTGTAACAAATAAGGTCCAAATTTTTAAATTTTATTAATATCAACATATAATCCTTAGTTCCTTTAAAATATCTCAAAACTATTTTAATCGCATTCTAGCAGTCTATTCATAGGTTAGATAGATACCTACTTAACAATCTAACAACGAATACAATGTGCATGCCTGGGCACATATGAGGCTACCAATTACACTAGAATAAGGAACATTCTTCATATCCTCTCTCTGTATCATTCTTTAGATGTTGTGCCAAAGATAATCTTTCACAACGAGAGATGGGTGCTGCGACAGGTTTATAATTAGCTATATCAAACTTCTACAGCACTTGCTTAATGTATGCATTTTGTGAGAGACCTATAAGTTTTTAGATTTATCTCGGTAAATCTAAATACCAAGGACAAAAGATGCTCCACTATGGTCTTTTTTGTCAAAATGCTTGGCTAAAAGTTGCTTCATGCAATATGGTCAAAGTCATTTGAAGCAAGCAAGATATCATCTATATACAAAAGTAGAAAATAACCTTGGTTCCCTTTACATTGTAATAAAAGAATCTTTCAACTTTACTTTCCATAAAGGTAAATAAGGTAACAACCTCATCAAAACATAAGTAACATTGTTTGGAAGCTTATTTTAAACCATATATAGATTTCCTCAACTTACAAACCATACCAACCTTTTTTTTTGTCTTGAAATCCTTTAGGATTTTACATGTAGACCTCCTCATAAAGGTCTCCATTCAGGAAGGTGATCTTAACATCTATTTGAAATATCTTCATATTGTAATGAGCTAAGATTGCCACAATCACTCTAAATGGATCCTTAGAGGATACATAAGAAAACGTAAAATTAAAGTCAATCTTTTCTCTCTAAATGAACCCTCTAGTAACTAACTAGGCTTTAAACTGCTCAACTTTACCTTAGATTCCTTGGCCTTATAAATCCATTTACAGCTAACAAGCTTGCAGTTATGAGGTAAATCCATAAGCTCCCATACCTGACTATACTTTATGTACTACATTGCGTCCCTTATGCCATCCCATTATAAATTTACATGAGGTACATAAACAACTTATGTAAAAGTAAATGGATTTACTATATGTCCAATATCATAGTTTTTCTCACCTAAATAGACTATATAGTTAGATGATATTACTAATCTCCTCACTTGAGTAGATCTTCTTAATTGAATTAGTTCAATATGTTCATATACCTCAAGAACCTTAGTATATACATATATAGGTTGTTGTCTCTATATTGGTACGATACTAAGATGTGGATCTACTAGTTCTGACTGAATGAGTGATAGATAGGATATAATTGTAATATCCCCTTCTATCATCTAAAAGATAGGAAGGAATATAAGAGGTTCTACCATCATCAAGATGAGATGGACTACCCTCATCATAAACATTGTGTTTTAGAAACTAGCTATTTGTGACTCCACTATTTTTTATTCTGTATTCCTTAGAGTGGTCAGGATATCTTATAAAGTAACATTGAGTAGAGTAAGAATGTAGATCACCTTTATAAGGATTATATAGGCGCACCTCAGCAAGATAACCCCATAAATGAAGATGAATGAGGCTAGGTTTCTACCCTTTCCATATTTCAAAAGGCATTTTTTGCACTTATTTATTTGTGACCCTGTTAAGCATGAACAAGGATAGTCTTTATGGCTTCACCCAAAAGATAATCAGGTAGGCTAGTCTAGCTCTACATTGACCTCAATATATCCTTTAAGGTGTGATTTTTCCTTTTGGCTACATCATTTTGCTCAAGATTACATAGTATAATGTACTGAGCGATTATTCCATATGATTCCAAGTATTTGGCAAATAATCCTTTTTCTTATTTAGAAATCCTATATTTGCCATAATACTTTCCTCCACAGTCAAATATGAAAATCTTAATTTCTCCAATTGTTTCTTATCCTTTTTCTTATTTAGAAATCCTATATTTGCCATAGTACTTTCCTCTACAGTCAAATATGAAAATCTTAATTTTTCAAATTGTTTCTTAAACTCAGTCTTAAAAATCTTAAATTTATGAAGAACTTCAGACTTTTCTTTAAGTAAGAATATATAACCATAATAAAAATCATCATCAATAAACGTCAGAAAGTATCTTAAATTAGATATTGTGGATATATAGGGCCAAAAATGTTACTATGTATGATTTCTAATAGCCCAAAAGCACGAGTAGATACCTATTTCTTTATTTTGGTCAACTTTATCCTATAACAATCAACATTTGTTTTTAGATCATCATAATCTAGAGTTAGAAGAATATTATCTTTTATTAATCTTTTATATCTATCTCTAGAAATGTGGCCCAATCTCTTATGTCGCAATGTGTATGAATTTTCCTTTATTAGGGGTCTCTTTTTAGTAAAATGTTCAACAAAATATGAAGAAGTATATATTTCATTAAGGGTAAGACACATTCTATATAAACCATAAAATAAGATGGCAGTACTGATTAGTTTTGCATTGAAAGACAACTTCACAACCGAATTTTCAATTAAAAAACTATAGCCTTCTTTATCTAAAATAGATATATAAATCAAATTCCATATAAAATGTGATATATAAAAGGTGTCATCTAATACAAGTTTGAACCTTGTATTAAGGTTCAACAAACATCCCTTACAAAAATTACATTAACTTCTTCGTATTTTTCACCATCAATTTTCCTCATCCTTATTCATCTTTCTCTTTTTTATGAATCTTTGCATTATGGAAGCAACATAATTAAAGGCTCTACTATCTAGCCACCAAGAAATTAATATGGCCTATGACAACATTAGACTTATATATTATACAAGTTAAGGAGTTGTCTGATAGCTTTTGCCCTTTTTCCAAATTCTATTTTTCTAGCACTCCACCTTCTTATGTACCTTCTTCTTATAGAAGAAACACCTTATACTCATACTTCTTATGATGTCCATAAGACCTCTAACGACACTGGATTGAACAACATCTATATGTGGAGGAAATTTAGATTTGTTACCTTTAAATTTACGGGCCTTTACCTTTTTCTTTACTTTGGTTACTATTAAAGATGTTTAAGAGGTGTTTTTTTTCTAGGAGTGAATTTATGGGTGGTTAGTGAATTTATGTCCCAAGTTTTATTCTAGGAGTTATATGTTATGACAAAAATACTAAACTCTGATGGAAGAGAATTAAGAGCTTAGTGAAAAATACAAGCACCAGGAATACAAATATTTAATGCCTTTAGCTTGCTCTGAAGGTGAACTATCTTAATTATGTACTCCCTTTCTCCCCCGGCTCTTATATGCCTTATAAAATATAATTTCTTTAGTAAGGTACCTATTTTAGCATTAAAAGATACCTTATATCTTTGTAACATGTTGATATGAAAATCTCTTGCTATGTTTGCCTATAGAAGCCCATTCAGCAAGTGGCCTGGTATGGATCTCTTTATGGTCAAATAACACATCCTATTTGACCTTTCCTAAGTTACATATGCAGCTATTTCAGCCTCTAAATTGATAGATGTAGGTGTCGGTGATCTATCATTGATCATGACCATGTTGATATCTACCATCTCCAACACAAACTCTACATCTTGTTTCCATTTCTTAAAATTGAAACCAGTGACGGTTTCAAATGTGACACTCTTATTGTTTATAGCAAATGTGACTACAAAATTGATAATATAAATGATCAACACAAATGTAAGATAATAGTAATACTTAAGACACATAATAGTATATGTAATCAACATCTTATCATATGTATTATGAAACACCTATAGGCTAAATACATAATACATACAAAAAAGATCTATATATAAAAGTAATCAGAGAACACAACATTAACTCTTGTGATTATACCACCTGTAGGTGAATAGATCACTCAAGCAATGGTTATCTTCCATCAAATGCCTTTATCCACATCTCAAAATCTCATATAACGTCAAAACCTATGGGTATAATAATCAAATACAAGGCCAAACACATTTCCTAACATGCAAACAAAACAATTCAAATACTAACTTGAAATACCACTGCGGTGACTAAATTCTTATTAGTACCTAAACTGATCCAAAAGCATAAGGGATACACATTTATGTTATCCTTGTATTAATTTATATGGGTATAAATATATGACAATTTACTAATAATTAATGCAAAAATTCTCATGCACATTCTTATTGTCTTATACTAGTGTTGAAAACATTATTAATAAAATTTATTTGAGAATTTATCACAAAGTAATTCTTAACAAAGTGACGGTCATGCATATATATATATCCTTTATTTCAAGTCAATTGCACAAAAACAATCACTTAATTATAGCTCTGTTAACCTTATTTATATTTTTCTATAATTAAACCTTATTTAGTGTAACATATTATGAAAAATTAACAAAATCTCACTTTATGAATTCAAAGGACCTAAAAACTCACTTAAAATAACTAGAGGGTTCATTTTGTAAATTATAAAAAATTGAGGGCTTGTTTGTTTCTATTTATGTTTTTGGTTTTTTTAAATTTATTAAAAAAGACTTATTTGTTTGAGTATTTACTTTTTTGGTTTCTTCTAGTTTTCATGATTTATGATATAAAAAGTAGTTTTTGTTTTCTGTTTCTATTTTTTCATAATTTGATTTAGTATTAACTAAATATATATTATTTAATATATTAATTATTAATAAGAATTATACAGATTATGTATTTAACTATCAGAATTATAAATAATTTAATTTAATAATTAAACTAATAATAATATAATCTAAATTTAAAATAATATCCAAAATATATAAAATTATCTTTAGTAATTAAATACATATAATATAATACTATTATGTAAGATATTAAAATAAAATTTATTTATTTATTTATAAAAATAGTTTATTTTTAAATTTTATCTAATATATAATAATTATTATTATTAATAAAAATTTAACTAAATTTACATTAACAACCCACAAGTTTTTTGTTTTTATTTGAAGAAACAAAAATTAAAAACTAAAAATCACAACAAAAATAGAGGTTAAACAAAATGACCAATTAGTTTTTTCTATCTTATAATGTCCTGATGTTAACACTGTCAGTGGCTGGAGGGTGCACGAAGTTCACAGGCCGGTATTACGCAGACACTGGATGCACAAGGCACCTACAAGTTACGCTCCGCACTGTATAGACGCACGCGAACCACAACTTATGTGCTACAGGTAGAAATAAAGGTTACCCCTTTATGTCTGGCGTGTGTGGTAGATGGAGCACATGTCCCATTAGCAACCTGGGTGCTTCTTCATATTGCTCCTTTCCAAAAAAGGCAATTTTCAATGATTGTTCTGGTGATTTCTCATCGAAAATGTTCGTTTTTCTGTGCAAAGCTTGTTTAAGATCAATTTAAACAAAATATATGCAATTTATATAAGAAAAAACATATTAATTTCTTTGATTTTCTTACGGAACAATTCGAAAATGTCCTTTTAAATTCATACAATCATGCAAGCACTCTAATATTACGTGTTAAACATAACATGAACTTTAACTATAGGCCCAAGATCAACCAAGAACTTGTATAAATAGAACAATGTAGAAAAGTACCTATTTTGTTGTGTATTGCACGATGAGCAAGCTACTGAACTATTTGAACAAGCTCCTCGACGTATGAATAAACTGTTGAAACTTTCAGTCAACCTCTACGAAAATCGTATAACTTTATGTTGTTAATGTCTTTCTGTATCTTTCTTAACGTGTGACTCTTAACGGATTAAAGAGGCTGTATGTCTATTAATTTACTTAAATAGTTAGTAGTAGACCTTAACAACTATTTATAGTAATCTTATTAGGCCTGCTTATCCCAGGTCGAAACATTGATAAAGGCTCTATTTTTTTTACTAGACTTCAGCCGGTTTAACCAGATCCTTTATTAAGTTTCTTTGTTACTTTTAATCCGAATCAAATTCTATTTTCTTAACCTTAATTTTATAAAAAAACATGTAACTAATAACTTGTCCAATAAAATTTTAAAAATTTCTAACATAAATGGCATTGAGTTCACAATTCACGCTTGAAGTTGTATTCCTTAGGTCTTAAGTATCAAAGTCTCATTCGATGAAAAGCGTTCCTGTGGCAGTTTCGGATCTGGAAATTTGTAAGAGCTTGGTCACTACTGAACGCGAACATGTTCTCGCTTGATCCATAAGGAAAGACTGAGGCGCATGTGTTAGTGTTAAATAGAGTCCAAAGTTCTTTTGGAATTGTGCATAACTACGTCAATTTAATTGTTGGTAGACTTTGAGGAGTGTTACAAGTGCAAACTTGTTCGTATATACTGAACTATTGGCACCATGTTAGTAACTAAATGCAGGTGGGAAGGTTGCTTACTGTTGATGTCGTCAGCAAGGCCTCATTCGATATCAAGTCAATCTTTCATCTACTGATTTTGGTGGAGGTCTTGAAACCAAAGTTGGAAGCGAGCGTAATTCAGGCAAAACTTGATCCTATTTGCCCACTGAGATTGTGTCAACGGTGTGGTTTCAACAAATTAGAGTGCCACGTAAGTACTATGTGCCACGGAATATTTTACCCGAACTAGCTTGTACTCGTTAATAGACATGGTTCCATTAGCCGCAAGCAATGATTTCACTATTTTGTGGCATAATCGAGTACTTTGCACAACCATTTCCTCTCTTCCTCTTCCTAAAACATGTCCTTTGCGCCATGCAGTAATATTTGCTTCAACAATGTTTCTTCAAATTGTCTATAACTCGATGGAAGTTATGTATAATTTAGTAATAAAACTGTAACTCAGTGCATCAGTTTTTTTAGATGAATTTCGTACAAATAGTTTATATCTTATTAAAATAGATATAACTAATTGTATAATGTATTATTATTATTTTATTAATATAAGTATGTAATATTTTAATTTTAAAATATAATTTCTTTATATTAATTGTCTAGAGAATAAAGTATTTGCCCCTATGATTGAGATCGCTACCTAGGATGAATAATGAAGTATTTAATATTTATCCCTATGATTGAGATGGCTACCTATTTGTGGATAATAAAACATGAATAAAATAACTTCATTATCGATAAGACGAAGATATACCTGAATAAGATCGATAAAACTACAAAAGAAATGCATTTCCTTTTAGGAGCGAGTGAAAAAGATAATCGAGAAGTTAAAATGAAGAATTTTGGTGCATAAAAGCTTCTGTATTCTTATTAACTCTAATCATTTATATGCATCCTTTACAACCAAAATTTATCCAATCAAATCCTAAAATAAAGGAAACTACCTAAACAAAAATATATAGCAAATATTTACCCTTAAAAGATAGGAAAGAGAATATATAAAACTCCTAAATATAGACACAATACTAATGCCCCCCCCCCCCAAAAGTTGGAGCGTGAAGTTCACGAACGTCTAACTTGGAAAGTAGACTATCAAATTGTCATTCACCCAGTGTCTTTGTAAGAATATCAGCAAGTTGCAAGGAAGTGTGGACATATATGGGTTTGATATTGCCCTTATTGATCTTATCCTACACAAAGTAACAATCAACCTTAATATGTTTTGTGCATTCATAGACAACTGGTTATTGGCAATGTGAAGGGCCAACTGACTGTCATAATATTATCGCATTGGACAAGAATGATCGACTCTAAAAGAAGACAACAACCCTTTTAACCATTTTAATTCACAAGTAATATTGGCCATAGAGCAACACTTGGCTTTAGCAGAAGAACGAGAGACAGTAGATTGCTTTTTAGTCTTCTATGAGATAAAAGAATCTCCCAACATCACAAAATAAGATGTCAAAAATCGTCTAGTGAGGGGACAACTAGCCTAATCCACATAACAAATCCCAATCGACACATAACAAGTCCCCTAACCTAGATTATCTTTCAAGTACTGAACGACAGGCAAAATCACATCCTAATGCTTAAGTTTCGGATTCTGCATGAATTGCGCCAAGATGTGAACACAATAAGATAATTTGGGATGAGTAATAGTCAAATAAATGAGATGCCCCACAAGTCGTCGATACCTAGTTGGGTCTTTCAATTCTGCTCCATCAACAAGTGCCAACTGATGATTTTTTTCAATGGGAATAGCCGCTGGTTTTGCACCAAGTAACCCACAATTAAATATGAGATCCAAAACATACTTTCATTGAAAAAGAAAAATACCGATAAGATTCCGTGCCACCTCAATGCCTAAAAATATTTCAATTTAAGAAAAATACTAACGGGATTTCACGCCACCTCAATGCCCAAAAAATATTTCAACTTCCTAAGATCATTCATGTGAAAGCAGCCGAAATAATCCTTGAATTCCTATATAACATTCCCATTGCTTCCAAAAATGACAATATCATCAATATAAACCAAGACATTTAGTTCTGCTCCATGGACTCTAATGTGAAAAGTGAATAGTCTGAATATGATTGTTGAAAACCATAAGCTCTTAGAGCTTTAGACAATTTAGTAACTAGCACCTAAGAGCCTTTTTCAAGTCATATAAAGATTTGCGGAGCCGACACACCTTACTAGATGAGTGAACCTCAAAGCTAGGTGGTAATCTCATGTATATCTCGTCCTCTAAACTATCGTGCAAGAAAGCTTTATGAACGTCCATTTGACGTAGTAGATTCTTTATTGTTGCAATATCGAGGAAGGTCCGAGCAGTCACCATCTTTTCTGTGGGAGCAAAAGTCTCATTATAATTTATTCCTTTGACTTGTCTGTTCCCATGAATTACCAACCTTACTTTATGTCGTTCATTGATACCATCCAAATTATATTTAAATTTGTATATCAATTTACACCCAATTGATTTCTTCCCTGGCGGCATATTTTTTATCTTCCATATTCCATCATCTTTTAGAGCTCGAATCTCTTCCTTCATTGCATATCTCCACTTCTCATCTTTTACAGCCTTAGAGAATGAAGTTGGCTTATAATCTGTAGTAATAGCTGCAAAAAATCCTAAATGTTCCACAAACAATTTGCCACAATTAACAAAATATGCAATAGGATAATATGTATCTAAAGATTTTGATCCTAGGTTAAACTAGTTGAGGGGTTTATGTAGGTAGTATGGAGAACATAGTCCTTAAAGTGTGAAGGAGGCTTCCTATTTCGACATCCACGACTAAGGAACTCATTTGCCTTATCACCACCATCAATGTCCTACTGTGGGACAACATTCTACTCTCTGCTCTCAGTATTCTCGGCTTGCTGCTGCACCTCATTCGATTCTTCAAGACCACTGTTATTTCCCATTTGTATATTTTGAAAATTCAATTTATTCCCACCAATACTCACTCCATTGTTGGCATTGTTCCCCTCATCCTCATCATTAACCAAATCAAGTGACCACTCTGGTCTGCCAATTTGTTTTGTGCATCACACTTTCATCAGCAAAAGGAAAAATAATCTCTACAAATTTTACATCCCTTGAAACAAAGTACTCTTTATTTTCAATATCATATATTTTCCACCCCTTTTTTCCCAGAAGGGTATCCCACAAAAATTCACTTCTGACTTCGACTAGCAAATTTATCACCTCCTCTGGTATCACTATGGGCATAATATAGACACCCAAATGTTCAAATATGAGTATAAAAGGGCTTAACAGTAAACAACATTCCATAAGTAAGGATAACAAAAATAAACCGGCTTGGCCTGGCCCAGCTTATGGTTAACAAGCAATAGGTTGAGCCAAGGGTAGGATGAATTTGGCCCGAGCAACTTCAGGCTGGGCCACGGGCCACAAACTATAGGTCAAGGAGCTTAGGTCGGGCCTAGCCTGGGCTCAGGCCAACCAGCCCAGCCTGTGGCCCGTGTCCCAACAAACTTCCATAGAAAAAATGATGTTTTGTTACATTAAAAAATAAATTACACAGGAATAATGACGTCGTTTTGCTTTAAGAGCAAAATGACGTCGTTTAAGTTACATACAACTTAAAAATAGAAGACAAATCGAAATCCTTTTGTGGAAAGCAAAATGACGTAGTTTAAGTTATGTAAAAGTAAAAAAAAATATAAGCAAAACGACATCATTTTGTGAAATGAAAAATGATGTCATTTTGCTTCTCATTAAACTCTTGCCCACTTCCCTTCCCCCTCACCCAGTCACGATAATACTCCTTCTGGTTCTTCACTTCTTCTTCGTGTCATCTATTATGTTCTTCTTCTTCATGTCACCTAGTCATGTTCTTCCTTCATTCTTCTTCTTCATGCATCTATCCTTTCCTTAGCTCCTTCGTCAACCTTCGCAAGTGTTATGTCACCAACGCCACTAACTGACCAACGTATTATTGTTAATAAGGTAATCTCTCTTCTCAAATTTGGTTTTTTACTAATAGTTTATTGTTTGGAGATTATTGTGGATTGGTAATACTTATTTGACCAATTTGAGAACTTTTATGTTAATAATGGGAATATGGGATAATGCATGTATAGTGTTTGATGAAATGCACCACCCATTTAATGCATGTATAGTGTATGTTTAAAGAAAATGTTTAGGTGGCATTTGGCTTTCTTAAATGAATTAAATATATAACCTATGATTGTTTAAGTTTGAAAAAATGTTACGCACTACTAGTATACAATTCATAGATGGATATCAATCTCAAGATTTGCACATTGGCTACTTTGACTTCCTTAAGGACAAGAAACTAAGGAACTTCTTTCAATCTTATGCAAAACTTACTGTAGATGTTCAGGCTAACATAATCATTCATTTGATCCTAAATAAAATTAAACTTGATTATTAATTGCTTTTAAGTATATAACATCAATCGTGTGGTCTTGACAATCCTAATATCAACTAATAATGGATGTATAATCATAATTCTGAATTAATTATAGATGATATAGACTACCACTTAAAGTTTATGGGAAATTGTTATTTATTCAAAAGCATCTCAAGTTTTGAGGCTTTGCTTATCGAAATTCACATGCCTAATGAATGAGTTTTTCAATTGCATATAACCATGTATTTTAGCAGGTAGAATCTCATATTTGTATTAGAAACTAAAGCATGAGAGATGGTATGAGATATATTGTCCTAATACCCCTTTCCCCTCATGTTACTTAACAATTATTAGATTATTTGAAAAAGACACCCACCCACAACGCACCTTTATCTACTCCCTATCATCTAACTGAAGGTAAACAACATGTTACCTTACTTTTTCCTTGTATGTAATCATAAAAGCAAAAATGGTCGATTTGTAAGTTTTGATAGACTATGAAACTAAGCATGTCTTTTCCTTAATATGAGCTACAAACATATACGTGGTTAATGGCATGTCTTTTCCTTAATATGAGTTATGAGCTACAATCATATATTTTTTTAATTCTTATTAATGTGATTGCTTCAATTTCAACCATTATTGTTTTGATTGTTTGTAAATAATGATATGCTCTTGCCTTTCATTAATTCTTATATTAACATAATTTATACATGTATGTTTCAACTACTAAATACATAAGCATGATATTTCGTCATTGCTTCTTATATTAACATAATTTATATTTCCATTAAACATGTGTTTTGATTGTTTCTAAATAATGATATGCGCAATTGCCATGATATGCTCAATTGTTCATTTTGATTGTTTCTAACCTCAAGCATTTATATATTAATTGTTTCTAATCTCAACTATTTATATGTTTTTTGTCAGATGGATAAGCATATTCCTTCAGTTGAGAGTTTTAATCTAATACCGGAGATAGAAGTGGAAACTTCTATTTCGAAACTAAGTGAGGATAAAAATTTAATTAAAACTCAATATAAAAGTGAAGTTTGGAATCACTTTTAAAAGACTATATTGACCAACGGAATTTAAAATTATAGTGCAATATTTTCATAAGTTGTATTTGAGTGGTTTGAAAGGTGGAACGTCTCATTTAAAGAGACATATGGAATCATGTACTAAAAGGAAGATAGTTTTAAAAGGTCAAAATTTTTTACCTTTAATCTTATGAAAGGGAAGAATGAATTGACCGTAACAACTTTTTACAGCAACAGATTAAGGATTTTGATGGCTACTATGATTATTGGAGATGAACAACCATTGTTTATGGTTGAAAGAAAAAAGATTCAATATATTTTGTAATTCACTCCAATCGACTTTCAAGGTTCCAAGTTAAAATACATTGAGGAAGGATATTTTTAAAATTTATAAGGATAAGAAGATAGAGACATTAAGAGCATTGTCGAGTGTTAAAGGACAGACTGCCATAACAATAAACATGTGGACAGCTGATAACTAAAAGAATGGTTATATAACAGTGACAACATATTATATTGATAATGACTAGACATTACGCAATAGACTTTTAAGGTAATTTATATTCTTGAATATTGTTATCATTTAGTTTTTCATTATTTTATGAATTTATGATTGATTTTAGTAATATTTGTACATGATAGGTTCATTTATATGCTGACACCACATACAAGTGAAAATTGGCAACCATGATAAAAGATTTTTTGATGAATTTGAATATCGACAACAAAGTATCCACCATCACAGTCGACAATTGTAACACGAATGATGTTATGATTAAGAAGTTGAAGCGTAAAATGCAAGTTGGGAGCTTATTGGTTTGAGGTAAGTTATTTCATATGCGTTGTTTTGTGCATATTCTTAACTTGATTATGAAGGATGGATTGAAGACAATAAAGGACGCAATAGATTGTATTTAGAATAGTGTTATATATTGGAGCGCAACTCTTAAAGGAGTTGAAACTTTTGAAGATGCTACACAAATTTTATGCATTTCAATTTTAAAGAAGTTAGTTGTGGATTGTCCAACAGAAGGAACTCAACCTTTAAGAAGTTGGAGTCGGTAATCTCATATGCTGATGTGTTTATTAGACTTGTCGAAAAGGATTCTCAATATACTTATGTGCCAACAGAAGATCAATGGGACTTGGCAAGAGAACTTTCTATGAAGTTGGAATCATTCTATAATGTGACTGAATTATTCTCAGGAACAAAATATCCAACTTCACATAATGTCTTTAGCACTATGTCCAATATAAAGCATGTTTTATCAAAGTGCACGTTTGAATCCAATAAAGTTATTCTGACTATAGGGAAGCAGATAATGGAGAAGTTAAATTCTTATAATTGGTCTAAGGTTAGAGATATTATTGCAGTGTTATATGTGTTGGACTTGAGATACAAGATGGACATGGTTGAATATATTTATAATGCAATGTACGGTGGTGAAGCTCAAGAGTGTGTACATACCATGAAACAATTATGGTATCAATTGTTTAATGATTATCAACTCAGAATGCAACAAACTCATGATCGGGATCTTAGTAGTATAGGCAGTTCACTCCAAGTTTAGTTTCAAGCTCGACCTCATCTTCTAACCTATTATTAACGGATTCTCTTTCACATTTTTGAAAGAGAAAAGGGCTAGGACTTCTTATAATATAATGGAGTTAGAAAAATAAAAGATTGTGTGCCTGAAATTGAAGGTGAGCACTTCAATATATTGTTATGGTGGAAGAAGTGGGAAAATACTAACCTATTTTGCAAATCATCGTACGAGACTTGTTAGCTATTCCATCATCCACCGTTATTTCAGAGTCTACATTTAGTACTAGTGGTCAGGTTATTACTCTTCATCATGCTCGACTTCATCCTTGCACTATGGAAGCCCTTATGTGTACTCAGTTGGTTAAATAATGAAGATATTGATGGTAAATTCTTTTATTTTTAATATATTAATTTTACCTATCTTTATACTATCTTATCCAATATTATGTTTTTAATTTTCCTACAGCCACAGGTATTAATGCAAAGGTGACTAGTGAAATTAATCGACCAATTACATGTTATTTTGATCAAATATATAAAGATGAAGGTATATTTAATTTTCTTTTAATTTTAATATTACATTATTAAATATTATTTTAATTTTAATATTACATTACTAAATATTATTTTAATTTTAGTATTACATTACCAAATATAATATTTGTACATATAGATAATTTGATCCAAACTGTTAACAATCCTAGCAACAAGTACAATTAGATGCTCTCTTAATCTCCAGTCTCTAGTCTCTAGTATCCAATGTCCAAGCTTTGTTTGTCCGGCATGATATTATCTTAATTTTTGTAAATTTAATCATTTCTTGTAAAATGATTGGGATAATCATTCGTGTACAGTAAAGATTGATGTAGTTAATGATTTTGGTTTTATTAATTCTCCCTTGTAATAATTAATAAACTATTTAAGTAAAATTATAATTCGTAATTAATTGAACTCAAATTTTTACTATAATTAACTTAATGAATTTTTCTACAAATTCATAATTAATTGAATTAAAATTCCTAATTAATTAATTATTTATATAATCACATGTTTCAATGGAAGGTTATTATTAAATTCAAGTTAATTAATTCAACTTTGAATTTTTATTAGTGTCAATGTAACTTCAATTAATTAAATTATTAACTTAATTTTAATTTTTTATTGCTTATAATTTAATTTTTTATTATAGATTAATTTAACATTTGCTGGAGTCCTTACTCCTTAGTAAATTTTCTAAAGTATAGAATGTGACATATAGCATTTTTTAATAAATTGTCTTTATTAAAATTTATTTAATTTATTAAAATTTTTGTGTGATAGTGGGTACGTGTAGTAGAGATAGATATGCTCTAATAAGAGACAAGTTGATAACAACATTCTCATAACTCTTGCACAGTACTAACAAAACACTGACGATCATTGGGTGCCTTGAGTCGGAACTTTTACAAGTTGAAGAGTCAGCTCATTCAACTTGATAATATCTTACAAATTCACTTTTTAATAATATAAAAATAATTATAGTAAATTTTAATAAAATTAATAATTTATAAAAAATATTTATAATATTTATAAAATATATTTTATTTTTAATAAATAATAACTATTTCAATATAATATACTATACGTATACGTTTTAATAACTCAATTACTTTTATATTCTTTTGAAGTTGACATATTAGGATTAATAAAGTGATTGATTCACTTTAAGATTTATATAAATACATGTATGCATAATGTATGTATTGTGTAAATATGAAATATAAAATAAAAACTTTAAATGCATTAAGAGTAACCATGATATTAATTTATTTTAATATGTGTAATACAAGTATAAAATTTTACAATAATTATTTAACAATATATATAACATGAAAAGACAATAATATTTATAGAAGTAAAAAAATCAACAATAACTAAAAGTTACATGTATAATTATTATTTAAAGTATATAATTTACAACAACAACATCAATTAAGAGTTCCGTACATAATTTATAAAAACATTAAAAGTTTGAAAATATTATATTATAAACTTAATATACGTATTTTTAAAAAATCATATTAAAAATAATTATAATAAAATTTAAACACGAAAAATAATATTTGCAATAAATTGTACTTAGATATTAACTTTTTTACATTTACATTACAATTAATTGTTATAATAAAATTACAAAATTGAAATTAAATTCACTTGTTTGTAGGAAATAATTATAACAACATTATGATAATTATATATTTTTAATAAATATATATTAAAAATATTTTATATAATTTATTTTATATAAATATTTTTAAATAATTTATAGGTAATTCCATCGTATACTTTAGTATAAACGATTATCCTATAATTTACAATTTAAGAATTTAAAAAAATATAACTACAATTTTAAAATTATATTAAAATAAAAATATAAAAAATTAAAAATTTATTAAAATTTCGCCGACTTAAACTCGAGAGGCTACTTGTGGCCCACCCAAGTGGGTCCACTGGCCATGAGCCTGTTCATTCTTGCCCGTCCATAAAGAGTTTGCCCATAAGTAATGATGAAGGTGCTCGGTTAATTAAATATCCTACAATGACTTTATATTGTCCCTACAATTGCTCAAGTAAATTTGCTTGAATCTTAGCACTCTCGCCACATATAAAATATGATGATATTTTCTCTCTACCCTTCCATTTCACTGAGGGGTCGGACAAATTGAGGTTTGATGTAAAACATCATTTTCTTGGTAATAATCTTTCAGACCTTGAAACTTCGTACCATTATCACTCCTTAAAACCTTGATTTGTTTATTAAATTGTCTTTGGATCATGGAAAAATATTCTTTAACAATCCAGGGAACTTCCATCTTTTGTTGTTAATAAGTGTACGTACACACCACGCGAATAATCATCTATTATAGTCAAGAAATAAATTACACCAACGTCACAAGACTCAAGTCCACTAATTTCATCTTTACTACTCATATCGTGAAGCATACTAACTACTTTCGAGGCCGAATGTCCCAATCTTCTATGTCATTAACACACAAGAGCCAATGCCACCTACTCGCATGCACGAACTTCTCTCTCCCCACAGAGAAGATAAAACCTCTTAATTTGTTCACCTGCTCCAATAAGCTTTCTCGAAACTTGATCTTGTATTACACACAATTTATTAGTAAATTGGACAATGTAATCAGTGTCGTATAATAACTGCGAAATTGAAATCAAGTTGCATTTCAATTTGGGAACAAACAGAACGTGATTGAGTGTGAGTTTGTTCCCAAAGGTGTCTGTTTACTACTTTCGTCACGTAAGTCTCGGTACCATTAGGCAAACCAATAAGGCAGGGATCAAAGTCTTGCAATAATGTTAGGCGCGAAAGAGCGCCAATTATATGGTGTGACTTGTGAGGTACTCGTATCGATGATCTATGGGAAAACTGGGTTCTTACTACTTAATCGCTCTCTAGTTCCAGTCTTTTGTGTGTTGATCATGTTCAAGAGAGTGCTCCACTATTCTGGACTCATACCTGGTAGAGATGTTTATTCACCTTCAGCCATCACGCCACTCTATGTGTTCCCTGCAACCCCATCAACTTGCGTCTTATTAACCTTAACACCGCTGCCTCTTCCCTAGCCCATGCCAACCGATAACTACTATATCCCAAAGCCTGGATCTTCAGTTCGTGGTCTGTCCCACCAATCTGGGTAACCGACCAGTTAGAAATAGGAGTTAAAATCATACCCGAGTCATTTGCAATGCGAGCAGGTAGCCTGCGAAGTGGCTTGAAATTTCTTCTCCCCCCTTGTCGTTCGACCAGCCTTTATAACAAACTGACTGGGTCACCTCGGTCCTCCTTGCCTTCAATAATTGTTCCAACTCTTTCCTCTTGCACCACCATCTGGTATGCCTTATTAAGGCTTAGCAGGGATCAAAACTCAGAATATTATATCGAATAGTTCTAAATTGGGATTATCGAGGCCCATCAGGAATTGGTGGACCTTATCCTCTTCCCTCTTCTTGTCCAACGCTCCCGAAATCCCGCACTTACAAGTTACAACCATTGCAAGTGCATATTTGTATTTGATCATAATCATTTAATTCATCCCACAACTTCTTAAGTCGTCCATAGTAATCCATTACAATGTCTCCGTTCTGTTTGCAATTTGCCAAATTTGATTTTAATTGTTAAATGCGAGGACTATTTGTGATAAAGAACCTCTGGTTGATATCTTCCCACAACTCTTTCGAGTTATCCATGTAAGTTATGGTTGATCGAATGTTCGGTTCAATTGCATTGAAAATCCATGAAGCAATCATGGAATTGATTGTCCACTAGTATTCGATTTCATAATCATCTTTGGTGGGTTATTTGATCGTTCCATTAACGAATTCAAACTTTCTTCTTGTCCTTACAGAGCCTCGAATCGCACGTGCCCATTATTCATAATTCAAACCTCTTTGTTGCACTTGAGTGATGAGATTTCCTGGGTTGTCACTTGAATACAAATCATAAGGAGAGATCTATTTCTTTGACTGCGAACCACCTCTGGTTCCACCATCTTTCTTGTCGTCTACCATAACACCTGGTTCCACCATCTTTCTTGTCGTCTACCATAACACCAACCGAGGATTCTCAGAGTTAAGTTATAGGCTCTGATACCATGAAGAATTTTGGTGGGCAAAAGCTTCTGTATTCTTATTAACTATAATCACTTATATACATCCTTTACAACTAAACTTTACGCAATCAAATCCTAAAGGAAACAACTAAAACAGAAATATATTACAAATATTTACCCCTAAAACATAGGAAAGAGAATATATACATCTCCTAAATATAGACACAATCCTAATAAAAAACGTGATTATAAGAAATTATCACTAGACAAGGCATAATATAAATTTTAATTTTAGATAAAATTAATAGATGTAAAAAATAGAAGTTCTTATCTTTTTACCTATATTTTAATAATATTTTAAGTTAGCACCCTCTTAAAAATTATAAAAACTTTAAGAATTATTAATTATATTTTTAAAATGTAATTATAACTGTATAACTACCAATAATCATCATATACTAATAAATACACTATAAAAATAATTTAAACTTAGATAAAAACATAGAAAATTTTTCAATGATAGAGAATCAAATGATATTTATAAAGGTAACATAAGAAATCCATGAATCACTATAATTTATATGTATAATTATTAATTGTTATATATAATCTCGAGAAATATAAAAAATTGAAAAATATTATATTAAAATTTTAAAATACCTAACTTCAAAAAAAAAATGCAATACACTGTTATAATATAAAATAATTATAACAATGTAAAAATAATATTTGAAGTCAATTACACACTTTATCAATAGAAGTTAGTTTTTTTTCACCTTTATATTATGTTTTAATTATTATAATAAAATTCTAATATTTTTTAATTTGAAAATTAAGTTTACCTTCTTATAACACATATATATGTAGAATACTTAGTACATATTATTTTAATAAATATGATAATTTTTATAAAAACCTATTAAAAATTATAAGAACTTGAATCATTATTAATTATATTTTAAAAATATGTCATTAAAACTATAAAACTATCAATAATCATATACTAATAAATACACTATAAAATATTAAAAAATAATTTAAAAATCATAAAAAGTTTTTAATTGTAGAGAATCAAATGATATTTATAAAGGTAAGAAGAGAAATTCACGAATCACTATAAAAAATATATGTATAATTATTATAATCTTGAGTAATATACAAAAATTTGAAAAATATTATATTAAAATTTTAAAAGACCTAACTTAAAAAAGTTGCAGTACACTTTTATAATAAAATAGTTATAATAACGTAAAAAATATTATTTGAAGTCAATTACACTTTTTATAAATACAAGTGAGTTTTTTTCTTTTATATTATGTTTTAATTATTATAATAAAAAACTTAACAGTTTTACTTTTTAAAATTAAATTTAACTTTTTATAATACATATATATATATATATATATATATATATATATATGTAGAATAATTAGTACATATAATGTTTGTGAATTAGTTTTTATTTTATGAATAGATATTTGTTATATTAAAAATTAATATATATTAAAAGTAACTAATTTTACGATAATTTAATTTAGATATGGTGAATTAAATTTTATATATAGATAGATTGTAAGTTTACCTTTAATTAAAGGTAATTATTGGTTTTAATAAAGTTACCGTATCCATTTGATGTAATATTACCTTATAAGTTCCCGTGCAGTCGGTAGATTTGTATCCACCTAAATCCACTATATTATTTCATAAGAAACAAATTGGAGGAGTAACAAATTGCAGCAATTGAGTTAACATTCTTCTGCCACTTGAATAAGTGTGTGTCTTTGCGTGCTGCTTACGAGGGAATGGAAGATGTGTGCTTTTAAGAACCCTAAATTCCCACGTGACAAATTGCGTTGTAGTGGCCTGGGGGTGAAGAGTAGAGAGGGATGGGGTTTTAAGGATATTCCGACAGGTGGAGGAGCGATTGTGCCTCGCAGAGGGGATGTAGTTAGAGTTTGACGCGTAAGAACCTGTCAAAATCCTAAGGCTTTCACGTGGCGCATCTGTCTGCTCGCCTTGTCAGCTACATTTATAAAAGTCGTGCTCGTGGGCTTCCGTGTTCTAGTGGGCCCCACACTTTGACTTCTCCGACCCCACCGTCAAAAATCTTATCTTATTTTCCCAACTCAACTGCTGCAATTCGTCGCCGCAACAAAGTAGCAACTGAGGTATATGAAATTATTTTTTATTACATATGAATTTTTTTATTTTTAAGCAAACAAGAAGCTGCTCCTTCTAAAAACGAATCTCACACTTCGCGGTGTAAGTAGAAACTCACTAAAGAAAAAGGGACTTCTTCCCCTGGGGTTTAATAAGGGATGACAAATGGAAATTAGCATTAACAAGAATCCAAACACAGAGACAGCGGGACTGAATTTTTAATTATAGATAATCCAATTCAGGTTTTGTGTTTTCGAAGGAGTAGTAGTTTTTATGTGACTCACTCGCTCACTCACCCTAACCCCAGATACCAAAATATCCCCTCCGTAACCTCTTCAGAGAATCCGAGTCTCATTTCCTTCTGCTTCTTACACGTGTCCTTCAGGACCCCACACCCTAAAGACAATGCTTTTGCTAAAGCAGCCAGCTACTCAGTGGCATACAACAGTTAAGACTGGAAATAGCCAAAACCCTCATGTCAATGTAATGCTCCTATTTTACCCCACCATAACAAAAGATAAATAGCTAAACACCTTAACTCCTTAACTTTTGTTATGTAAGTAAGTAATGATAAAATTGTATCTCTTATATATAACTTAATAATATACTTGTTTGGCTATCAAAGAAAAGATCTGCTTTCCCTAAATAGGTTAAAAAGAGAATACAAATGGATAAAAATACTAAAGAAGATGACATGTAGAGAGTGCATCACGTGTTCGTGTTAGTCCCAGAGAAACGAAGTGAAACTGAACTTGACTAGATATCGACTTCGCATCTGCTTGCTAGCCAGACTGTTTTCCACGTGGCTTTTTCAGCTGCACTCCTATATCAATATAACGCACCCTACTCCCTCAAATCTTTTCACTCACGTCCATTGCTCTCTTGTTCTGCTTGCTATCTTCAAATCCTTTCTGGGTTGGTCTCCTCTCTTTTTTTTCTACGTTGTTCCAGCTTTCCCTCTCCTTTTTTTTTTTTTCGCTTCTTTCAACTTGTTTGATGTAGGGTTTCCTTCTCATGTATTTTGTTTGGATCTATGTATATGGTTTTGTTGGATGTTGCTAACACCTGCACCGTTCTTTGTTTCGATTAAATGACATTAATTTCCTGGTCGTCTAATTCTTTGTCTTCTTGATCTCTTTGATTATCAGAAGACATGGATGGAGATGGCAAGAGACAGATGGTTAATCCGGTTGGATTCCCCGACATGCAAGAGAACAGCGACAACTCCAATGTCACGTTGCAGCTTGGACTAGGATCATCAGCTTCTTCTTCTTCCTCTTCTGCTGCTGCTGCTGCTGCTGCTTCTGAAAAGAAGGACCAACATGCCCAACCAGCTGATGACATCAACCTTGCTCTCTCTCTGGGTGGCATTTACGCCGCATATAACAACTCCACTCAAACCACTCCTCTCACCAGGAGTTCGTCTTCCGTGAGTCGCACACCTGTAACGTCGAAAACCTCAAGAGGTAAGACTGTCTTTGACCATCATCATGGTTTGGATACATCCCTTCCTTTCTTTGCCAAGATTTTCTTCATTGCCTGTAGCAGAGCCGGAAGAAAGAACGGCCTTACTATCGGCCATGACCAGAAGAAGAATTGAGGCTACAAAGAAGTTTCTCATGAAGAAGGCCACCAATGGCTCTCGGAGGAGGAACAGGCTGCGTTCGTTTTCTCCTTCACCTGGTGGAGGAGACAAACTCCACCTTCTGGAAAATATGACACCAGTTGTACTGAACTCATTATTTTCATTAATGGCTCCTCCTTCGTCACCACCAGTACTGGCCGTCGCACCAGTCACCGGGCAAAAGAAGACACCGTCAGTAGGAAACACAGAGCCAGCTGCCGCCAATGCACCATTTTCATTGCCAAGGAGGCGGACCTCTTCGTCAGCAACTGCTGTCAATGCTCGGGCTGGAAGGCCGCCAAGGCCATGGTCATCTGCTAGTAATAGGCTGGCCGCACTGCAATCAAGGCCAGGCAAATGTCCACCATGGGCTCTAGCATCAGTTTCCAAATCACAGGCCTTCTATCGAGCTATTCTGAGGATCACCAGAAGGAACTTCTATGCAGCAAATAGAAAGTTTAAGGGTATTTTTCCTTTCTGTTCTCTATGTATGTGATGTTCATTCTAGTAAATCTGGATGCCTTTGATTATTTACTTGCATGCTTAAAGTTGTGCTTTTGTGGTTACTATCATTAATCGAACTCTTTAGGTTTAGAAACATTTGATATATATGTTAGCAACCTTCCTTTTCTATTATAGAAATAGGTGTATTTGTTGTTTTCTCGTATGTAATTATTATATATTCTTTACTTTAATGAATATTTTTCTTCCTAGTGGTACATATATTAATATTAGAATTGAACATTTGGCAGTTTAAGTACGGTTGAAAACTAATTAAGGATTTTGTAAGAAAGTATAGTCATGGTTAATTTACTAAAGAAATGATAGACAAATTAAGTTGCAATTCTTAGTTTTCCTTCTTATGGTTTCTTGAAATAATTTAGTTCGTGAATGAGAAAGAAATACATGAAGAAAAGAGGCTATGCTAACTGAATTTAATTGAGTTCCACATGCATAGGAGACTTTATCTCCTACCAAAATGTATAAATTAATCTCATAGGATCTTGAATTTATAAGCGAATAGACAAATTCAATAAGGAATTTGAATTCAATCATGTGTAGCGGCCAAAAATAACTAAAATTTAACTAACAATAGATCTTATTCTGATTGCATATTGACAAAAAAAGAAAAAGAATATTGGCTAATCGTCAATACTAATAATGATTGTATGTTGATATAAAATAAAATAATCTAAATTTAAGTGACTAATAATTATTTAAGAAGAAATTTTACAATAAATAAAATTTTTAATAGTTTAGTATATGCTCTTTTTAATTTATCTTGTAGAATATCAATTTTAAACTATTTTTGAAATTAAGTATACGTTTGAATTAAATTGCAAGTAATGAATATATATGTCTCTTTTATTAATTATATCTACATTTTCAAAGCATTTAATGCACTTTACATATTTCTGTTTTTCCTAGCCTACCTTTTCACCTCCACCATCTTTCATTCCTGCATTTTCTTTTCATCTGTCTTACATAGATATTAATGCCCAATAAAGATCTTTGTTTAGAAGTATTCCCCTTATACATGACCTCTTGCTCACGTTTTATACAAAATTCACATGGTTTAGGTGGATTAAAGCTTAAATTTCTCAAGTAATCATGCAATTGTGATTAAGATTCACGATAACTCACGAGTTACAGTTTAACCACTTGTACGTCTGTTTTTCATTCGTAATGTTTTTGTTATTGTTGAAGTACTCGTATTGTAATAAACATGTCGGGAAAATAAAGGTAGGATATGATCATAATGTCAGCTTAGAAAAAGTTGACTTAAGGTTCTTACACTTTGTATATTTAGTTATTACTACTTATTAGAGTTGACTCACAGACAAGGAATTGATTAGAGTCTTCTCTCCCTCTTTCGAATATCAACAATCTGTCCTGGCTTGGTATTAATTTACTTCAAAAATAAAGGTAGTCCTATATTAATAAGCTAGATATGTTATTTGATCGTAATGATATATGCAGATTCTTCTAAGCATCAGCGCAACTCATATAGTACAAAGCATGTATTAGAAGATTTGGTTACTGAAATTCTAGATGTTGTCTAACCTCGTGCTTGCCTTTTTTTTTTCCTCTAGTCGGATTCCTTTTTTTCTCGATTAATTTGGTCTTTCAAATTGCTTTGTATTTCTATGCAGGTTTGAGAATTTCATGCCCTGATGAGAAGGGCATTGCAAAGAAGGGAGCTAAAAGTTCAAAGCCATTGCCCAAGCCTATCAAGGAAGAAAACAAGATTGCTCCAGAGACTATTGAAAACGGTAAACTTGTTACTCCACTGACCAATGGAAATGGAAAGTTAGTTGTCACTGAAAACACTAATGGAAACATGAATTTGGTTGTCACTGCAGTGATAAGTGAAAATGGAAAATCAATTGCTACTGCTGTGGCAAGTGGAAATGGAAAATCAGTTGTTGCTGCTGAAACTAATGAAAATGGAAAATCGGTTGTTGCTGCTGAAACTAGTGACAATGGAAAACTAGTTGCTCTCTCTGAAATATTACCTGAAGAACCAGTTGCCAAGAAACTTAAGCTCTCAAACAATGGCTTTGAAGGCAGTGGCATGGAGATGATGAAGTTGATGCCAACTGTGGTCGTAAATGGACCTGCTCCAAATGGAAGGAAGGTTTCGGGCTTTCTGTACAAATACACTCAAAATCAGGTGTGCATAATTTGCCTTTGCCATGGCATGCATCATTCACCCATGGAATTCGTCAACCATGCCGGTCTGCAGGATGTGGAGAATCCCTTAACCTACATAAAAGTTCACCCCCAGCCTGACTTTTAATATGAGAAGTTTGTGTCTTTGTTGTCGTTCGTACGAGTTACTATAGAACTAAGAGTCCAAAACTACCTACTAAGCTACCTGCTATTTCTGTTGCTTTTCCTAAGAAACTTCCAACTGGTGGTGGATCTTTCATCTTCGTCGTTGTTTGAACTCTTTAAATAAGTCTTAGGACTTCAATTGTAAATGATGTTGTTTGGTTTTTTAACCTAAGGAAGTTATTGTGTAAGCTTTTGTTATAGTATCTATTGTCATTAACTATGTTTCTGTTAGAATGTTAGCAGAAAATTCCTAGAAGTGATGATGGAGAATCCTTCATCGCCCTTATTTAGATAGGAGAAAGTTAAGTCCACATTAGATTAGCTAATAAGTTTCAGCCCTTTTCCTTAATTTATTGGGACAAATATAGACGCTAGGATGATCGTGCAAGCATTTCCTTTTCCTTATCCTATCTACATATGATAACTTTCATCTTCAGTTACTGCACTATGCTTCTATATATCGATACAAAACTGTTAGATAGTTGAGGTAACAAGTTTTAAAAATAGAAAAGAAGACTCAAAAGGGTAGTGAACTAAAAGTTTAACTTGACAGCAGCCTATCATACAGATGTTTAGTTAGTAATGAGGTAGCTCAGATATTCATTTGCTGCCAATGTAAATTGTGTTATGTATCCATCTTAGTTTGGACAAATTTTAGAGGAAGAGTTCATGTATTATTTGGACTAATTTCATGTATTTTACTTTGTGAGGTTAATCCTATGTGATATTTATATTGTGTAGGTTTTGAAACATCTACTTTACTCCTACTTAGTGTGATTTATTAAAAGCAAATTGGGGATGACGGAAAAGGAACGAAGAGAGCATTCTAGGGAGCGAAGGAAAGAAAGTTAGAAAATTATATGCAGAACGATAAGTAAACGACTTCAGATCAACGTGAAATTTTAGTACGATGTTCTTATGAAATAACTCTTCACATTCAATGGTCAAATTCTTATTTTGATCTCTTTAATTTGGTATCGCTATCTAACCTTTACTTGTATATGAACTTTGCATTTGTCATCTCTTGGGTGATGGTTGTTCAAAAATGTTATGCAAAGTTTTATCTTAGATAATTGTATTTGTCTCTAATTAAGGTAAGGAAGAACAATTTATTATATCTACTTATTTTTTGTTGATTAGTAGAATTTTTTGTACTGTTTGTGAGTAGTTTAGTGGTGCTTTTCCTCACATTGAGTTTTTCATATAAATCTTTATATCTCTTTGTATTGTGGACTGGTTTTATTTTACTTATTACTATTGTGATTTTTGGTTGGTATTAATTATCTATTTGACAATATAACATGGAAAAAGATTATAGTTATTCGTTGCTTCCACTAACTTTTACATGTTGCTTATATATATTTTGGTCTTTTTCTACAATATATTGGTAGTATATCCAGGTTTTACAACTTGCATAATTTGACGTGTTGGTTAAGATGGAAGATAAGATAGGTGTGCACAAAGTGATCTATTTTAATTCTAAAAATTACTATATGTGAAAAACCAAAATAAAAAATATCAATTTTTATAAAGGATTTAATATGACCCCATTTTTTATAAAAAGTTTAGAAAGTGATCGAAAATTTTAAAACTGCATGGTCGTACAAACAATTAGACAATTTGTTAATATAAATGTCCTCCATTATATTGCCAATGACACAAATGCTTATTAATTATGGGTGAATTCAAGATCATGTTTGAAAGAAAGAATGTATTAATCAAAGCGTCATTAATGAGGAAACTAATAAAGCTAGAATATAAAAAAGGTGATAGTATAATAGTACATTTGAATGATTTTCAGAGCTTGAATAGTCAATTGTCTACTATGAAAATGTATCTTAATGATGAGTTATAAGCTTTGTTATTACTTTGCTTATTAATGGAAAGCTAGGGCACTCTTATTATACCACTTAGCAATTCCACTCTAAAAGACAAGTTAACAGTGAAGATTGTCAAAGCTGGTCTACTA
This sequence comes from Erythroxylum flavicans, assembly GCA_027576715.1. NCBI lineage: Eukaryota > Viridiplantae > Streptophyta > Magnoliopsida > Malpighiales > Erythroxylaceae > Erythroxylum > Erythroxylum flavicans. The sequence goes on from JANZXP010000006.1 coordinate 29,034,141, forward strand.
AATGAAGAGACTAAAAGAAAATAGATGACTACCTCCTACCACTTAGAGGCTAATATTTCCTAAGAATCTAGCAGGGTTAGAAGTAAGAGTTAAAATCCCTATAACAGAAACAAGTCCAAAGGGACATCAAAATCTAAAAAATTAAGATCATCTACCGCTATTATGGCAAGCTAGGACATATTTAAAAATATTATGGAAAGAGAAAAATAATTTGGCTAAATAGAAGAAAGAAAAAGGTGACAAATCTAAGCAACAGTTAGAAGATACCACAACAATTTTTACCAGTGGTAAAGAATTATTTTTCAACGGTGATCAAGGTTGTTTGAACCTTACTTATGATGGTTGCACTTAGGTGTTTGATTTAAGTATCTCATATCATCTCACTTTATGTCATTTGGAAACAGCCTCTCTACTAGCTAGTGACAAGGCTGCGTAATACTGGATCTCTCCAGACTTTGCGTGTTAGCAAGATTTCTAGTGCGTGCTGTTATTTTTGTTATTGTTGTTTATCATCTCACTTCACATTGGGAGTAGTTCTCATCCTACACTAATGGTGATTATGCTTACATGAGGATGGGGATATGATGGCTCATTCATGATTGTGGACATGCGTACAATGTACTTAGAATCATCCATTAGTAAGCAAGTAGTGTTGATAGATGTCAAACATGTTCCCAACATTAGATTGTATTTGATTTCAGTAGGTGTGCTCAATGAAAATGGCTTCTCTAGCAAATTTAGTGAGGGAATATGGAAACTAAAGAAAAAAAATTCAATAATGGTCCAAGCAACTAAGTAGAAATCCCTGTAAGTGATACAAGCTAAGTTATGCTGAGGAGATGCCAATTTGATTAATAATTCCTCTAGTGAGTTGTGGAAAAAATCATATTAGTGAAAAAGAGATGCAAGTCTTTATTAAGAAACAATATCTCCCTAATGTATAAGGTAAATCTTTAAGACCTTATGTTGATTGTTTGGTTAGAAAACAATACAAGGTATCATCTTTTTTTCTTCCTCTATTAAGAAGAAAGCATGCGTTAGATCTTATGCATACTGATGTTTGTATTATCAATGCTAAGTCACATTCTAGTGCATCATAGTTTGTTACTTTTATTGATTACTTTTCTAGAAAATTGTCAACTTTGTGTTAAAAACTAAAGACTAGGTATTATTAATATTCAAGGAGCTTTAGGTTAAAGTTTAGAGAGAAATAAGTCAAAAGATTAAATGTGTTAAAGCTAATAATGATGAAGAATATAAAAGGTCATTTGATGCATATTACAAGGCCCACAATATCAAGCTTAAGAAGACACCTCCAAAGAAACCTCAATTGAATGGGCTAGTAAAGAGTGTGAAACAACATATTGATAGTAAAGAGTGTGAAAACAACATTCCTCTATGGTGATTTAGAGGATGAAATTTATATAGAACAAGTTGAAGGTTTCAAGGTCAAAAGAAGTGAGAAGTTGGTGTGTTACTTCAAGAAAAACTTATATGGCTTAAAGTAAGCACGTCAACAATAGTACAAGAACATCAAGTCTTTTACATTGGACCATAAATTCAACAAGACATATATAGATCATTATGTATTATTGAAGAAGTACATCAAAGATGATTCCTTATTGTCTTGTTATACGTTGATGACATGTTGATTATGGGTCATGATACCATGAAGATCATCAAGTTGAAGAGTGCAATGAATAAGTCCTTTGTAGTGAAGGATCTTGGCCCTACAAAGAAACTTTTAAACATGTAGGTTTTTCATGATAGGAAGAATAAGAAATTATGATTATCACAAGAAAGATACATTAAGAAGGTGTTGCAAAATCTCAATATAGACAAGGCTAAACATGTAAGTTCTCCACTTATAGGTCACATGATATTGAGTTCTAGTTAATGTCCTATAAGTGATAAAGAAAAGAAATAGATGAAGAAGGTGCTTTATGCTTTCGTTGTGGGAAGCTTGATGTAAGTTATAATATAAACTAGGCTAGATATAACTTTCATGGTTTTTATAAGGTTTATGAGTAATTCTAGAAACAAGCACTGGATAGAAATAAAATAGATTCTTAGGTATATCAAAGGTACTTATAGAATGTGTTTGTGATTTGGTCCTAAACTACCTTTGTTAAATGGCTACATAGATGTTTATATGTCATGGGATATTGATTTGAGCAAATTTACTTTTGGGTATTTGATGACATTTATAAGGGGGTGATATCATGACAATCAAAGTTGCAGAAGTGTATTATTCTATAAATAAATAATTTAGAGTACATATTAATCGTTAAACTTGCAAGGATTTAGTATAGATGAGAGATTTTTGAGGAGTTCGGCTTGAAACAAAAGAAGTTCCTACTCTACTTTGACAGCTATCCATCTTGCCAAGAATGTTATTTACAACTGTTAAAATAAACATGTATAAAGGAAGTACTACTAGATTCAAAAACTAATAGAAAAGAAGTTATTTAAAGTTATGAAGATTTAAATCAATCTCAATAAGTTAGATATATTGACAAATTACTAGCTAAAAGAGAAGTTTATTGCTTGCCAAAAGAAAATGAGCTTGTTCAAGCCCTCCAAAAAGGGGAGAGGGGGAGCTATATTCTATATCCCTCCTACTTAGAAGAAGTGTCCATATATTATTTTAGACAAATTTCATGTATTTTATCATATAAGATTAACCTTATATGATGTTCATGGTGTGGATTTCGAAGTAGTCACTTAGTGCCTGTTTGGTTGAGCTTATATCAGTAGAGCTTTTGTCAACAGAGCTTTTGTTAGTAGAGCTTTTCTGAAAAGAGCTTTTTTAAAAAGTCAGTAGACTGTTTGGCTGTAAATTAAAAAATAACTTTTTAAAAAGAGCTTCATACAGTAGACTGTTTGACAACATAAAAATAAAAAGCACTTTTATTAATTTTAACTATATTTTATTTTATAATAAAATTATTTAAAATATAAATA
>JANZXP010000006.1:29037204-29048383 GCA_027576715.1 Erythroxylum flavicans
TTATAATTTTAAATTTATATAACTAATAATATATTTTTTAATTATTTATATAACAATTAATAGTTTATTAAATCAATAGGCTTTTTAGTCATTTTATCTCTTTTCAACAATTGTAACCGTATTTATTAAACATCTATTTTCGCGTTTTAACCGTTACCAAAATAACAATTCTAAACAAATAATCATTTCAGCAGGTTGTCAACTGCTACTGCTTCTTTAAACTAAGCCTTAATCAAATCACATAAGAAAGATCTTCTTAAATCTTTTATTTTTTAAAAATTTTTATTACCCTAAACCTATGTTGTCTGTAAGCTTAGGATTCTCTTCTTATAACTGAAACTCCACTTGTTACCAGTTGGTAATACAATTTAGAGGATGAAAACCTGTGGGCACTCATGTCACTGTCGAGCCAAATGGATCCGTTTTGCAGGGAAATCCTTACTTTATATATATAAAGAGAAGTTAGTCATTTTCAAGAGCAAGAGAGAAAGGGAGGGTTGGCGTCTTTTGCCCTCTACGCAGCTTAAACCACGCAGTGCCAACTGTCAAAACACAGAAGGACCTATTGACACGTTTGAGCTCGTAAAGTTTGTGAAGTTTGAGAAACTTTTAGTGAAAGAGACGAGTAAGAATGGCATGAGTTTTGCTAGGAATGTTTCACGAGTTGAAGGAAGGAAGATAAATGAGAAGAAGAAGAAGATGACGATGATGGTGAGGAATGATTAAAAAATGTATGAGAGAAAGGACAGTTTTGAGGTATATAAAACCTAAGCTTATCTCATGTTTGCTTCACGCAATCAGCTAAATGTGGAGGTGTTTGCTCTATCGCGTGGCTTTAAAGACTTCTTCATCATCTACTAGCGTTTTAAATCCTACCCTCTTACTAAAAATATCATTTAAAAAAACCCATCATCACCCACCAATCCAAACCCTAGACGAAGCTCTCCTTGTTAATGTTCATGTTCACGTATATGTTCATCCTCCTTTAAGTATGACCAAAACCCTAATCATGTTTTGTCAGTAAAGAAGAAGATAACGGTACAACACAAGAGAGGAGGGGATGAGTGCCACGGTAAGTCCTTCCGGTGGAGGTCCATGTGGTGCGTGCAAGTTTTTAAGGAGAAAGTGCGTGCCGGGGTGCATATTTGCTCCTTATTTCGACTCCGATCAAGGTGCGGCACATTTTGCGGCGGTGCACAAGGTGTTTGGTGCAAGTAACGTTTCAAAGCTTCTCTTACACATTCCACTCTACAAACGTCATGACGCAGTTGCCACAATCTGCTACGAGGCTCAGACTCGCCTGAGAGATCCTGTCTATGGCTGTGTAGCTCACATCTTGGCTCTTCAACAACAGGTAACAATGAACTCATCACCTGCTAGTAGTTTCATTTATATAAAAGATGGTCATCGTCTTCGTCTGTTATTGAACTTCTTTTATCTGTTACTTTTGCTTCGTTAGCTGGCTCAGTCAGCCATGGAAAGATTGGGTTGAAACTAGATAGAGGTGTGTGCCCTCCATTTATGGATGGATCGAGAGGTCCTTGTACTTTGATGGAACGTACGAACGCACTCGTATAGGTTCTTTAGAAAATTGATCCTGGTTCTTCGGTTCTGAACGATTTCGTAAATTTTTTTACATTGAAAATTTATGTAAATCCTTGTGCCTTCTTGTGTTATGGGCTAATTTTATTTCATTTATTGTTATTGTGATTTTTTGTTTTATTTTGATTATCTATTTGATAACACAACCCAAAAAAGGATTATAATTATTAATTGCTTCCAATATTGTCTACTTATTGCTTATGTATATTTTGATCTCTTTCTATAATTTGATTTGACTCGAGCTCAACCAATTTTTTTATTAAAAGAACTCGATTGCTATCTTTTTTTTTCTTTTTCTGCCTTCAAGTTTTAAACTTACAATAAAAAATAAATATTAGTGAAAAGATTAAAAAGATAATATTCAACAAAAAGTTTGCTAAACAATACCTATTAAAAAATTTTAGAAGAATTATATAAGTTGGACTATGTAATCTCAGTTAAACTACTTAAAAAGGAACTTGCTTTATTACATAATGTCCATTCTATTCTATTATATTTTTAATAGCTATTAGAAAATAATATAATTATCCCTAATAGTTATTACCATTAAAATTATATAATAGGTTTAATACATGTGTGTTATATTAAAACAAACTTAAATGGAACGATTTTATTATGTAATTAAGTTGTTCTTGTTTTGAATAAAACTGTACAATAGTCATGAAGATAATTAGTATGACTTTTTGTTTTTCTTTTTATATACATTGTCGTACTTGGACTGATACCTGAAGTAATTAGAGAATAATTGGATTTAAAATTTCGAGTTTAGAATCTTTTAAGCTAAGAATTAAGATAAATATAAATTTTAATAAATAAAGAAGTCCAATGAAATAAGAGAGTATGAATTACATGCTTTCTAAACCCTGTGCCATCGATTAATACATAAAATATGTGCGAATAATGGATGAGTCCTACTAAATCAAATAAATTTTTGTTATAATTGGAGAATGTTTCATAAATTGTATACAAAATTTTGAAATTGAATTGCATAATAAATAATGTAGATGATATTATTATAATTATGGAAAAATAAAAATATTTTAAAATAATTCTATTTTGAGTCTTTTTATTAATCCAACTTGATTGGCAAATAAATTTAGGTTTTTAAATTAGATAATAAATCATTTAGATGATATGAAGATAATGATAGACAAATAAAAAGTTTCTATAGTTTTGAATTGCATAGTAATATATATACCTTTCTTTTTCATTCAATCTTCAAGAAATTTTATCTTCGATCTTTGTCAAGGTTTTAGACGAAAAGGAAATAGAATCTTTATTTGAATACCTTATGTTACTCAGTTTTTTGAAAATTATGTTTCTGATAATTGAACTCCATTAAGGTGCATTTAACATGCATTTCTCTACTCCAATCTATAAAATCTTCAGACCATTCGGGAAATTAAAAAAATAGCATAAGAATCACAAAATTTGGCTATTGAATTACAAATCGAGAGGAATCACGTCTATTGTGTAAAACCACCAAATAACTTTGAAAACGGAAGCTACCCTATAAATATTGTATTCACGCCTATTCAAAATGCGAATCATAGTGTTCATTCTTATGGAAATGGATAAACAAGAGTTAATTTTTATAAAATTTCAGAAGTGTCAAATTTTAGAGAAAGTAATTCTAAATTTCTAATAAATAATCGAAAATTATTTAAAAAATAACTTATTCAATTTTAATGATGATTTACAACTAGTAACTTATATTTTAAGAGAATCCTTAATTTCTTATTTAGGGGTTAGACTTTATAACTTTATGTCGTACATATTAAGCTATATAAGTCATTCTATTTATGTTTAGCTTAGTTAAAATTAAATCCATGCAGGAGTTTCGTCAAAGGACATGAAAATATTTTTGTGCAATGATTAGTTTAGTTGAATAATTGAAATAAAAGCACTAATTATTTAAAAATTAAAATAAGAACTAATATTAATTTAACTAGAGGACAAAATTTTAGATTTAATATAAAATTTACAGTAAGAACTCAAATCAATCATGTCATATTATCAAGAATAAACTTGGTAGTAGAAGCGTACCTAAATCTATTATAATAGACTTGATTGAGTCGTTGCGGGTCCTTTACGGTTTTGGCCTTCCAAGAGAAGCGTGAAGGTTATCTATATTTAATAACGATGAGATATCATAAAAGAAATGGACCATATCACTTATTTATATGTATAATGCTTATTCCTAAGTTGTCCAGAAGTTAGGAATATAATAATAGCATTTCTATACATATAATAGCCCGTACTTAATTAGATGATTTAGGCTCATTAATCCGAAACTTTATTAAATCACTTTTAATCTTGGCCAAATCTTATAATAGCCCATGACATAATTATATATGTATATATATACATAATTATATAATTATATATATAGATAGACAACCACATACACACATACATAAGTCCATAAAAATTTCATACAATGTCTCGCTTAGGCTATATATACATAATGGCTTATAACAATGACAATAAATCTTGTTAGCTCAAAATAATTATTATTATGAAAAAATTATCTTTAAATAATTTGGTTAATTAATCGTGTTACTATAGGATCAAAACCCATCAGTGGTCATGTACATCAATATAATTAACGACATGTGCATTATTGAAGTTTCATGTCATATGATATTATCATTATAATTATGATGGTTAGTTAAGAGGAAAGAATGATTACTTCCTTCCTCTTAACCATTGATAGTGGTTTGTTTGTAAAAAATACTGAGAAATAAAAAATTATTATATTTTAATTAATTAATTAATTGTAATTTAATTAATTATACTATAATTATTTAATTACAATATGTTGATTAATTAAAATATTATAATTAATTTTAATTAATTATACTGTAGCTAATTAATTAATTAATTATAATATTTTAATTAATGAATGAATTATATTTTAATTAATTAATAATTATATTTTAATTAGTTATATTTTAATTAAATATAACAAGCACACCCTTACATAATAATGATACTCATTCTTCTAAATTAGGAGAGGAATGAGGTATTACCCAAAAATAGGTAATTAAAATAATGACACTATAATCATAGTTCCTTACCAAACTCAATCTTTCATTCCATATCTATTCACCTTTTTTTACACCCACTAAACAAGCACACCCTTATTGTCATAAAATAACTTCAATGGTCTTTCAATGTCATCTATAATTTGCAGCCTAATGACAAAGTTTTGTAGCAATATTCTATGATTGAATGCCTCATCACATGCTATAAACTCAGCTACCATACTAGAAGAATCTATAAATATTTGCTTAGCACTCTTCTAAGAAATAGCTCCTTCAACAAGTATGCAGATTAATGACTATCTTGGTATTTGGTAAAATTGAAGTTAGAATACCTGATGATCTCTAATTGATACGATCTTCTGTATATAAGCATGTAGTCTTTTGTTCTTTTAAGACACCACATAATCCTTTAGGTTACTTTCAAATAATCTATTCCTTGATTGCTCAAATATCTACCTAATATTCCAACAATGTATTCAATATCCAAATGTGTACATACTTGAGCATGCATTAGACTTCCTATAATCGAAGCATAAGGAATCTTTTGCATTTATTTAGTTTCTAAATCATTCTTCGGACATCGTTGTTGGCAAACAATATGTCATTAATATATAAAACTGAGAAAATATACTTACTCTTACAAAAACTTGTGGTATAAACAGTCATCAACCAAATTCATCTAAACACTAATAGAGATTATAACTTGATAAAACTTTTAATACCATTGATGAGAACCTTGTTAAGTCCATAAATGGATTTCTTTAATTTGTATACCATCTGCTTCAAATCTTTGAAAACAAAGTTTTTATGTTGCTCCATACAGATTGTTTCATTAATGTCACCATTAAAGAATGTTCTCTTAGCATCCATCTGATATAACTTAAGATCTAAGTATGCCACAAGTGCCATTATAATCCTAAAAGAATCTTTTGAAGAAATTGGTGGGAAAGTTTCTTTATGATCAATGCATTCCTTTTGAGTAAGACCCTTTTGTTAAAAGATGAGCCTCATATCCATTTACAATTAATAGGTTTTACATTATGAGCATTATATGTCACGACCCGGAACCAAATTAGGCCCATGACAATTGCCGTATACCCGGGCTAAGAATACTCACAGTACCTTTAACCCGACTATGCAAGGCTAACTGAATATCTTTAAAAAAAACATTTGAACAACATAAAAGGGTTCCTATATAAGTCATTTACAAACCATAAGATAGTCAATAGTTAATTTACAAAATTTTTAAGGCATATCAACATAATAATGAGCCACTATATAATAAAAGAACAAAATAGAGACTACCCACGTGCGGTAATACCCCGAAAATGTCAAAAGACCGCACGATCCACTCAGAACTTCAAACTCACCAAACTAACCTGTATAGTTGGGAAGCGGAGGGGTGAGTACACTAAGTACTCAGTGAGCAGGAAAGACATATATCACAAATAGAACTCGGTACACGAAAACGGTCTAAATAACTTAAGGACAGTTTTACACATCTAACATGCACAAAACTACCTATGATGTGAATATGCATGACATAAAAACACATAGACATAGTCTATGACTTATGCTATACTAGTTAGGAACCACATAGGCTTAGCCTATTAATCACTCATTCAGTAAATATAGGTTCCAGTTCCAGTACACATGGGTAGAAAAGTATCACATGTAAAAATCAAATCTCGTAAGGAAGCCAAATATCATAATAAGCCAAAACAATTTTGTGTGTCACCACTAGTCAGCCAAACTAGTGTGCACACCCGCCGATCCAGATGTTAGCTCGACTTTCATCTGTGGTGAGTCCAGACTAGGGTCGATAAGACCGTCATACCCCTAGGCGATGACCTCGTCCGTGACCAGACCTCTAGGTATGCAATCACCTGCAAGTCCTATAGAATGGTGTTGTTACAAGGACTCAACTTTTATATACTAGCGTCAAGGGTACGAGGGTCGCTTAATCTATTATGCCCAGCACACGATTGGCCAATCGTCTCCTCACCAATCATAAAAAACCCATATAAAAATATTAAGTACAAAAAAATCAAGTAAGGTACCATACCTTTATTTATCGGTCCAACCGATAAAATGGAGCCTTGTCATGATTCTAAGCCAAAAGAGAATCCATATATGCAACATACATGACTCGGTTATGCATATGTAAGTTCCAAAATATTATTTCATGCAGTGAAAATCATCTTTTGAAATCCAAATGCAAAGTTATTCAAAAATATAGTTTCAGAAAATAAAAAATTGTCCTTTGCACTTCAATTGTAGGTTTGTTGAAAACAATATTATTCCTCAAAATATTAAATAAAAACATCAGTTTCACTCCGAGTGCAAAGAGTTATTCAAAACAATGTCATTTACTAAATACATAAGCATACTAGCATATATTTAAGAATCAATTCTACTATGCATTACCTAGATTCAAAATTCACATACAAGTCATCATGCATGTCTTGGGATGTCCTAAATGCATTTGAGAGATACGTTTTCCCTAACTCACCCCAACAGAAAGTGAACACTCCTTTGACTTCAACAATCCTCAATACGAGCTCCTTAATTCATTGCTCCCGAGCCTTTATACATACAAATGCAATGTATTTATTATTCAAACATATAACTCATATTTATACCCCATCACAAAAGAGTATAAAACACAATATCACTATTTTTTTAAGCTATAGGATTCGACCATTAACCTTCTCACATAGTTACTTCCCTTATTATTCACATAAGCTTTCTTTTGCATTTTCCAAGGAATTTAATGCCCTGATCCAATACACATTTCAAAGCATAATTGAGCACATTTTAATCCAAGCACATTAGACCACTACTCATCAATCTAAGCAACAATTCAAGTTTACTCTAAGTAACCATAAAAGCCTCTTTCCAATGCATACCATCAAAATCCTTAAATCCTAAGCCAAGTTTACTTAGGCATTTTATCAAACAACTAAAGGTATAAACTTGAAAGCCTCCTTCTAATGTACTATACACAATTAACACCATAGAGTTCATTTAAACCATCAATTTTAAAAAATATTCAAAATTTCGTAAACTTTCACTAAAGATAGGGAAATTCGATTTTAGCTTAAGGAAACTTCTCCATGACTCATTTCATTCATCTAAACCCTGTTTCATGCATACTCACCTATAGAGAACAACATATCTTAACACCAAACTTAAAATCATAATGTAGATAGAGATGAGACAACATTTACCTAAACTTTCCTTTGGTGATATCTTCCAATTCTTTGAGAATTTCTCAAATCTAATGATATATTTGAGTTCCTTGACCTCAAATTACCTTAGAACACCTAGATTTGGGTCAAAGAATCAAAAAAAGTGGTGAAAGATGGGTGATGGCCAAAACTCCACTTCTCCTCCTCTCTTCTCTTTTCTTCTCCTTCCTTTTAATTAAAACGAAGTGTTTCTAATGTTTAATGAAGGAGTGCATGGCCACACAATGAAGAAAGATCTAGATTATTGACTCTTCTTTGACCAAATATGGTGAAATTACACTTTTGCCCTTAGTTTATGTGAAATTACCATTATACCCTCCAAACTTTCCTAAATTTGCAATTAAGCCCAAACTGTTAGAATGATCAAAACTTTTATTTTCATTTTTGGTCCACAGATTTTTTCAAATTATAATTAAGCCCCTTAACATTATAAAATTACATATTGGTCCTTTAAGAAATGGAAATTACATTTATCTTCTAACAATTTGCAAATAAGTCCTTATGTACATCAACTTTTCCAATTAATCTTTCTAAGTGTCCAATAAGTCTATAAATCATGTCTGATCACCTCTAAGGTATTAGAACACATTTAACTCAGTTAAGATGGCCATATCCATCCAATGGAATCGATTTTACACACTTAGAAGCTTATATGTCAGAAATCTCCAAGATTTCGTATATCGATGAATTCTAAGTTCATGTAAGGGCATATAATATTATATATCACTAGCATAAATACCTAAAGGATTCAAATACATTTTTGAACTCATATACAACCATGTATATGTCAATATACAATATTATCTCCAAGTATATACCAATAAAAAAAGGGCTCAAAGAGTCTGGCGTTACAATTTACTACCTACTAACAGAAAAAATAGTAAATTATTAGGTGGAAATTAAGAAATAGATGTAGGTCAAGAGTTATTTGATTGAACTGCTATAAAATAGTAGTATCTCTCTTTCTCTATTCTATTTATTTAAGACTTGCCTAACACTTAATACTTGTATTTTTTTTCAATTTGAAATTTGGAGTTGATAGAAAATGAGTGAGAGATCCCCCTCTTCGTTTAATTTGAAAAATTTATAAATTTATACTTTTGCCACTCTTAATAAATTAAGATATTTGTAAACTAAATTATATTTTGGTCTTTGTAAATGTAGCAAGATTGGCGAGAGAAAATTTTTAAAAGGATTTTTAGTAATTCATAATTTATGCAATAAGAAAATTTACCTGTAAGGAAAGTATTTAATTAAATTTATTATATTCTCATATCTTGTTTCATAAATGTATAATATTAAAGCAGCACTTATGATTTATGCACAAATTGTGTATTTATTATTTGTTTGTCACAAAAGTGGTTAAACGGTAATGATTACATGCATAAATAAGTAAATGATCAATTATCTATATTACTTAATAAAATCCCTATGAATAAAATAAGCGATATAATGTTATTTACTATTTCATAATCTTGTAATTCACCAAAAGATAAATTATTCTATAAGAGAGTAAACATAATAGGTTAAATTACGATTTTGATGAAATATATTTGTATATCCAAAGATAACATAAGTGTTTGATGAGGAATATTTATTTAATTACAATTTATTGTTGTTGGCATCTAAACTATATTAGTGTATTGTGATATAGTTTACTTTTAATTGTTTGTTTTAAATCTACAACTGAATTTGCACATGATATAAGCATTTATATATATTTTATATAGGTGTTTCTCTTCATTCAAAAGGTTCATCAATTAATCCTTTTTAATGGTTTTTATTTATATAAATAGGGTGAATAAGTCAATTTCCACTTAGGTACTATAGATATTAATTAACTTGGCACTATTAGATAATCAACCTCCTACTCTTAGGGATATAAGTAACAAGGAAAAGAAGTGATATCATAAGGCACGAGAATCTTCTAATTGATTGAGCTTGATATTTATATGAATGATTACTACCAACAACATTAACATTAATATTCTAAATATCTAAAATGCAAAAGAATACTTGAATTTTATTGAAGAACATTTTCATTATGTGGACACTTTACTTGCTAGTACCCTTAAAGTAGAACTTATGATCATTATATAATATTTTGCAAAGCATATATGACCATATTATTATGATGGCTAATATTGTAATAGGGCTAAAGACAATGGTAATGACAATTGATGATTCATTTGTGAGACAATTTATTTTAAACTTATTATCTTTTTATTATAGACCTTTTACTCAAATTAACTACAATGAAAGAAGGAAAGTGGGATGTCAATTAATTGTTCAGTAGGCTTACTCATGAGCAAGCAAGAGTGACTCATCCCAAAATATATTTCGGTGAAATATATTTGTATATCCAAAGATAACATATATGTTTAATTAGGAATATTTGTTTTCTTATAATTTATTGTGGTTGGCATTTAAACCATATTAGTGTATTACAATTCAATACAACAAACAGAGTATTTAGCATTGATTTCAATCGTCACTAAAGAAAGGAAAACTGTGGCAAATAGTAATATGCGATGATTTCATTTCGTTGCCAAAAACATCACCGAATCCAATAGCAAAATCACATCCGTGACATTTACCATAAGTCGTCGCAAAAACTTTTTTGCGACAAACAAATTTCATCGAAAAATTTATTACCGATGATTAAAAAAACATCGCTAATAGTTTTGGACGAGGTCTACGTTTCGTAGATAAAAGTCTTTTCTGACGAAACTTTATGCATTGGTATTTATTTTTCATGACGATTTTGTTTATGCAGCAAAAAACTTTTAGCTACTAATTTATCTTATAGGAAAATATTTTTAGAGACGTTTTGAAAACATAGGAAAAAAGCTTTGTGACGAATTTGTTATAGTCGCTAAAAAAGTATTCAATGACGATTTAGTTTTTGTAGCACAAAAAATTTAGCTACAAAATGTCTGTTGGGGTAAAAAGTTTTTACCAACGTTTCCTATATGTAGTAAATTATCTTTTGTGACGAATTTCATTTGGTAGTTAATAGTATTTAGTGACTAAATGTCATTTTTAATTTGATAATTATTATAATGTTTATACACAAATTTAATTAAATTTATTAAAATTTTAAAGACTTTTTTTGACGAATTATTTTTGATAGCTTGTATTATTTAGTAATAAATTTTAATTTTGAAATTTATAATTATTATAATTGTTAAAAAGGAATTTATTTCATTTATTACAAATTTGAAGACATTTTAAATTTTGTAAATAATCATAAATTGAAATTGAATAAACATATAAAAT